>CM031235.1:735356014-735956014 GCA_018340775.1 Taxus wallichiana var. yunnanensis | reverse complement strand
TTTATATCAATGGTATTGACACCAATGATAACACAATGACCAAAAAGCTTATGCAATGGTGTGAGTGGAAAAATATGTCCTAACATGCAAGTTGAGTGATTAAGTGCTAGGGAGAGAGAGAGAGAGAGAGAGAGAGAGAGAGAGAGAGAGAGAGAGAGAGAGAGATTACAAGGGGTTAGAATATTTTTCACACGATACAATTTTACACCAGGTTCAAAGTTGCAACAATAATAATGATTTTTGTTCCATGGGTCAGGTTTTCCATAAGGAGGGGGTTTGGAAGGGTGAGATGATAACATTTACCTAATGCACAACCTTGTTACTTAAGTGACGAAATGATTCATAATCCTTGGGGTCACACTTTTTTTTAACCTATTGGACTTTTTAACCAGGTGAAAAGGTGCAACAAGGCTCTCTAGGTATACAAGGGTAGGATGGAACATGAAAATGGGGCTAAGATTGCATGTGAGTATATAACACTCACCTAACACTCAAGGTTGCACTTTAAGTGACGAAACTTCATTTCTAACATCCTTCCTCCTTGGGGTCTCAATTTTTTTCAAACCATGCACCTTTTCACCAAGTGAAAAGGTGAAAAATTGTATCCAAGGTGTGAAAGTGTGACCTGGACACTTATAGTAAGTTTGCCTTCACTAACAACTACCAAAAATAGACCTTGGAGAGAGTCTTTTTCCTAGAGCTTCCCAAGAGTTTCGTGGGAAAAATTTATATGTTTTTTCTTGAAAAATACCTAGTGAGATCAATGGTACTAATTTTAGAAGCCGATTATGCCTCCAATTCAAAATTTACCCCCTTTTTATTCTGGTCAAGCCTATGCTCTGGAAGGTCTAACTGCCACTGAAGAGAAACTTGCATTTTTTTCTAATTTATCACATGGAGAATGTAGAGGGTTGAATTATATTCACTAAAAGGAACAATAACCAGATTTACGAAGACAAGAACACATATGCTAATCAAACATCACAATCAATAAGATGAAAGCAATTCACCAGAATAACTTTACATAAACCTTTGCAAACAAATGAGAAACAATATCATATATTATTATGGAACTCAATGAAATACAATGAGAATGGACCTTGCTTATATAGGTAAGGAATAACAATCTAAGAACCAGTTAAGGTCATATATCAAGCCATAAATCATGGAAAGAACTAGTCATCAAAGAACTAGTCAAGTCCATAGATTTATGAGAGAACTAGACATCAAGGATCTAGTTAATACCATAGATCTAGGAAAGAACTAGTCAATACCATAGATCAAGGAAAGAACTATACCTAACAACTAGATAATATCTCCTAATATCTAAATAAATAAAAAGAAATATCCACACACATAAGTGGGTAAGGATAAATACAATAAAGGTAAATAATGTACCTAGGTGAACATGAGATAAGGTAAATACCTACTCTAACACCCCCCCTCAAGTGAATCTAGGGGCCAAAATAGAAGTGGCATGTCCACAGTATGAGTCCCTGGCAACTAGGCCTGATGAGGTACTCATGTACAATATATCCATGAAGAAATCTTGAACCAAAAGAAGGAAATAATCCTACTATAAGGAAAGAGAAAGAAGAATAAGAAGGAAGATGTTCTCACGAACACCCCCAAGAACAACTTCCGAAACCCCAAGCATTCCACGCAACTCAAGGTAGCGAGGTGATGCAAAAGGATTCGTAAAGATGTCTGCAATCTACTGCTGAGTCGGAAGGTACTCTAGGAAAATAAATCCATCCTGAATGTACTGCCGAATGAAGTGTATGTGTATCTCGATATGCTTGGTCATTGGTGCTCAACTAGGTTGCGAGAAATGTGAATTGCACTTTGGTTGTCACACCAAAGTATAGTTAGTGAATCCTGTGGGAATCCAAACTCTGTCAATAATTAGCAAAGCCAAAGAATCTTGACTCTCTATAACTACTGCCTTGTACTCTTCCTCTGAAGATGAAAGTGCAATAGCTTGTTGCTTTTTGCACGCCCAAGAAACTAGAGAAGAACCAAGACGAAAAGATAGCCAGAAGTAGAATGCTTGTCATCAATAGAACCTACCCAATTTGAATCTGTATACCCAACCAAGTAGAACTCCTAGTGTAGTGTAGGCCAAAGTGGGAAGTGCCTTGTAAATAGCACAAAATCCTTTTAGCATCCTGCCAATGACTACTATGAGGAAAATGTGCAAACCAAGATACAATCCCTACTGCAAACGAAATATCGGGGGCGAGTATGGGTCAAGTACATGAGACTCCCAACCAACTACCTATACAACATAGGATCACAAAGTGGTGTGGTACATGTGAATGTAAGAGTAACCCTAGACTGAAAAGGATTTGGACTTGGCTTGCAATTAGCCATATCAAAGTGCCGAAGAAGATCATGGGTGTATTTTTGTTGACTCAAATGAATCCTTGAATCTGTTTGAGAAATCTACAAACCAAGGAAATAATGCAATAACCCAAGATCTGTCATGTCAAACTATGTAGAAAGAGCCCTCTGAATACTCTGAATGTGGGAAGAAGAGCTGCAGAAGTAAATGCGATCATCAACATATAAGACAACTATCACAATATCCTCACCAACATGCTGGAGATACACTGTATGATCAGAGTGGCAACAAACAAAACCAGTAGATAGAAGAAAAGAATCCATCTTCTCATACCAATCCCGAGGGGCTTGTTTGAGACCGTAGAGAGACCTTCGGAGCCTACAAACAAGAGAAGAATCTTGAACAAATCCAACTGGCTGCTCCATGTATATTTCCTCTTATAGATCTCCATGTAAGAAGGCACTCTTCACATCCATCTAGTATACGAGCCACCCCTATGATGCAGCAAGAGCAAGTACAAGGCATACAGAATCCATCTTGGCAACGGGTGCAAAAGTCTCAGAGTAATAAATACCTTCAACTCGTGAAAAACCCTTTACAATGAGACGGGCCTTATTCTTGGCAATGGACCCATCTGTTGTGTATTTGGTTCGATATACCCACTTACACTTAACCATATTTCTTCCTTTAGGAAGAGATACCAAATCCCAAGTATGATTCTTCATCAAAGAAGAATACTCAGCTACCATCACATCATCCCACTCCTGTATCCCATGAGCCTTTGAAAAGGATTGTGGATCCTCAGAAACTACCTGACACAAAAGTCAGAACTAGTAGAATGTGCATGATGATGCCTAGTGGGTGGAAGATCCTCTATGAAAGATGCTACCTCAGATATTGTAGTACGAGCCCACTTAGGCATAGTGACTACATCAGTGGGAATTAGATCTTAATGACATCTATATCCTCCTCATCAATCTCCTCAAAGAAATAATCCTCAAGATGAGATGAAGAATAAGAAGGAAGCATGGAAGAAGAAGAAGAATCATGAGGAGTGAAGCACTGATCAAACTGAACATGTGTCTAAAAAAGAACAACATGTGTATCGGGATCTAAAAGATGATAAGCTCTTATATCCTCATGATACCCTACAAAGATCAAGGGTTTACTCTTCTTATCCAAAGCTTTCCTTTTCTTTTTTGGCACAAAGGCCCAAGAATGGCTCCCAAAGACTCGAAAAAAAAAGACATTTGGCTTAGTGTTGGACCAAGCTTCCTCTGGAGTTAAATGCTTAAGTGCTTTGTGTGGTGTGCGATTCTGAATGTAGTTAGCACAATTAACTACTTCTACCCAATAGATAGGAGGTATATCTCTAGAATGCATCATACAATTAGCCATTTCCTTTAAAGTTCTATTCTTCCTTTTGCTAATCCATTCTGTTGTGGAGTATGAGGAATAGAATGTTGGTGAATAATGCCTTGAGTTGCCAAAAATTTAGAAAACTCATTGTTGAAGTACTCCCCCATTATCAAGTACGAATGTTATTTATGCAACTAGAAGATTGTTTCTCGACCAAATCCTTGAAGAATTTGAAGTGTGAAAAAACATCACTTTTGTACTTGAGAAAATAAACCCAAGTACGCCTCAAGAAATTATCAATAAACGTAAGTGCATACTTAGCTCCATTAAAAGATGGGGTAGGGAAAACCATCAAATCACTATGCACAAACTCAAGTGGTGAAGAAGCTCTCTTAGACAAATTCTTAGGAAAAGGATCTTGATGTTGTTGCCCTAATGCATAACTATGAAAAAATCCCTCAAGACAAGAAACTCTAGGAAGACCATCTACCATACCATGAGTGCTCAAATCCTTCAAATATTTGTAATTAAGATGTCCAAATCTTTCATGCCAAAGCTTATTATCGAATCTACATGATAAACCAATCCTAACCCTATAGAAGAAGTGTCATTAAAACCCTCAAAGTGATATTGTTTAGAACTATGATCAACAATACCTTGAGCAACTAGTGAATGAGGCTCAACAAAGTTCGTACTTCTACTCCATGTGGTGTAAAAGTCACTATTTTTCCTTTACCAGAATGACAAATTTGATATACAGAAAGCAAATTTGTAGTGATGTTAGGAACATATAGTGCATCTTGGATACTACCACCATCAAGTTATATATCACCTTTCAGAAAGAAAGGAAGAATATCCAACCTCAATTTTGGAAGTAGAACTCAAACCTAGAGAAACAAAAGACTCCTTGGAAGAAGTCATGTGATGAGAGGCACCATAATCTATAACCCAATTTTCTGCAAGTGGTGACTGAGATCTTCCAACAACATTAAGTTCTTTTCCATGCTAATTAGCAGGAGGTGGAGTGGAGATAGAAATTTTGTGTTTTGATTGCATCCTCTAAGGCTTGCATTCGCTTATAACACCTATGTTCTTCATGATTACTACCCTCATAAAAGAGCATGAACGACTAGACTTATTATTGGATTTAGAAGACTCCTTGGGTTTTGAGTTGGTTTCTTTGGGTTTAGGAGCATTTTGAGATGGAGAAGGTGTAGATTTGGTTTTATTGTTTGGTTTTCCCTTGCCCTTAGGATTAGCTACAACTAATGCCTTTTGAGATTTGGAAGACTCAAGGTGAGACAATTTGGATTCTTCCCTAGTAAGTCTTTCACAAAATATTTCTAAGTTAGGCATTTTGAATGTGTCACCTAAGGCATCCATGCTAGAGAAAAATGTAGAAGCAAAGATTTGGAATGGTCCTCTCAACTTGGATAAAATTAAGTAAATACATTCTTCATCTTTCTTATCTCTTCCACTCCCCTTCAATTGTGTCAAAAATGCTTGAACTTAGTAAGATAGTCTATAATTGATGGAAAATCTTCAGGATTAAGAGAGGTGATCTCAATTTCAAGTTGCATGGCTCTCATGTGATCCACCTTACCAAATAAATCCTTCAATTTCTCCCATATTTTTAAAGGAGAGTTACACTTTCCAAATGAAACAAAATATCTGTCACTTACATAAGTTCCTATCAAACCCATACACTCATCAAATTTTCATTGGTACTGAAATTTCTCATATTCTCTAGTGAACACTGGTTGTTCAAGAAGTTAAAGCCCATAATCCTTTCCGCTTAATTATTGTTTCCATTCTTGGTTTCCATGTGTGGTAATTATGTGTTGTTAATGGCTCAACATAATCTAATGCTGAAGTAGATAAAGATTCCATCCTAAAAAATCACCAAAAGAAATTTAAGAACCAAGCAATGCAACAAGACCCCAAAACAATGCAACAAGACCCCCTGATTTTGGCACTTTATAATGAGTACATGTTACAATATGAAACTTTATAATTATAGTGCAATTCTCAAAATAAATATTTCCAATGGAAAGAGCATAAAAAACCACGCACTTTTACAAAAATGGCACTTAAAACCGAGTTACCGATCAAAAGATACAAGTTTTTCAATATTATGCTCTACTATTTATTTTAGTTGCCACTAAAAAGTCATGCACAACATCCGTGGACCCCTACCAAAAAGGAAAGAAACATCTTTTCAAAAAAGACCTCTGCGCAAACTGAAAATGCTATGCCGCAAAAAAAAATACCCAGATTGGATCTCAAGAAACCCAGCAAAACCTAGAAAAAAATTCTAGATTTCCTTTTTCATATGACATGAATCCGAGGTGAATCCAGTATGTTTCTCTGCACAACAAAAAAACCAAAAAAATGACTACCTCCTGAAATGGTCAAGTTTACAGCTGATCTTAGGGTTTTTCTACCTTCCGGATCCAATGGAACCCTTTGTTTTGCATAAAAACGCACGTAAAAAAATGAGAAAATCCGAATATATGAATCTATAAAGAATTTATTTGCAAAATAAAACTTACGAGGACGAATGTCAATAGAAATCTCTTGCTACGATACCATAAAAGGAATGATAACCGGATCGTACAAGCCAAGAACACGAGATGCTTAATCAAACATCACGATCGATAAGATGAAAGCAATTCACCAGAATAACTTTACATAAACCTTTGCAAACAAATAAGCAACAATATCATATATTATTATGGAACTCAATGAAATAGAATGAGAATGGACCTTTCTTATATAGGCAAGGAATAACAATCTAAGAACTAGTTAAGTTCGTAGATCAAGCCATAAATCATGGAAAGAACTAGTCATCAGAGAACTAGTCAAGTCCATAGATTTATGAGAGAACTAGACATCAAGGATCTAGTCAATACCATAGATCTAGGAAAGAACTAGTCAATACCATAGATCAAGGAAAGAACTATACCTAACAACTAGATAATATCTCCTAATATCTAAATAAATAAAAAGAAATATCCACACACATAAGTGGGTGAGAATAAATATAATAAAGGTAAATAATGTACCTAGGTGAACATGAGCTAAGGTAAATACCTAATCTAACATTCAATTTTATTGTTTAATCAGGTCTTAAATCCCTTTAGAACTCCCAAAATGATCATTTGAATTTCCATGGGGATCGGGATTGGGGATCGAGGATCTTAACTTGCACTATCGAGTCAAAATATCAAAATCCAGACCATAGAATCTCTTAAAACATTTTTCAATGTGAAGTAGGCCTCCTTAGCTTTCTAATGAGTATTTTTTCACTTCAAAAAATTAATCAAGGCTCTGAACCTTTCGAGAACAAGATCACTAGCTTTTTTACTCCTTTCATTTCCTGCATTGTGCTATAAGTAACAATGTGTTGCATAATTTATTCCTAAATTGGTTTTTCCTTGTAGAAATTACCTAAAATACATTTGATGATCTCATATATCATCCACACACTTCTTGGAGGCATTGTCTTCGTGGTTGGAGGAAAGATTTACATCACCAGGTTCAAGGATTTTTGAATTTGGGCGTAATTGTCATGTATTGTATTTTTTTTCAATTTTTAATGCTAGAATTATAACATGAAAACAACTAGATCTAGCTTGAAGACTTGTTTTGGATTAAACAAAGTGAATACGGAGCAAGTAAGAATCCCATAATCTCAAGACACTAAGAGGATCATTGCTTTATCCATTGGGCTATAAAGTCATTGCATAACAAGGATGGGTAGAAAAAAACCTCTTTCTTGAACATAACAAACAAACAAAAAAACACACGACAGAAAGGGAAAGACACAAAAATATATTCACATATGGTACATGTGGGGGATAACCTAATTTTTATGTAGTGCTTCTTCTTGGAATGTGTTACTTGGACACAGGAAACTTCAAATGATGATGTTATGAAAAACCATTCACTGGTTCGATGAAATAGGAACCCATCCTTAATTGTTTTGGAATTGCTAGTGTTGTGAACTTCTCTTCTTTTTTATCCATGCTAATAATTTTTTATCTTTCATCCCATGATTTTCATACATATGGTTCTCAATTATATCAACCTCATCACATTTATCATTAGTCTCATTCTTGGGCATTTGATCTTCACATGTCCGGTGCTCCATGGTCATTACCCCATGGGATGATTCTTGATAGGAATTTTGAATTGTTCCATATCATTAATGGCCTCTTGTTGACTTCTTGGTTGATCAATACATTCTCCTTTCTCATACATTGTCTCATCAAGGCTTTCATGGGATGCGATGAGATCCTCCGTGATAAAGACATTATCTTCATACATGACACTATTTATGGGAGATTTAAACATATCATTTTCTTTTAATTCATCTTGTATATAATCTTATTCTCTGAAAGGGAAGGAGAAAATTTCATCTCCACATTCATGTGCATCAATGGATGTTTCAAGAGGATTATTGAGTTCATATTTTTGATCTATCTCATCATGAAACATTTGCATATCAACTAAAAAACCAAAATTGGCCTCATACTTGTCTTGCATATCCATGGCTTGAATTAAGAGTTCAAGACTTAGCTGAGGATCCTCCATCACATATGCAAACTCTAAGATATTTTGCAATGACCTTTCCTTTGGCTCTTCTGAAGACTCATTGAGAACTATCCTTTCTCCTTCATGATCAACATCCTCTGTGAGAGGCTCAAATTTTTTTCTAAGGGAATCTTCTTCTTCAAATGGGAAGGAGAAAAATTCTTCATCATCAAATTGATTTTCTAATTTTTCATGCCCATATTGATTAGTAACATCCTCCTTTTCTACACAAATTTTCATTTGAGGACTACCTTCTTGCCATTCTAGATGCACCTACTCTTTCTGATCCTCGTCATCATCAAATTGAAAGAAAATTCTATACCCAATGGAAGGGGTATAATTGGACCAATAAAGAAAGGAACTTCCACATCTTCCTTCGAGGCTACAAAGTAATTCTAGTATTTTGATTCTTGGCATACACTTTCTGCTTGTGGGCTACCTTCTCTCTGAACAATGTATTTCATCTTTCTAATAGGAAGTAAATTTTTCATCACACCTTTGAATGGTATTGTAGCATATGACCAATCCAACTTCATTACTCTACCTATCTCTGACAAAATTTCATCTTTGAGCAAGATGCCATATGTAGCCGGAATGTTTGCCACAAGTATTTTGGGGTTGAATTTCTTGTCTAGAAAGTCTGTGAGGGCCACCTGAACATTTTTAACTTGACCAATGAGGGGAACTTCCTTGGTCTCCATAGAATAACACTAACCATTGGTAGGTGTAAGAGTGAGGCCAAGGGATTTTACAACTTTCAAGGGCATGACATTATCCGAAGCTCCAAAATCAATGATGCAGTTGTTCAGTCTATACCCATTGATCAACAAGGAAAGATAGAATGGTTCTATCTTCTCAAAGGTGGAGGATGTGGAGGAAAGATAGTTGTGGGATATGGTGTTGCTAGGATTGGTACTTACAGAAGGTGGTTTAGAACTATTTTCTTTGAAAAATTGAACAATCTTTTCAAATTTCTTAGGATGAGTTCTTAGATATTCATATTTAGAGATATGGATTTTATATTTTTGATATGGTCAATGATATCAAAGTGGGAATCATAGGAAGTGGAAGTTGTGGAGGAGGTAGTAGCAATAGGAGGTTGACTACTCTTAGGAAGGGCATTATTGGCACTTTTACTCACATTATTAGAAATGGTAGAAACAACATTAGGAATTGACTTGTCATGAGAGCAAGATGGAGACTTACTTGGAAGAGGAGATTTGGATTTGGATGAGGTGAATTTGGGATTATTATTTGTTGATCACATGGGAGAGGGAAAAAGTGATCCTCCTTTTGATGTTTTCTTTTGTAGAGTTATCGGTGGAGGGTTATTTGATTTGTATTTCTCATTACTAGATAGGTCCTCTTTCACTTGATCTTTAGAATGGGTGAACACCACATAGTTGTAGCTAGTCACCGAGTCTTCTTCATTAGATGAATATTCAAAGTACTTGATGTTTTCACATCCCACCTCTTCTTTTGTGTCATCTTCTTCATCATCCCAAGTTCAACAAGGTGCTTGGCAAGGGAGAGCTTCCAAGGAAAGCCTTGGGGGTTCTCCAGAAATACAATTCCTATTCTAATTTAAAGAGGAATACGTTGGAACATTTGTTTATTTAATGCATTCAATTCATTTGCCAATTTTTGAACAAGAGATTCAGTGGTACCTTCCTTGGAAAATTGACCCCTTTGCTTTCCATTTGGATTCTTCATTTTTCCGGACAAGATTAGATCATATTCAATCTCAATTACATCCTCTTGGGAAAGATCCAAAGTACTAGGTTATCCTCTTTATAAGGTGAATCCAATTTTAGGATGTTGCACATTGATGAAGAACCTCTTGACTTTGTCTTTGGATGGTGAAGCCTATTTCGGTATTCTATGGAGTAACATGGTTGAAACGGGCCATGAAGTATCTCATAGTTTCATTTGATTCTTTATTCATTTGCACCAATTGAATGAGGATATCTTGGAAATATTTGGTTGATTTGAATATTTCTATGAAATTTACTTTAATTTCTTCCCAACATGTTATGGAGCGGGAGGGAAAGAGATAAAACCACTCAGCTAATTTTTCTTGAAGTGATTCCACAAACAACCTCACAACAACATCTTTGTGTTTGATTCCAAGAATTCCACATGATGTGATGAAGGTAAAGATGTGTTTTTAGGAATTTATGTGCTGTCACCTTTGAACTTCAAAAAATTATTGTTGGAACTTGTTGGTAGATCATGAGGAAGAGGTGCAAGAGCAATTGGACATGTATTCCTTCCCCATGGAACAATTAGTTAGGGTCTTTCTCTCTCTCTTTTTCCATTTCTTCTTCTTTTTCTTCTCCTTCTGTAAATTCTTCTCTTAATTCTCCCTCGGGTTCTTCTTGTTCTTCTCCACTTGGGAATTTAATGTTCAATGGATTTGTAGAAATTGGAGAAACTAGAGATGAAACTAGAGGAGTGTGATTGGGATATTCAACACCACTTGAGCTACCAATGTGAGAAGTCACGGGAGGAAGAAGGTGACGAGAATTTCTAATTTTATCTTACTTGTCTTTGGAGTTCTTCAAAGGTAGGATCAAGGTTTCCTCTTTTCATCTTAGATAGGTGGTGTTTCTACGATCATTCGGTTTGTAGGGAACTTTGCAAATGGGAAAAAGGGATGATTTAAGAAAGGTTCTCAACAACAAGTTTTCTCAAAGGGATTGCAGATTTTGGAATTTCAATTTTTGAATATTTTTTTTTTTTTGGAATGTTTATTTTTTTAATTTTGGAATATTTAATTTTTTAGATTTTGTAGTTCATGTGTTGGGTGTAGAATATGCAAAATCTTCCCCATGATGGTCACAAAAACTATTGGTGAAATAATTTGTTGGGTGGGAAAATTGTGGGATTTCACCAATGCTCTGGGACTAGGTTCCTCTACTTGAATGGGGCAGCTCCATTTATTGAAAAAAGGGAAACATATATACACTCCTCTAATTACAAGGGTGGCCTTAGAACTTGGGATCACATAGGAATAATTCCCTATACTGTGGCAAAGTCCTTTTGTGGAACACATGAGGAATTGTGAAGAGAGAAAGTATGAGAAGGGATTTTATATTGCAAATAGCACATGCAAATTTTGCCAACATAAAATCAAGAGTAGTTCCATGCATTCAATGAGAAGAAACTATGGCAAGATAAGAGGAACAAGATACAATCAACACAAAGTTTTCTTGCATGATATTGCACAATTACAATTTCTCATAGTATGAAGTTGATATGGAGATAGAAATTTAAGACAAGCAATAGAAGAATTTGATCACTTGTTCCTAGAGATAATATGAAAGCTAGTAAGAAAGAATATCCATCCTTTTACAATGAGGAGATCATCTCCTTTTATAGATTTACAATTCATCTCTTCATCTACCCCCACATGACTATTCATGTTCCCATTCATCTTGTGACTTTTCATTATCCTAGGAAAGAAAAAATCAATCCCATTTTTATAATTACAAAAGGGACTTTTATATTGCACAAATATTACATAGTCACTTTAATGAATAAGAAAAAAAGTCATGATCACACACAATGAGGAATTAGAATGAAGGGGGTAGGAGAGTGAGAAAGAATGAGAGAGGAGAGGAAGAATGCTCCCAAACATGAATGAAGATGCCTCCGCCCTTGATGAAGATCAACTCCACTGATGTTGAATATCAAAAATTCACTCATGATGACCCTCCATTGTGATGTGATGACAAAGAGATTTGATGAAGAACTTTGAACAATCTGGAAATGATGAACCTCTGCAACACTGCTTGAACATGTTGGGAAGAGGAGTGATGGGCATTACCCCAAATTTGAAACATTTTACATTATGAGGTCATTCTTTAAATGATTGGTCACTAGAAAAGAAGGCGGGGACCATTGAAGATGATGAAGGAATATTTACTTCACTTAAACAAGCTTTAAATATTTGAAACACTGTAATGCCTCCAAACTATCAGGTCCTTGATGTAAAATGAGACCAGTGTAACTTATGATCAAATTTATTAGTGCAAAATCACAACACCCCAAATGACCTATCAGATTTGGTGTTTCAAACTTGTCATTTGATGTGATTTACATAACATTGAGTTTTCCCCAAAAGTGTGGGACTTTGCAAATGGGAAAACTCTCAGATTAAGGCTGGTTCCTATTCCTTTGTCTAGGTGCATACGTGAAATTTGCAAAGGATTGATTCTTAAACCTAATCTAATATTGCCAAGGAGACAAGGATGAAAGGAATGTATGAAATTAAAATTAAGCTAACCAGGTGATACACCAAAGGAATGATGAAAATTTGTTTTACTAATAGGCACAAACCAAAAAATGTGTACAAAAATCAAGCACATACAACCAGTTTGGAAATGAAAGACTATATGAGAGCAATGAAGACAAGAAAGGGTCGAAAATCAGCCACAAACATGTATTATTGCTCTGCAGATTTGATACAATGCATTTACAAAATGGCCAAAAGGTAGAAAATGTGTTGTAATCTAATGGAAGGTCTGAAACTCCACAAATTCATTTTCCAGAGGAAAAGGGGATCCTGCAAAACAGAAGAATGTCTAACCCTTTATAATGAGTCCCGACCCTGCTTTTATAGATTTAACATAGAAGGGAGAAAGAGAGAGAAGCAGGAAAAATAGTTGAAGTTCAACCACTATCATCAATGCCTCCTACAAAATCTGCCCCAAATTTGTCTTGACTGCATCAATTTCTTGTTCGGTACCTCAAAGGAGGAGGAAACGATGGATCAAATCGAATCCGATCTAGTTGTTGGGGCAAAATAGATCCTGTATTAATGGCCTGAAGATGTTTCTCCATTTTCTCCCACCTAACCTCCCCAAACTTAAAGTTTTAGATCTTCATGGCATAGACGAGGCTGAGATCTTTCCAACGGTGTCAGTTTTTGGATTTTGAGCCGAGTCGAAAGATATGCCCCTTTGAAATTTGTATTGGGTCCATACAAAAAGGTGGGAAAACTAGTTTGAAAAGCAGGCCCCTTTTTAAAATGGGACACATGGAGGGCTGGCGCATGTCTAAGGGTTACCTCTATATTTTACTTTTGGAGTGGCATGGGGCTGACACATGGCTTCCTCTGTGACTTGCTCAATTTCCTTATGTTTTTTTCCTAGTCCTTTGCTCGAGCGGGGCCATATATCTGACTGGAGACACGCGACAGCCTAGCACTTTCTTGGAAACCTCCCTTCAATTCTACTCTTGAACTAGTGCCATTTGGACACTTGGCACTCTCTGTTGGCTTGTCACAAAGCATTGAATATTCAACCCGACTTTGCCCCCTTTTTGAGACTGGACACGTGGAGGCTCCGTGCTCACATAAAAGCCCGATTAAGATTTGCCTTTGAAGGAGTGTCGGGTTAACACTTGGAAGCCTCTGCAGGTCTTTGGAATTTTTAACGACCTCCCTCTTTCCTTTTCAGACCTTTGGCTACGTGGAAAGCTAGCGCTCGTTTGGGTCTCCTCTTTTGGACTTACCCTTGGGGACACACCGAGCTGATGCGTGGCGGCTTCCGCTAACACTTCTATACTTAGCCATTTTTAAGGCCTGCCCTATCCACTATTTGACTTTTAGCTTTGACTTTGCCTCTACTTTGGGCCTGGGACATGTGGGGACCTGACGCTTATTCGAGCCTTCCTTTTTGGATTCAACTTTGGAGATGCACTGCTTGGACACTTGGTAGCGTTCTTTGTCTCCTCCATATCTAGTCGATTTTGGACTCATTCTAAAAGCATTAGGAGCTTGAAGACCTCGAACCTTCACCAATTCTTCTCTTTAAACCTCTGGCCTCTTTGAGAGTGTCTCCTCCTACCCTGACCCTATTATTCCTTTTCGAGCTCACTTATAATCATTTAATGGATTTAAGCCACTGATTCACTTGACAGAGCCATTTTTTGAAATTCTCTTGCGCAGGGTCGTTTGATCTTTCACAGGCCCCACTACTTCCATTATAGAGTCTCCTTGTAACCTATTTGCATGATTCAAACATGATTTATCTAGTTCTTTCTATGCGGGGTCATGATTGATCCAATATTTTACTAGGGGCAAAATATGGATAATAGTTTTGACGACTCGCAGGGGTATCTGCACTGTTAGATGAGAGGACCGATTGCCTTATTATGTCCATTGGAAATGGAGTCGAGAATGATGTATTGGTAATGATCCACGAGGCCGACCATCTGCTTTGTCTCAATTTTCATAAGAAAACTCGAGATAATGGTTTTGAGAGTAGAAATTTGATTCAGCCCGGGGCTTTCGCCTATCCCTGAATGGATTGTTTCGAAGATAACTTTTAGTTGCTCTGCATTTGTTTTCTTTTGAAGATGGAAAATATTACAGGTAACTATGAATTTCTTTGCTATGAATGTTGAAAGTGATAACATGTCTACTTGGAGGCATGTTGGAATGTGTAATGACGTAACCTGGAGCAACAAAGAACCAAAGTGCCACAACACTTAGGAAACAAAAACACTACAACAAATCAACGTGCATACACACTTAGTGAAATAAAATCCTATGCTAATATTTACAGGGGTGGAAACTTACCATTCAGTAGCAATGTTTTAGATGGATCCCATTTACTGGGATCTATAATTTTCCACCATCTAATTTAGTAAGCTAGAAGGCATTATTACTCTTGCATTCTGTGATCATGTAAGGGCCACTCCAGATGGCATCAAATTTGGAGTGTTTTCTTGGCTTTTCCGATCTACATCCCATATCAAAACTAGGTCTCCTTATTAAAAAGTCCTTGTTTTTGCTTTCTTATCAAAGCATCTCTTGATTGATACCTAATCCTTTTCCATTATTTGAGGTGCATGCTCTCTGGTTTCTTCCAATTCCATCGGTTCTATATACTTGGCCTCCATTGGTTCAAACTCAAACATCTCCTACTTCTTCATGAGTGTTAGGAATATCTTGTTTAGTGCTTCACATTATAATATAGTTTGTGTATTATTAATGTAAAAGGAATTACTATTGTAATTAGTTGTTTTATAAACAACTAATATTTGTTGGCTTGTGTAGTGGTTGAGTAGGTTGTACTCACCCACGTAAATAGGCTTGATGGAGTTAGTGGTTATACTTGTTTCCTAAATTATAGGAACAAGTTATTCTATATATTCTGTAATACAAACTTGAATGAATATTGAAGGTGAATTATTATTCCGTGAATTATATTTTCTGTGCAAACCTGGTGTGTGCTTTACAATGAGTTCCAAAGCTAGCAATTCGAGTGATATAGGCAACACCGTCTCTTTCCCATAGACAAGTTTGAATGGAGAGCTACTTGTAGACCTCTTGGGTGTTGTCTTATCAGCCCATAAGGCTGATTTGAGTTTCATGTGCCAAGTTCTCTAATTTTCATCTAGAGTTCTTTTGAAAATCCTTAGCAGGTTCTTGTTTGTGGACTCAGCTTGGCCATTACCTTAAGGGTAATAGTTTGATGAAGTGCTCAAGTAAATCCCGTTCCTAACATCCCATTATGTGATTTTGGAACCTATGAATGCCAATGCATTGTCTGATATAATGGTGGCTGACACTCCAAATTTGGTCACTATCCCTTCATAGAAATCTAGTATGCTAGACTCATTAGCTTCTTTGAGTGCCATTGCCTTGGTCCACTTGGTGAAATAGTCATTCTTTGTCGAGAATCTATTTAGGGCCTTGGCTCAAATTTGGATTGATGACCCTAATGAAGTCAATCCCCATTGTATGAATGGCTGGTCAACTGAAATTGGGCGCAATAGAAGTGCTATTAGCCTTTATTTTCCTCCCGAAGAATGCATAGTTCTTGCACTTTTTGATCCATGCATAATAGTCACTAAACACCACGGGAAAATAATAACTCTCCTTCTTGATCTTGAGTGCCATCACCCATGGAGAAAAATGGCCTCCAACCATTTGCTCCACCATGGAACTCTTGTAACACTCTCTCAATTTGATCTATTCTAATGCATCTTAACAAAATGCCATTGATGTCCCTTTTGAACAAGATGCCATCAATAAGTAGGTATGGGATGGCTGTAGTTTGAAGTGTCTCCTTTTTGTTTTACTCATTTCGGAGGACACATACCTATTTGAAGGAAGTGCATAATACTCTAAGTCCAACAAGGAGTGGGAACATCATCATTTTCTTCCTCTTGACTATTTTGTAGAACAAAAACAACTTCCTCTTGTAATAAATTGATGATCTGTTGATCATTCTCAAACACCTGCTAGCATGTGTTGTTATTTGGCATTGTTGGCCTCATAATCACATGGATATGTGGCTGTATTTTTCCCTCTTGATGCTATCAACCACATCAAATGTTGCTCCAACTGTTGTAAGCCTATCAACAACTTCGTTCTCCTTCCTGGGTATGGACACAATGTTGAAGGCTTTGAAATCCTCAATGAGATCCCATACCCTATTCTTGTAGCTTTTGAGCAGGTCATTCTTGACAACATTTTGTCCTTTGACTTGATTGGCAACTAGTTCATTGTCACCAAACACTTACAAGTTCTTGATTCCTTGTCTTCTAGCCTAATGCAATCCATGAACCAAAGCCTCATATTTACTCTGTTGTATTATTTGAGCAGGAAAATTGGAAACAAAAAGTTGAGTAGTATTTCATACCTTGGGGTGACACAATCATAGCTCCTCCTTCGGATCCTTGCTTACTTCTTGAGCCATCAAAGAAAAATTTCCATACTTCATTGTCATCTTTGTGTTCCGGCTTAATGATGTCAAGAATAGGATGATTCTCCTCATGCAGACAGTAGACTCCTAGCTTGGATTCTTCCATCTCTTTATAGGGTCAAAAGCATGTATTTTGTTTTTCCATTCATCGAGAGTTAGGTTTGGGATACACCCCACCTTGGTATATACTGCACAAGTGTTTAGGAGGTACTCTTGATCAAAAGATGAACAATTTGCATTGATTGGGCTAGGCACATAAGACTCAATGTGATAATCTACTATGGGCTCAGATCTGATTGTGTCCTTCACTCCATACCTTGTTCTAAAGAGCATATGTGACCAGTCAGCAAACAAATAGCCTCCAATTTTGGTAGTGAAGTCCCTAGACAAACACAATGAAAAATGTGGCGGTGAGTTTATGACTGATACATTCTGCAATACAGTCACATTGGGGAAGGCATGCAAAGTGAGGCTTAGATCCTTGATGACTCCAATAGTTGTCACTGCTGTCCCATCCAATTGTACTAACCCTCTAGAGATGATTTCATACTGGAGACCCATTTGATCAGCTATTTGTTTGGGCATTACAAAACTACTTGCCCCTGAATCAATCATGTAATTATGCACCATTTTTTCCCCAATGATTAATGAAACATAGAATGGAGGAGGCCTCAGGTTCTTACCTTGTTCTCCATGTTTTCCCTCAGGTTGAGTTGCATTGGTAAGCACTTTCTCTTGCTGGTTAGGGGGTTGATTTGAGCTTGACCAATTGGCCATAACAGTTTGCAATAGATCCCTCTATCTTGGAATGGCTAGTGACTCCCATAGTGAAATATTCACACCTATCTTCTTCATTTTCTTAATGATATTAAATGAGCTACCCTTCTGCTACTCCTTTCCTGGCACATTTTTCTCTTGCACATGGGTTGTTACAACCGAGTTCTGAGTGGATTTGGAAGGTGGTTTGGAATGGCTATGCATGTTGGGAGTTACATTTGGAGTACCAAAACCTTATGGAGTAATTGAAGGTTAACGGTTACTTGAGTTTGGTGATTGTCCTTCTCCAATATTTATCCTTTTAGACCATGTATTAGCATCTACACTTTGAGAAGGAGACTGATTCATTCCACGAAGTCTTGATTTTCTAATTGACAAGCATAGTTTCATTGGGAGATGTCTCTTGTTGAGCTCCTTCTGCTGATCTTCTTATTAACTAGACTTTTGTGACACACCAATAGTTTGCACCATCAAGGCCCAATTTAGTGCACCATTAAAGCACATTGATTGATTATGTGGTTGATTGCATGGGAAACACCAATCATATTCTTGTGCCAAGTTGTTTTATGCTGGAACCAATGCCCTTGATGTTGAAGCTGTGTTTGGATCATATGACCTAAAATTTCTACCAGCTTGAGGTTGTCCTTGGTTTTGACTCTAATTTACAGTCTAAGTTGGTGGTCTATTTTGCTAATCTGAGGGGGTCTAAACGGATACGAGCCTGAGGCTGATATGGCCTAGAACTCTAAGCTTGTTGCCTCTTAATAGTTACTAACTCTTTCCCTAGGTTTTGAAGCTATTTCATAACTTTTCAAGCTCCTTTGAGTTTTTAGATTATGAGGTGGAGGCTTCAGCTGAACTTTGACTCCTGGGAGTAGGTATAGGAGCTAATGTGGGTGTTTGGCTAGTACTTGGGTTTCCTAATTCGGGGTATAGAGGCATGGATGGCCTAGGAGAAAGTTTGCTAGCCTGAATTAAATGATTCTTAGCTCTTATGGAAAGGCTATAAGCTATAGGTAAGGTTGTGCCTCAATTGTTGAATCATTAAAGAAATATCAGAATTTAAAGCTCGAGAATGTATAAGAAGACACCTTCTTCAACGGGCTTTACTTGCCCCAATGAAATCATGTCCTAGGTCCATTAAAATCTAAGGTTGAAATCAAGTCAACCGCTTGTTTAGAGCTCTCTTGATTGTTATCGGTTGCTCCAACAAGGATAGGTTATCTCCTTTTCCCCAAACTAGTCGTGAAGAGCTCTACGAGATGGTCCCAAGTTTGAATAGAGTGCGCTTCTAGGCTCTTGAACCATTGTGAAGCTTTACCCTTGAGTTAAGATGCTAGCAACTTGACTACAATGTCCATCTAAGTGATCTCATGGATTGTCTGAGACATTTGATGTCTTAAACGTGGTCACCAGGAGAAGTCTGGTTTTCTCTAGTGAAATAGGGGATGCTCTTTAATGCTTTGCCACCGAGTGGATTTTGTGCATTTAGAGTGAGTGGAGCTCTTGCGGTGAAGTTTACATAAGGATTTGGTGTTTGTGCCATCTGATCGGCTTTGAGCATCCTTCTTGATTGAAAGAATGACCTACTAGGAGGAGGTGTTGATAAGGCTCTATTTGGTGGAGATGGATATCCCTGGGCTCTGCTCCCCCTTCTCCTTATGTCGGAGACAAGTGTAGGTGGAAAAGCTGTCCCTCTTCTCTGCGGTTCTTGACCTTGTTTGTATTCTTCTCATGAACTTGGCAAGATTAGGACTGCTTGAAGCCGAGTGGATTATGTCCCTTTTGGAGTCTCCAAATGCGCGAGTTCTTAAAACTTCTTAAAATCTAGAATCACAACAAGTGCACATCAATCTTACTGTAATAAAGATGGAGACTTCTTGGTCCCACCCGACATGCTAAAATTGTTAGTGCAAAATCAAATTGCCCCCAAATGACCTCTCGATTTGGTGTTTCGAACTTGTCATTTGATGTGATTTACATAACATTGAGTTTTCCCCAAAAGTGTGGGACTTTGCAAATGGGAAAACTCTCAGCATTAAGGCTGGTTCATATTCATTTGTCTAGGTGCATACGTGAAATTTGCAAAGGATTGATTCTTAAACCTAATCTAATATTTCCAAGGAGACAAGGATGAAAGGAATGCAAGAAATTAAAACTAAGCTAACCGGGTGATACACAAAGGAATGATGAACATTTTTTTGCTGATAGGCACAAACCAAAAAATGTGTACAAAAATCAAACACTGCATAACCGAGTTTGGAAATGAAAGACTAGATGAGAGAAATGAAGACAAGAAAGGGTCGAAAATCAGCCACAAACATGTATTATTGCTTTGCAGATTTGATACAATGCATTTACAAAATGGCCAAAAGGAAGAAAACGTGTTGCAATCTAATGGAAGGTATGAAACTCCATGAATTCATTTTCCAAAGGAAAAGGGGATCCTGCAAAATAGAAGAATGTCTAACCCTTTATAATGAGTCTAGACCCTGCTTTTATAGATTTAACATAGAAAGGGAGAAAGAGAGAGAAGCGGGAAAAATAGTTCGAAGTTTAACCACTATCATAAATACCTCCTACAAAATCCACCCCAAATCTATCTTGACTGGATCAATTTCTTGTTTAGGGCCTCGAAGGAGGAGGAAATGACGGATCAGATTGAATCCGATCTGGTTGTTGGGGAAAAATAGATCCTACATTAATGGTCTGAAGATGTTTCTCCATTTTTCTCCCACATAACCTACCCAAACTTAAAGTTTCAGATCTTTATGGTGTAGACGAGGCCAAGATCTTTCCAACGGTGCCAGATTTTCTGGATTTCGAGCATCGAGTCGAAAGATATGCCCCTTTGAAATTTGTATCGGGTCCGCATAAAAGGTGGGAAAACCAGTTCGAAAATGGGCCCCTTTTTAAAATGGGACATGTGGAGGGCTGGTACATGTTTGAGGGTGGCCTCTGTATTTTACCTTTGGAGTGGTGCGGGGCTAACATGTGGCTTCCTCCGTGACTGCTCAATTTCCTTATGTTTTTACCTAATTCCTTTGATCGGTGGGGCCATATATCCGATTTGGAGACACATGGCAACTTGGCGCTTTCTTAGAAACCTCCCTTTAATTTTTCTCTTGAACTAGCACCGTTTGGACACTTGGCACTCTTCGCCGTCTTTTCATAATGCCACTTTTTACCATTTTGAAAGAATTTTTTTACCTCCATGAAGTTTGACAGCAGTGAGGAATGGAGGATGAAAAACCATGACCATTTTGAGCCTTTTCTAGATACTTATTATTTTTAGTAAGTCTTTCCTAGGTGACTAGTTTTGGCAATTTCACTAAATTGTCACTTTTGAGCACTTTTCCTCTGTGGGATGAAATTAGTGTCTCAAATAAATTGTTTCTTAGGACATACTACCTTTATTAAGTGACTTGAATAAGGAATTACTAAAAATATACATTGGCCACTGGGGTGTCGGATCGGACCGAAAAAGGTCTCCAAAAATTCTACTTCTCGTACGGGATTTTTGCTCCAATTTTTATGGGTTCTTCTCATCTAGATCTTCATGAATTAAAAAAGAAAAATTACAGGTCTGCATGTTCTTTATCTAATAAGGTGTAATTACTAAAAATAATAGTCATCCATAACTCCAATCATACCTATTTTCACAGTGCAAGAAAGTACTCACTGGAAAGTTATATTTTCAAGGATCTCATGCTCCGACTTTTAGCTCATTTTACTCGCTGCGACTCCAGATATATGAGGAAGAAATTTTGCATTGCTGAATTTTTCTTATGTCCATAAAAATTGGATGAGGTGATAAATGAGGTCATGCAAACACTCATTCTAATGGAATTCATGTAGGGAAGATTTAGTTCAAATTTCGTGGAAAACGAAGCAAAGGTTTGTGAGATATGAGAAAAAAATGTGTTTTGAGCATGGGGTTCCCAAATTTGGCATGGATTGGTTAAAAAAACAATGGAGGGAAAATATATTCAAAAATTAGTTCCATAAATGGAAAATGATGATTTTAATGCTCAAATGTTAACTCAGTTAAGCTAAACCCACCCTTAATCCGTTTGCACACTAACACACTACCCATGTTGAGAGAGGGTTAATACTTTCCAAATGGGTCCAAGAGCCTCCATTACACCTTAAAAATAATGGTAAGTGGTGAAATGGTGTAATAGCATATAAATCCTTGCAAAATGCACCATGGGGTCAGCTCTTATGAGGAAGAGGACTAACTTATGCAATGATGTGAGTAGAAAACTATGTCCTAGCATGCAAGTTGAATGATTAAGTACCAATAGAAATAGAGGGATTGCAAGGGGTCACAATTTTTTTCACCTGATGTAAATTTTCACTAGGTAAAAAGGTGCAAAAAAACTGAAAAAGTGTGCCATGGGTCAGGTTTTCCATGAGGAGGGGGTGTTTGGAAGGGTGAGATGATAACACTTACCTAGTGCACAACCTTGTCACTTAAGTGATGAAATGAGTCATCCTCCTTGGGTTCACACTTTTTGGCACCCATTGAACTTTTGAAATAGGTGAAAAGGTGAAATGAGGCTCTCTAGGTGCACCAAGGGTAGGCTGGAACATGAAAATGGGGTAAATATTACATGTGAGTGCGTAACACTCACCTAACATTCAAAATTGTACTTTAAGTGACGAAACTTCATTTCTAACATCCTTCCTCCTTGGGGTCACATTTTTTTCACCCCATGCACATTTTCACAAAGTTAAAAGGTTAAAAAGTGCATATAAGGTGACAAAGTGTGACTTGGACACTTATAATAGTAAGCATGCCTTCATCAATAACTTGAAAAACATATCTTAGAGAGTGAGTCTTTTCCCCAGAGCTTCCTTGAGAGTTTCATGGGAAAAATTTATATGATTTTGAATGGAAAGTACCTTTTGAGATCAATGGTACCTATTTCAAGATCCAATTATGATTCCAATTGAAAATTTACCCCTCTTTTTGATTTTGGTCAAGCCTATGTGTTGGAAGGTCTAAGCTGTCACCAAAGATAAAATTTCATTTTTGTATAACTTATCATATGGGGAATATAGAAGGTTTAATTATACTTAGGTCCCAAATAAATTTGGATCTCCCATAATACTCATTTGAATCTCCACTGGGATCGGGGATCTTCACTTGCATTGTCGGGTCAAAATATTAAAATCAAGACAATAGAATCTCCAGAAACATTTTACAAAGTGTGAAGTATGCCTCCTTATATTCCCAATTAGTGTTTGGTCACTTCAAAAAATTACCTGGGGCTCCTAAACCATTAAGAACAAGCTCACTATATTTTTATTCCTTTTATTTCCCCTGTATTGTGCTACAAGAAGCCCGATGTTGCATAATTTGTTCCTAAAAAGTTTTTCCTTAGAGGACTTCCCTAAACTACCTTTAATGATATCATAGCTCAATCACACACTTATTGGAGGCATTATATCTTCTTGGTTCATCTCTAGAGGGTGTTCATTAGGTGTAAAAGTCTTGAAAACATGTCTTTTTCAATCCTTTGAGAGTAACTCCTTGAAAGCTGGATCAAAATGAACCCATTAAGCGCTTCCTAACACCTTACCTACTCATGAAACACACTTCAAACATATAGTTATCTCATCCCTATCAACCATGATGGGGTTTACATAGTTAAAGATTGGTCGGAGGGCATGTTTACATTATCTCGGTTCAAGAATTTTTGAGTGTGGGCTTAGTTGTCATGGAAAAAAATTCAAATTTTCATGCTAGACATTTAACATGACAACATAGTGCTAGGGTCACATATATAGATGGTAGTAATCCCTACACTAGGTCAACCTAGGGTTTCAAGGCCCGTAGTCAAGATAGAGGAGAAAAACCTACTAAGATATTAGTGATTAGGTGAGGAGAGGTATGGATTAATGAGATATAAGACAAGCATGGATGATATAACTAAAATGAAAGTAAAGAGAAGCTAAAGAGCTGACCATCATAAATACATTATTATTTTAATTAATTATGCATTTCATAGTTAGATTATTTATTTATTGTTATTTGGTTATATTTATTTATAACCTGTTGTATTGTTTATTTGTTGCATTATTGTTTGCAACTATATTTGTTTGTATTTAGTTGGTTATTGCTTCCGGATGTATTTTGGAAGATGTTGTAACAATTATATTTGTATTCATCTGATATACAATTCCTATAAGAATTGTAACACTCCATTGTATCTTTGGTTGATTTTGATATTAATAAAATTTATCAGGCTTCCCCCTATTTCTCAATTATTCGAGTAGCTTGGTTGAAGCTCTTGACAAGGTTAGAGAAAACTTGCAGAGGAAGGAGAATTCATGGAGAATAAATTTGAAACAATGGAGAGCCATGCTACCTCAAAGTGACTTCTCAGACCTCCCTGAAACCCACAACCTCCTATGTGAAATTTCCGAGTAAATGTAAAGCAATTTTTTTTTTTCCTTGGCCTCCTCTGCACTGAGGAAAATTTTTTTGGGATAAAAATTTAAAAAAATCAATTTTTTCCCCATTAGGGGTTTTTCTCTAAATTATTTAGTCTAGTTATAGATAATATTATCGTATTACCAAATTTAGAGGACTCTTTTTCTTCTTGGAGGATCAAGCTCCCACCAAGCTATTCGAGCTATTTTTATCATAGGCTAGAGTGACATTATTTTTGAATGTATTAAAGAACATGCATGAGGATTTATGGTGAGTTGATCATTACATTTGATTGGTGTATTTCATTGAGTTGTTTGAGTGAGCTTTAAGTTGAAAGTATAGACCCCTTTAGATTGGGTCACATATCCTTAGCGTGAAAAAAATGCTAGACGTTATTAGCTCTGTTTACTCAAATTGAGCTCTTTCAAAAGATAATGTTTTGATGTGCTTTTAGTAACCAAGTCGAGCCCATTGAGTGTGTACTTGCATTCAAAAAATGGCTGACTCAACAATGACAACATTGGAGTTTTTTTGTGTGAGCCATTGTTGGTAGAGCCAACCCCCTCCATGGTCACCATGGTAGAGTGCACAGCCACGCTCCTCCATGCCAAGGTCAAGCCATCCTCTCATCTACAAACTGAGCTCCCACCGAGTAATACCACAGCAAAACCAAAATCCAACCAATACTGTCAAAAAAACACAAGGAAGATAAATCAACGCAGTAAAACCCTCACACCACAAAGCATCAACAAAAAACGTAATCAACCTTGCATAATATGGTGGAATAAATAATACATAATGACGAGTAAAGAAATAAATAAAGATAATATATACGAAAAAACAAAATAAAATAAAAAAAACAAAGCAAAAATCCAAACATGAAAAAGGAGAGATAAAAGTGAGATTTGACAAACAAGGAAAATGTGAAAACCTAATCCATGTATGCGAGTCCATGTGGAGCTGGAACCAGTCAAGTCAGTTTTTCAAAGGTTAGTCATTTTAATATTGGCTTAAATATTATTTGCTTCATTTTATATAAGCGCACAATGGTGCCTAGTTGGATAGTGAGAAAGACTTGGGTGTGTGAGGTAAAGGGTTCAAACCCCACCCCCACACAAGTTTTTAAAACAATTTGATTTTATAGAAAAAAGTGAAACCACCAACTATGGAGGCAGATTTGGTGAAAAAAACCATCACTAAACTGCTTAGTCGTAACTAAACAGGCCCCCAAACTTTTAGTGAGAAAAACCCTAATTTAGGGTAAATATTTTTTTTCTCCTATTAGGCCTATTTTTTCATTTTAGACAACATTTTCCAAAGGAAGACTGTCTAAAAACTTCATTTTGAGCTACTTTTTAATGGTTTTTTGCATTGAGGGTCATTTTGGGCTCTGAGGCCACCAAGGCCCAAAAAAAAAAAAATTTTTTTTTCCTGCCATTCAATTTTTCCAAATTTTTGAATGTAATTGCATGCTTCAATATATTGTACTAATTTTAGGTTGCCATAGTCAACCGTAAAATTTGTAACTTCTCAAAACTAGTAGAATATTGTAATAAAAAATAGTAAAAATTTGGTTCTAAAACACTCACGAGATCCTAGATCTCATTCGCAGCATTCAGTATATACGGTGCCTTTGGGAAGTGCTTACGGGTAAAGCCATCATGACTACTACTACACTTAACACCTAATATAGCTACAACAATGTTTTGGGCATCACCCTTTAAATCGACGGGGAGTAATAAGGACACAATGCACACACTATGAGCCATCCCATCCATCTGTGAATGATTACACGACATAAATCCAGATTGAGAAATTATCCAAGTATATAGAGAAGTTACACATGCGTATGAGGATATTTCTTTGAGCCAATGTCAATAATCACATAGACCCCTTTCAGTACTATCTTGGTACCATGTATTGAATTCTTTCACGTACGTTAATGCCTCTTTCACGTACCTTGGGTATATAGAAAGGGTGAGCTTCTTCCACGTATTGATGGGTATATCGGAAGGGCGTGTATATAGAAAGGTATATCGGTATATATATATATATATGATGAGTATATAGATTGGGAGACCTTATACCTAGAGTGATAAGAGCCAAACCCTGTCAGTGATTTTCAAAATGGGCACCAATGCCCCCAAATTTTTTCTTCCAGATTCACAACTACTCAGAGGAAACAAACTATGCTACATGGAAGACAAAAATCAAGACACAACTTGAGTTTGAAGAGATATGGCTTGTTGTGACTGGTACTCTGACCAAATCAACAACTAATACAACACAACAATGAAAATTTGATAAATCAGATCATAATGCCAAAACTCATCATCTTGTTTGGAGTTTCAATGATGATGCAACCCCACATTCGAGATGCCAAAACAGCCAAAGAAGCATGGGATAAATTGAGCACAATATATGAGGCCAAAAATAAGAATGTCATACTAAATTTGTAGAGTCAGTTACATACACTGAAGTTCAAGCAGAATGAGAAAATTGAAGCTTTCTTAAGAAGAGTTACAAAGTTGAGGGCTTCACTTCTAGCCCTAGGAGAAAGTGGTCACAGATGATGCTCTCATTCCCATTTTTAAGAGCACTCCCCTCTTCTTACCACATTTTTGTAACAACACTAAATGTGTCAGATATGACATTAGTTTTGACAAGTTGGTAAACCTACTACAACAAGAGGAAGCCATGCACAATAAGGATGATGAAGAGGAGCAGGAACTTTCTTCACATCAAAAATGGAAAGGAAAAGGTAAAGGAAAACCTAATTCCTATCAAAAGTCCCAACATCAAAATTAGTATCAACATCAGGGGAAAAACAAAAAGAAGTAATGTCCAATTTGTAAAAGAGGACATGACTTAAAATATTGTTGGTATAATACTTACAAGAAAGGTTCATCAAGAAACTCTGGACCTCCACAAAAACAATCTCAAAAGGGACATTCTAACCACAATCAAGGGCAAAAAAAGGGGAACTGGAAAAGAAGACCCCATCAACAAGGAAATATTGCTTGAGTAAGAAGAACATTCAGATAATGAAGACTTCTTGTACACTACTCGATCAAGTGAACCTCCACATCATCTAGTGATGTCTGGTATGTTGATTGAGAGCCACTCGACACATGACCAGCCATAGAGATTGGTTTACTTTAATGAGGGACACACCTTTGAAAAACCATGTTTCGTTGGGTGATGATTCTTCATATACAATTTAGGGATTGGGAACATTTCTCTACCCCTTGGTTCACACAACTATAGACTATTAGATGTCTTATATGTCCCTAGGTTGATAAAGAATCTAATTTCAGTCTAGTCAACTCCTAGATCACAACTTAAAAATTGACTTTGATAGTCATTTTAGCAAGAAAACGTGTTTGATTCGAGACAAATCATGAGGCTTGAAAATAGTTACAAAAGCCTCCAATGTGGGACGTATGTTCTAGCTTGATTTTTCCACAGAGATGATCAAGAACTTGTGGCTAAGAACTCTACCTCACACATAGTTGTGGCATCAGAGACTTGGTCATGTTAGTTTCAAGTATCTCGAGACACTTCACCAGATGTAATATGGTACATGGGTTACCATCTCTTCAGAAGGATACAGACAAGTGTCCTCACTACCTAACAGGAAAACAACATAGAGCTTCATTCCATAAAAGTACATATCGAGCTCATGGTAAGCTTGATCTAGTTCATACCGATCTTTGTAGTCTGATGCAACCAAGTCATTCTAATTTAGTACTTCATGCTTTGTGTTGATGACTATTCAAGAAAAATGTGGATTTTTGTCTTCACAAGAAAAGTGAAGCTTTTGAAACCTTCAAGAAGTTCAAAGTATGTTGAGAATGAAACTAGTCGTCACATCAGAACTCTCTGCTCAGATCGAGGGGGGAATTCACCAGTAATGAGTTCAAAGACTACCTACAAACTCATGGGATTTGTTGACAAATGCCTCCTCCACACACCACAACAAAATGGTGTTGTTGAGAGAAGAAATCATACTATCATGGAAATGGTGTGATGCATGATCGATGACTCTGGACTTGTAAAGACATTATAGGAAGAAGCAACAAAGACAACAATGTATTTTTTGAACAAAGTGCCCACAGTTTCTCTTGATGGAGTAACACCACAAGAAGCATGGTCAAAGTGGAAACCATCTATTGCACACCTTAGAGTATTGGGTGCAAAGAAAGTATGCACATACCCAAGCAGAAAAAAGAAATAAATTGGACATGAAGTCACATAAACTCATCTTCATTGGGTACAGTGAAGAGACTCTTGGGTACATATTGATGGATCCAAAGACCAGAAAAGTCTACACCAAGTAGAGATGTTGAGTTTTTGAGAAGAAGGAAGTAAAGTCTCCTCCTCCAGACTCACCTGATGTAGATTCTTCACTAGTTGTAAAAATTGAAGCTGATGTTCCCACAAATGATGAAAGTGATGATGGGGATGATGGTGTTGATATGATAGAACCATGACCCACGGAATAGTTCAGCGTATGCCCAAGTGGTGTACTAGCACATTACGAGATGCAAGAATGGATGCTCCACTGGATACATCCACCCTGGACCATGGACTCATAGTAAAGAAAGAGAAGAAGTTAAACTTTTCTTTGATGAGTAGAGTTATTGAGTCTGATGAGCCCTCTATAGTCTAGGAAGCCCTACAGTCAAAATCTTGGAAAGATGCCATGGACTCTAAATATCAGTTAGTAATGAAAAATAACACTTGGTAGCTTGTCGATCTTCCACCAAGGAAGAAACCCATTGGATGTAGATGGATATTCAAAATGAAGTACAAAGTAGATGGGACAATGGACAAGTATACAAAGCAAGACTTGTAGAAAAGGGTATGCATAAAAATAAGGCATTGACTATGAGGAGACATTTTCTCCCACAACTAAGATCAAGATGATCAGGATGATCTTTGCTCTAGTTGCACAATTTGGTTGGAAAGTCCATCAAATGGACATAAAAAGTGCCTTCTTGAATGGAGATTTACAAGAAGAAGTCTACATGACTCAACCTGAGGGATATGTAGTACCTGGTCAAGAAGAAAGGTATGTAGACTAGGAAATCTTGTATGGCCTCAAACAGCACCCCAGGCATGGTACATCAAAATTGATGAGCATCTCGTACAACATGGATTTGTTAGAAATCCATATGATCCCAATATTTACCTCAAAAATCAAAAGGGGGAGATTGTGATTGTTGTTGTCTATGTCGATGATCTAGTCATCACTGGAAGTTCAGTGAGGATGATCGATGCAATGAAGAAAGATCTTAATCGATCATTGACATGACGATGATCTTAGGCTAATGCACTATTGTCTTGGATTGGAAGTATGGTAGAAAGAGAATCACATCTTTGTTTCTCAGATGAAATATACCAAGACAACACTTGAGAAATTAGGATGATGGATTCACACTCTGATTCTACACCTATGGAGAATAGATTGCAGTTATCTCATTCAGATCCATCTCTTGAGGTAAATGCCACTCTCTATCGGTAGTTGATTGGGAGTCTCATTTACCTGACCTACACTAGACCAGATATCAGCTTTACAGTAAGCTATCTATCCAGGTTCATACAGGAACCCAAATTTTGTCATTGGAAAGGAAGTAAGGTGCATCTTGAGATATCTCAAAGGATCAGTGGATCTTGGTCTAGAATACAAGAAGAATGACAACTTCTTCTTGTTAGGATATTCGGATTTAGATCATGCAAGGAAATATTGATGACAAAAATCCACTTCAGGATTTGTATTCTTTATGGGATCTGGACCAATATCATGGGGAAGCAAGAAACAACACTTTGTTTCTTGTTCTTCCAAGAAATCAAGTATCGTTCTACAGGAGAAGTTGTTTGTGAAGTGATTTGGCTACGTCGCATACTTAGAAGGACTTGGAATACCATAGGACAAACCGACCACCATGTATGTTGACAATGAAGGTGTTCTCAAACTTGTTCGCAATCTAGTTTTTCATGAAAGAACAAAACACATTGAGGTACAAGTTCATTTCATATGAGCATGTGTTGAAGCACAACATACAACTTCAATTTTGTCCAACAGCTGAACAATGAGACAAATATCTTCACAAAGTCACTTGCACATGACAAGTTTGAGTTGTTTAGAGAGTTCCTCTCCTCATCCTTGAGACAATGCAAAATTAAGGGGGAATGTTAGGATAAATACATTATTATTTTAATTAATTATGCATTACATAGTTAGATTATTTATTTATTGTTATTTGGTTATATTTATTTATAACCTGTTGTATTGTTTATTTGTTGCATTATTGTTGCAACTATATTTGTTTGTATTTAGTTGGTTATTGCTTCCGGATGTATTTTGGAAGTTGTTGTAACAATTATATTTGTATTCATCTATTGTATAATTCCTATAAGAATTGTAGCACTCCATTGTATCTTTGGTTGATTGAGATTAATAAAATTTATCAGGCTTCCACCTCTATTGGTTACTTTACATGAAGCATACCGAGAGAGAAACACTATAGGGTGGAGAATGGGAACACCTTTCATGTCCTAGACTCACTATAGATGACCCAATAGTGTAGATAAACCAGTCAAAAATAAGAGTGTCCAATCCAATCCAAGCCAAGTGCAAGATGAACCAAGAGATGAGTGAGCAGATGTGAAGATGACACAAAATAACAGAGAAAATGGTGTTGGGGTTAGACCATAGAGGTTGTAAAAATATAAATTAGATCTAAGCATACAAACAATGAACATGGAAATAAAACCGGAAGAAACAATACACACGATATAATGTGGTTCACCCAAAGTGTGGGCTACATCCACTAAGAAAAAACCAATATATTATTCCAGCTCGGATATACTGATTGAAGATCTAAAATCTTCCACCGTCACACGATGTGCAATAATTTTCCTCTTATAAGCTTCTCTAAACTCTTTCTAAGAATTCTTTCTTAATTCTATCCTCTAACCCTAGTTTTGTAGCTTATATAATCATATGCAAACTTAGGGCACTTTAGCTATGTAATTAAAACTCTTAGATCACGTTTTAATTAAAGGTTAGATCTAATCCCACATTCTAAATAAAAAAATTTCATGCATAGGTAACCGATGTCGGTTACCCCAACCGATGCCTCGGTTTGTCCCAATCGATGTCTTTGGTTGGTTTGCTAGGTCACCGATATCGGTTACCACCGACCGATGCCGATTACTGTGTAAACCTACAAGTTGTAAATAAGCTATTTGTGAAGCAATTCAGTTCCACATCTCAACAATCTCCCACTTGGAGATAAATTGCTACACTGTAACGTACAACTCCATCCTTGGATCCTATTCCTTGGATTTGTTTCTCCCTCTTCAAGTCTCAAACTCAAAGACCAATAGAAGTGGAGTGTATCTCCAACTTCTCCTTTGCCAATGGATTCATTAGCATATCCGCAGGGTTCTCATTTGTATGAATTTTCTCCAACTTCAGTTGCCCATCCTCCAACACCTACCATATGAAGTGATATCTCAACTGAATGTGTTTCATTCTTGAATGAAATGCTGAGTTATTTTCCAGATGAATCACACTTTGACTATCACTATACAATCTATAATCCTCTTGCTCCTTTCCCAACTCTTCCATGAACCTGCTCATCCATATCATCTCTTTGCTAGCCTCTATAGCTACAACATACTCAACCTCTATAGTAGACAAGGCCACAACCTTCTGCAATCTCAAAATCTAGCTAACTATCATCCCACCTACTGTGAATACATATCCAGTGGTGTTCCTCCTACCATCCAAATCTCCAGCCATATCTAAATCAACATAGCCACATAAAGAAGTATCTGACCCTCCATAACATAACTACATACTGGAAGTCCCTCTCAAATATTTGAGTATCCATTGGACTAATTTCTAATGCTCTTTACCTGGATTGGCCATAAATCTACTCATAACTCCCACTTCACTGTGTAATATCTGTTCTTTTACAAACCATAACATACATAAGACTTCCAACTACTAAAGCATATGGAACCCGTGCCATGTACTCAACCTCCTCATGTGATGTAGGACACTAATATTTGCTCAATTTAAAGTGTCCAGCCATAGGTGTACTTATAGGTTTTGCATCCTGCATTTTAAATCTTTTCAACACCTTATTGATATAATCTTCCTGAGACAAATACAATTTCTTGTTCTTCCTGTCTCTGTGAATTTGCATGCCAAGGATTTTCTTTACAACTCCCAAATCCTTCATTGCAAATGTGTGAGATAACTTTTCTTTAAGCTCACCAATGTCCTACATACTAGATCCTGTAATAAACATATCATCCACATATAGTAACAAAATAATATAGCTCCCATTTTTAAGCTTCTTGAAATAAACACAATGGTTAGATTCACATCTCATATAACCATGCTCATGCATAAAACTATAAAACCTCATATACCATTTCCTTGGAGATTGTTTGAGCCCATACAATCTCTTTTTCAACCTGCACATAATTTTCTCCTTACCCATGACTTCATACCCAAACAGCTGCTGCATATAAATCTCTTCCTCCAAATCACCATGAAGGAAAGCCGTCTTAACATAAACTGATTCTAAATGAAAATCTTCTGCTGCTACTAAACTTAGAACAATACGAATGGAAGTCATCTTAACTATAGGAGAAAATATCTCACCAAATTCAATACCTACTTTCTATGAAAATCCTATTACTATAAGCCTTGCTTTGTATCTTTTTTGCCCACCCTCTTCCTCCTTGATCATGTAAACCCATTTTTTTTGCAATGATCTCTTACCTACTATCAACTTGACTAAATCCCATGTCTGATTCTTTTCCAAGGAGTCCATCTCCTCATTCATGCCATGCTCCCACTCCACGTGGGTATCTGTCCATTGCTTCTTAAAAATTCTCAAAGTTCACCACTATCAATGAATAATAAATAAAGTAATGAAGGAGTAAATATTTACGGAGGTTTCCTTACCATTTGGGACCTCCTCATAGAAATCTGGGGTTCCTGGGCTTAATCATTGCTCGTTGCACATTCATATAAATTTTTGATAGTGACCGATGCCGGTCATTGTAGTTGATATATCGGTTCCCCTATAGCTGATCTTTGTTTCACCCAATTGATGTCACTCCTGCTCCTGCTGACACTGGTTACCCTGACCGACACTGATTCCTGTAGTACTAATGCCGGTACCTATGTGTGATTGTTTTAAATCCGAGAATGCATTTTCTTCAACAAAATTTTCACTTGGTTCATTCTTGGGTATCAAAACCTAATCCCTGTACATTCTCTTTTCATTCCAATCAATGTTACGACTCCTAACAATCTTAACATCCTCTAAATCCTAAAAACGGAATCCGAAATCACTAGAACAATAACCAATAAAAGTTCTCTTGGATTTATCATCCAATTTATTCCTATTTTCTTTATCAACATGCACAAAAGCTTCATAACCATATAATCTAAGAAAAGAAAGATTTTCCTCTTTTCCAGTCAAGCTTCTTTACGGTATTCCACCATCTTTTGCACTTGAAGGCCCATGGTTAGTTAAATATACCGCCGTATCTACTTCTTCTACCCAAAATTGTAAGGTTAAATCAACATGTATACTCATGCTTCTTACACAATCCATTATAGTTCTGTTCATTGTTTTAGCCACTCCATTCTCCTATGGAGTTCTAGGAACCATTCTTTCTCTGTGTATTCCATTCATTGAATATTAATCATTGAAAACCTTGTTGCAGTACTCACCACCATTATCAGATCTAAGGCACTTTAACTTTAAATTTGTTTCATTTTCCACAAGATCTTTCCATCTTTTAAAAGTCTCAAAACATCATATTTACACTTAATACAATAAACCCATACCTTTCTTTTGGCATCATCAATGAAAGTCACATAGTATTGGGATCCTCCATGAGAAGCTACCTAGGATGGTCCCAACACATTTGAGTGCACAAGATCTAATTTCTGCTTCTTCTTTGTTGCCCTATTGTAAGAAACCTTAATTTTTTTCTTTCTAAATATATAATGCTCATAGAAATCAAGATCTACATCTTTCAAATATGATAACTTACCCTTAGCCTTTAAGATTTGCATTCCCTTTTTTACTCATATGGCCTAGCCGATTATGCCACATGCTTGCATTTGAATATGAAGTAGATAAAGCAGAAAATGAATCAGTAATATAGGTAGACAAATATAATGTTCCTACCTTCTTGCCTCTTGCAACAACAAGAGCTCCCTTGGAAACTTTCCAAGAATCAATTGTGAATGTAACCATGCAACCATCTTCACCTAGTTGTCTTACAGAAATTAGATTTCTCCTGAGGCTTGGCACATGCCTCACATCTTTCAATATCCATGTATTTCCATTCTAAAATTTAAGATGAAATTCACATTTACAAATAATCATGCATGGTTCATCATCATAAATAAACATGCCCAAAATTATCCAAGACATAATTTCTTAAATAACCCTTATTAGGGGTAGCATGGAAATAAGTTCTGAATCTAAAACCCATGATTCTATTTTATTATCCAAGGAAAGAATAAGGAAACTTTCATTACCTCGAGAAGATGCAACATTTTCCTCTTTACCTTTCTTTGGTACATTCTCTTTGTTATCCTTGAACCAATAATCCTTCTTTTCATGTCCTTTCTTTCCACAATTCTAGCAAGTTCTTCCTCTACCTCTGGATTTAGCTATGCCATTTAGTGACTTTGATCTCCCATTATTCTTGCTCTTGGATTTCTCTTTTTTCTCCCCCCGCTTTCTACATTCAAAGCATTTCCAGATAATGACTCTCCTATACTTTTCCTACAAATTTATTCATTCAGAATTATACCAATCACATCATCAAACTTCAAAATATTAGAAGCAAATGATATATTAATAACAAACATTACGAAATTATCCCAACTATTTGGCAAAGAATACAAGAATAAAAATTCTTTAACTTCATCCTCAAAAGGGATATTAACTGATTTTAATTCATTTACAATAGAATGAAAATCATTCAAATCATTAGACACGATACACCTTCTAGCATTTTAGAATTAAATAATTTCTTCATCAAATAAACCTTAATCAATGCACTTGGTTTTTCATATAAGTTAGCTAAAGCTTTCATCAAATCTACAATGGTTGCTGTTTCTGTTATATTCGAAGCTACATATATTGCTAGACTTAATCTTATATATCCTAGAGCCTTCTTGTTAAGAATATTCCATTCTTCATTAGTCATCTTTGTAGGCCTTTCCTTCTCATCCAATGGTAAGTATAAATCTCTCTGATATAGATAATCCTCCACCCGCATCTTCCATAATTGATAATTACGGTCATCAAACTTCTCCACTTTGTATTTACTATCTTCTACCATTGTTGTGCTCCCACTCAATCAGAAATCCCTCTGTGAGTAAATCTATCAACACACAAAACCTTCAAACAATGCTCTGATACCAGTTGTTAGGGTTATACCATATAGGTTGTACAAATATAAATCATATCTAAGCATACAAGCAATGAACATGAAAATAAAACCAAAAGAAACAATACATGTTGGTTATCAAATAAGGAATTTATTGAAAACAACAAGTCGGGGGAAAAAAGTCCCTCCTCTTTGATGGGAGAGGTTCCCTTATTTAAAGGAAAAAACCTATTTACAAATGTACAATATTTAGTTTTAAAGAGGAGCTTTGATATCATGAAAGTGTTTGATATAACAGATCATCAATACAAAAGGATAGAAGAATTAAGGAATGGGAAAAGGTAGAATAGCACTCTCAGGAAATATAGATAACAAAATAATTCCTTACACATGCCAGAATGGAATCATATAGAACATAATCATTTGCATTAAAACCACAAGATGTTATTTCACAGACACAAAGTTCCAGAGATGACATCCACAAGAATACAAAGCTTCTTGAAGTAAAATAGATTAATGATTCAATAAATTTTAATAGATAGAAAGGAAAGAACAAGAACAGATAGAAATAGAAAGAGAGATCTTCTTGTATTGATAGATTTTTACTCCTTTACACTTTAAAAAATAAACAGAGTTCCAGCCCCATGAAAATGGCGTAGAGAGCCCATTATATAGCTTACAAATTGGTTACACTTGGTAACCATTTCTTTTAACTAAAATATTAATTAAGGAAGTGCTCAACACAATGTCCTTAATTAGTTTACAATGAGCTCGATTCTAGGAAAAGAAGGAGAAAAGGAGAAACTAGGAGAGAAAACATCCGCTTATTGCTGAGGAGGGCCCACCAACTTGAGAATCCGTTGCCTGAATCTTTTTAATGCCTCAGCTATCTCCTGCCTTGTGGGACTGATGTGTTGGTAGTGGTGTGAGACCAAGTGCCTAGACATTTCTCCATGTTCTTATCAAACTCGGTATGTTCTAGGTATTCTTTATTAGCCTCTTCAATGGCAGATTGAAGAGAGCAAATATCCTTTATCTTCTCTTTGGTAATCAATTCTTCTTTGAACATGTATTCTTTGACAAATGTCCTAAATGAGTTATAATCTCTTGAAGAGAGAAAGGAACACCTGAAGTTTCATCATGAAGATGACAATGAATATCCTTAAAGGCAGATGCCACACAAGTCTTGAAATATTCTCCCTTCTGCCAACTATTTCTCAATTCTCCCAAGGATTCTTCTAGAAATTTTATTTTCCATTCAACACTGAACACCCATGACCCTGACAAGTTGTCCTTGGCATCATCAAAAACTTTTTACGGCCAACAATATATTTTCATCAGCCTCTCCCATTAGGTGAAGATCTATGATGCAACTACTCCAAAGCTTTAGTTCTTTGTCCATAGTTTTAATAGAGGAGGAGAGTTTTTGTTGTAGGTTGACCACCTTCTCATTGGCTTTGAAGGCCTCTTCAATGAAGTTCAAGCCTGTAATGGTCATGTCATCAACCATGGCTTCCATAGCCCTTCCATAAGTGGAATATCTGTGTATATCCTTGATACTCTGAACCTCATCATTTGAGAATCATAGGAGGTGGGAGGGCAGCCAGTGGAGTAGGATCCAAAACCTTATCCTTAGCCAATAATGACTTGATGAAGCTGGAAAGAACTTGATTTTGTTCTTCCAACTGTTCTATAGTTTGTTTACCCTTTTCCACTCTCTCAATAACCTTGGTTACTATTTCTTGGAGGTTATGTACCTCACTCTCAGGAGTAGATTCTCCCATGGGAATTCTAGAAAGTTCTAGGTCAGAGGCTAATAGATCTTGCTCTACCTTATCAACCTTAGGCTTTGCAACCTCTAGAAATTGTTGGCCTTGAGCATCTGTCACTATTCTTGAAGTTGTTTTAGCTCTCTTTGCTGGAGGAGGAGGAGTAGTACCTAACAAAGCTACCACAACATAAAAATTGGGCCTGTCAAATGGGAAGAAGGTTTTCTCTTCCTGCTATCAACCAAGGGTTGCACCCATGTAAAAGTAGAAGAAGAAGAAGAAGGGACAAGAGGTCCAAGAGAAAGTGAACCCATGGCACTTAAGGTATTCACCATTGTTGCTTCCAAGTAAAGAGGTGAGTGAGGCATCTAGAGCTTCTTGTGTAGAGGAATCTGTGGTACTAGGAGGTTCAGTGCTAGGCACCTCCTTCTCATCTTCTACTGTAACTTCTGAAGTTCTGCAGGGTTTGGTACTTCACCATCATCACTTTCACTGAGAACAATAATGTTCTCTAGCCCTGAAGGCAATCCTGAATGCTCTAGAAGGGGTTCTTCCTCAATTGGCTCTTGTTTAACCTCTTTTATCTTCTTTTGGTACACTTGAGTAGAAGAAGAGGGAGTAGATGATTCAAGTTCTTTAGTTGAGGAAGAAGGAGGGGTTTGTACAGGTACCTCTGTGTTGGGTGTATGTGTTTCCTTCCTAGGTGTTGAAGTATCTCTGGAAGAAGATCCACTTTGATTCTTCTTAAGCTCTCGAACCTTCTGTCAAACCAAACTTTGGTTCTTACAAGGACAGGGGTCAAAATCTCAACCAAGTCATCCTTCTCCTTCTTGTACCAATCCAGATCTTCCAAAGGAGTATGTTTGATTAATGTCTCATATTCAAAAGATAGCAAGTCTGCATCATCATCCTGGAACCCTTTAGGAATTTGATAGAGATTGAGCTCTTTAATCAGTTGCAGAGAGAGTCTGCCATAGTGCCTCTGCCTTGCTTCAAAATCATCTGCACAATCAGCCCAAGTAATCCTCAGTATCTGGCCTGTGATGATAATTTATTCTGAGGTTCTGCTCAATGAACTTCTTCAAATCAAAACAAGTCCTAGGCCTGAAAAAGTGGACAGTGATGGGAGCAAGGGCCCTTTCTATATTTTGGGCATCCAAGGCTGTTTTACATGTATAGTTTCCCAAAGAAATAGGGAAGTGCAGACCAGAGATTTTCTTGTCCCTACAGGTTCTATGTAATTTATCCAATTGCCTGCACACTTCAATTAGAGCCATCTTGTCATTACAAAACATGGGGAGCTTGAGAGGTGTGTTTTCATAACCAGCCAACTTGATATATGAAAACCTCTTGAATTGAATGAAGAAAGCTCCATACTTAGCTATCAGGTTCATGGCTTCATCAGAAAACCTCCTAGCAGTATCACCTTCTAAGATCCTTACAATATACATGGTAAAGGCATCATTAACTCTTCTAAAATTGTGGTTGCTAGTTTCAAGGGTGAATTGAGGGCAGTATGCATAAATGGGCTCATCCTTCTGGCCCTCCATGTATGTGAATCCAAACCACTTCTGGGATGCTTTGCTAGGAATACATGAGATAAGAAGTCATATAGAAATTCTTAGTCTGCTGCACATTAGACAATTGCTCGGTCAAATTCATGCAAATGATTTCTGCCCAATTTATGTTTTGACTACCTTCGCAGACGATGTTGATGAGAGGGCACATCTAGAAGTGAAATTCATTAGTAGAGGGAAATCCCATGACACGAGCTAGCAAAATGATGAAATCAGATAGCTCTTCATTGAAATCAGCCCTAAATAATGCTTTGGAAAGTCAGGACGCTCCCTTCTTAGGGTTCTTCAACCATGATTTTGCTATTCTTGTCTTATATTTTTCATTGTCTGCTTTCGAATAGGGTCTGAGCTTGAGCTTGAGTGAGAATGATGGAGTCTTCAGTCTCTGGAATGCATAGGGTAGTAGTAATGGTAGCAACATCTAGTTTGGCAATCAGCTCCCCATGCACATTAGTCAATTCTTTGGTGTCCGAGTTAAAATGAGCTCCACAGGTGAGCACGGTGTCGGCACATTGTACAGAGATAGGGAAACCAACTGCATAAGCAAGTCCACTGTCATTGATCATTTGTGCCATGGGGGAAGGATTAGGGCTAGTCAATCTGTTCCAAAAATCCCCAAAATCCAAGTGTCAAACCTCACTATCCCGATATCGGGAACAGAGGTCTCAAGGGTGATACATGTTCTTGGCCTTGGAATTTGATCTTCATGTTTGCAATGCACAAAGGAAAAACCTTCAAGGATCGAATTCACAATGAAAAATGCAAAGGGAGCAGGAGCATGAGCAAATGACCTTAATTGCAGGAATTCGAGCAAATGATGGCAAGTGAGCAATGTGTCAAATGCATAGAGAATAGTCCCATTAAATAGCTGTTTAGGAGAGAGAAGGTCATTAAATGCGCATTAAATTCATATTACACGAATAAAAAGATAAGAATTGGGAAGAGTGGAAAAAACGGCCTAGATGGTCTTTGGTACATTTGGGACATGAGGGACGTGAAGACGCGATCCAGCTGACACGGGCGATGCGGGTAATGCGGGCCAAATGAGCATGGGCGGTCAGAAACTTGGAAATGTGAGGGATGTGAGATACGTGAAGATGCGATTCGGTCGATGCAGGAAAAGTGGTGACAAAAGGTACAGATGATTTTAGGATAGATGGGACAAAAGTATGCAAAGGACCCAATGCGGGCGATGCGGGTGATCGGGGAATAGAAAGCCTGAGTGAACTTGGGACAAATGGGCCAAAAAGTTCCGACAGAACTGAAAGTTAAAGAATTTTGGGGAATGTGGCTGATCGGGGAATAGAAGGCCTGGTAGAACTTGGGACATGAGGGACAAAAATGTCTGACAGACCCACAAATCACCAAAATAACTCCAAAAAATGTGAATTTTTACTATCTCCTCAACTTTTCACTTCACTAGAACATCACTAAAGGGTGTCAATTCAAAATTTTCAATTTTTGACTTTCAAAAGAGGGGAAATTTTGAGAGGACAACAACTGGCTCTTTCTGGGGATGACTTGGCTAGATCAGAAGAATGAGACAAGGCAAGAACTCTAGAAAACCTAGGGGAAGAAGACTAGTGCATAATCCATTGGGCCATAGAGTCAAAAGGCAAACCAATACAGAAGACAACACACAAACAAGGAAAAACACACCACAAATAGAAATAGGGAGAAGCAAACACACACTATACATAATATACAAAGAGACTTCCTATTCACCTAGGACTTGAACAATTTTAGATACTGCCCACTATAAGGAAGTGGGAGAGAGGAACCATCCATGTAATCAAGATAGAAAGAATTTTCACCAGCAAAATGCCTGATTTTGAAAGGACTGAGCCAAAGAGAATCAAACTTACCATGGCTTCCTCGAGGCTCATGTCTTTTATCCCACAACAAAACAATGTCTCCAACTTGAAAATTTCTAGACTTAGCCTTCTTATCAAACAAAGATTTTACCTTCTGTTGGTGGGTAGATATTCTATCAACAACCTGCAACTGTCTTCATTCAACTTATGAAGATACATGATCCTTTTGTCTAAAGAATCATTGAAACTAGTGTCTTCAATGGCCTTCATTAAGTACAAAGCTAGTAGCTCCATTGTCATTGGTAATTGGGCTTCCACACCGTACACCACTTGAAAAGGGGACATCCCAATAGCTCTTTTAGGTGTAATCCTATCTACCCAAAGAGCATCATAGAGTTTCTTGTGCCAGTTCCTCTGAGATTCATTAACCAGTTTCCTTACTATAGCCACCAGATTCTTGTTTGTTGATTATGCCTATCCATTCCCTTGAGGATAGTAATCTAAAGAGTGAGCAAGGGAAATTCCATATCCATAATGAAATCCATCATCTTAGCAGAAGAAAAATTTGAAGCATTATCAGTCACAATCTTGTTTGGCACTCCAAACCTTACCAAGATGTTTTCTTTGATGAAATTACATACTACCTCTGAAGTAGTACTTTTAACTGGGATAGCTTCTACCCATTTAGTGAAATAATCTGTGGTAGTCAATACATGAGTATTCCCTACACTTGAGGATGGGTTGAGTGTTCTAATAAAATATAAACCCCACTGTTGAAAGGGTTCTTCAATCACAACTGGTTTAAGTGGCAAGGCAGCCAACTTGGGTCTTCCCACAAAAGTTTGACAAGCTTCACATTTATCAACCCATTTTGATGCATCCTTAAACAAAGTAGGCCAATAGTATCCAGCACAAAGAATCTTGTGAGTAGTAACAATAGATGAATAATGACCTCCACATGCTTGATCATGGAAAGTTGAGAAAATCTTCTTTTGTTGCTCTTTGTCAACGCATTTCAGAAATCTTCCATCCACTCCACATTTGAACAAAGCATTCTCCCACAACACGTATTGTGCTGATCTTAGCTTGATAGCTCTCTTCTCTTTAGCTAGTCAAGTGAGAGGGACACTCCCCATAGGTGAGAAAATGAGCAATATTAGCATACCATTCATCAATCGAGCTAAGAAATAGAATAATAGGAACATCAACCTCATCCTTAGGTAATTCATGACCAGCTCCTTCAGCAATGAGTTCACACAAGCCTTTACCCTGAACTAGTTTGGTTGGTCTGATGTCAATATCATATTCTTGAACCTTTGCTACCCAGTTTCCTCTCTTAGTTCCAAATTCTTGTTGTGTAAGGATAGAATTGATGGTTGTATCAAGCACAAGCACCATAGAGTGGGAGTTAAGAATATAAAATCAAAACTGCTTGACAAATTTAACCACTGCAAAAGCATGTTTCTCCATCATGGTGTACTTCAACTCGTGATTTTTAAGAATGTAGCTCATGAATGAAATTGGGAGCTCATGATCATCAGAATCTTTCTAGGTCAATACAACAACCAGGTGCTTTTCTGTGGCATAACAATAAATAATAAAATCTTTACTAAAATATGGACATGCTAAGATAGGAGTCCTAGAAATAGCCTTTTTAATACCTTCAAATGCCTCTTTCCCTTTAGAGGACCAGCCAAACATTTGTTTCCCTTTCATCATTTGGGAGATATTCAAAGTTAGCTCTACAAAATCAGGAATGAATCTTCTCAGGAAGTTGATCTTACCAAAGAAAGAATGCACTCCCTTCTTACTTGTGGGAAGAGGAATCTACTAAATAGCTTGAACTTGTTCAGGATCAATTTTGATTCCATATTTAGAGACAACATGCCCCAACAATTTTCCCTCCGTGACACAAAAGATATATTTCTTGGGATTCAAAGAGACCCCATGTTCTCTGCACTTCAAGAGAACTATTTCCAGATGCTGAAAATGATCTGCTCTAGTTTTGGAAAACACAGGTCAGTCATCTAGATACACAACAATACATTTTCCTTTCAGGCTTCCAAAATCCAAGTCCATAGCCCTTTGAAAAGTGGCACCAACATTAATGAGTCCAAAAGGAATCCTCTTGTAGGAAAAAGTACCCCAGGGGGTGGTGAAGGTAGTCTTGTGCTGATATACGGTATTAACTTCCACTTGATTATACCCTGAGAAGCCATCAAGCATGGACAGCATTTCAGACCACCTCAGTAATAACTTGCAAAACTTGATCCATCATGTGTAGGGGTATTATCTTTCAATGAAGCCTAATTCAGATTCCTGAAGTCAACACAGATATGAATCTCACCATTTTTCTTCTTGACAAGTACAATGTTGGCAATCCATGTTGAATGGTGAATGGGGAAGATAATTTTGGATTTCAATAATTTTTTTATTTCCTGAAAAATGGTGTCAGCAATCTTTGGATTGTACTGCCTTTGCTTTTGCTTGAAAGGTTTAATCCCAGGTTTGAGAGGAATGAAATGTTGCATTTCTTTGGGCTGGAAAGCTTTTAGATCATCATAAGAATAAGCAAGTACATCACTATACCTCTTCAAAATATTTACTACCTTCTTCTTTTCTTCTTGAGTACAACACTTTCCAACGTTCACCATTTTGGGGTTAGTAGAGCTCCCGATGTTAATATTTTCATACTCAGCAGATTTCCACACTCCTGTAGAAGCTTTAGACTTAACATACCTATCATGTTTATCAAACAATTCCTCCAAACTCACCAGCCCTTTAGGAATTTGTTACCTTTGAGTTTGATGCACCCATCTTGATCTGTCTCTTCTTTGACACCCTCCTCATTGGAAGATACACTCTCATGAGGAAAATTGTCACTTCCTTCGAAGTACAATTGTTCAAAGTTATCCCTGAGCTCCAAGAAAGAAAGAAAATGCTGATCATCATTGAAAACTTTCCAGTTACTTGCATTATCAGGCACACTTGGCCTATGGATCATTTCAATGGTGAATTTATCTTGAGAGAAATTAGGGTGAGGTATCAAGTAATGATCCTAAGATAGCTAGTGAATCAGCCCTAGTGTTCTTTTCTCTTGGCACTACTTCGATGGAGAAGGCATCAAGAAATTCAATAGAATCCCAAACTAGATTTCGTAATGCTTCAACCTTCTATTCTTTACTTGAAAAAGGTCTCTGACTTGTTTAACAACTAGTTCTGCATCTCCACGAGCCAGAAGATTCTTCACACCTTTTTCTTTTGCCACATTAAGTCCAAGGATGAGGGCTTCATACTCTATTGTATTATTGGTATTTTCAAACTGTAGTTTGAATGAGAAAGGATGAAATTTTCCCTCAGGAGACATTAACACCACACCGACTCATAAACCCTAAATCGCTTCCATCAAATTCTAGATTCCAAACACCATTAGGATCATGAAGTACTTCTTTGGGAAGTTTAGTTTCCTCCGGAGACATAATCATATAGTTACCATGTCCAATATCTTCATAGAGTATTTGTGCTTTGGGATCATCCATCTTTTACACAATATACTCGGATTGCTTCTCCGGCAACAACTTCTTCATTTTTCCATTGACTGGTATAAGGGCATGTGACCAATCCATTTGAATCTCTCCTCCGACGTCTTTACAAAAATTCCTACTTAACAACATACCATATGAAGGAGGGATATCTGCTACCAGAATAGTAGCCAAAACCTTTTTCTCAGGTAAGGCAACAAAAGCTACCTGTGCATCTTTAATCCTTCCCACCAAAGGCACCTCCCTACTCTCCATAGAATAACATGAACCAATAGTGCATGTGAGGGTGAGACCCAAAGCATGAGCCACTTTGGTAGGCATTACATTATCTGATGCTCCTGAATCTATGACACAGTTGCTAAGTTTATGGCCTGCTATAAGAAGAGTCACATAAAAAGGTTTGATTTTCTCATTAGATGTGGTGACTGTAGCCACAAGATTTGGTTGGGGTGTGGAGGATGGAGTAGGTAAAAGGCCTTTAGAGGTAGTTTTGGAATGGGAATTGACAAAGTGGATCATTTTGGCAAAGGCTTTAGGGTGGGTTTGATAATACTCAGCCTCTGAAATTTGAACTTTTGTTTTCTTAAGATGGTCAATGATATCAAAAGATCTAGAGATGGATGGGGAATCATCACTAGGAATTTTAGGCTTATCAAGTTTAGGAGCTGGAGAAAAAGAAGTTTTAGAAGTAGAAATAGGAGAAGGATTATCAGTGCTGACCTTTTGTGTAGAAATAGGAATAGGAGATCCTCTTCTTGCCACAACTGGGATAGTTGTGGAATACTCTTTAGCTTTCTTGATGGGCTGCATCACTTTTTCCTTCTTATTGGTCTGTTCTCGTGTCATAACAAAGCATATGACTCGCTATTCATATCTACTACTACTTCATCATAATCATCTTCTTCATCAACGCCCTCAGTAGTGAGAAAATTGACTTGAGATCCATCAAGTTCTTCCAATTCCTCTTTAGCTTCCTCTCCATTCTTCAAATTCTTCATTAGTTTCTTCCTCAGGTTCCTCAACTTCACAAGTTGCATTGATAGGGACCTTGATGGGTGGTCCCTCGATTGCCAACCTTGTCTGAGAAGAGGGAAAACGGTTCTTGGGTTGGAAGTTCCTTCTTGGGACATCTTGATAAGGAGCATGCTGAGCCAATTGTTTCTTGATAGCAATGAGGTCATTGGCTAGTTTTTGTACTAAGGGATCTGCGTTAGCTCTAGAGTTTGAAGAAGAAGAAACAGATGCTTTAGACTTGGAAGGATCTCTTTTCAACTTGCCAGACATGATCAGGTCATCCTCAACACTAACGGCTAATCTTTGATCCTCATCCAATGTTGCAAGATTAGCTCTCCTCAATGCATAGCTTACCTCAGGAAATTGAGCGTTTAGGAAAAAACATTTTTGAATCTGGTCCATGGGCTAGGTGTCCAGTGGGATCTTATTAATCAACTTATTGAACCTAGCCACAAACTCTCTCATAGGCTCTTGTGGTTCTTTCTTGATTTGAGAAATATATGCTAGTAGAGCATGCACATCTTCTCGTGGGTTTAAAATGGTTCTCAAATCTTGTCCTCATAGTAGTCCAATTGGTAATGGCCCCAGCAGGAAGGTGATAGAACCAATCTGCTGCATTATCTTGCAAAGTCTCTACAAAAAGCCTCACCGAGACATCTTCATGCTCAACACCAAGGACTCCACATGCAACTATGAAGGCTGCAATATGTTCATCTGGGTGCACTTTACCATCACCTTTGAACTTGGTAACTCATGCAAAGGCTGAGGAAGGGCAAGAGGCCCAACACGGTGGCCCCAAGGTAATGGAACTGCCATTCTTGGAAAGACTACTTGAAGAGGAACTAAAACACCAACAAGAATTAAAGCACAAAGATTAGGGCTAAGTTTCTCTTGAGGGATACTACTTCCAAGAGTTCTATCTTCAACAGGGGGTGTGCTTGTGGAATGAGCTCTTCTATTTCTTCTTGTTGAAGGAAGAGGAAAACCTTGCTACTCTAAGAGATGAAACTGAGAATCTTCAATACCAAGGGCTCTCCTACTGCGAGTAAATATTAGAGTCACCAAATCAAAGAATGATCAAGAAATTGTTCATAAACTAGAATCCGTCAAAAATGAATCCCAGTAGAGTCACCAAAAATTGTTGGTTTTCAAATAAGGACTTTATTGAAAACAACAGTCAAGGGACAGAAAGTCCCTCCTCTTTGATGGGAGAGGTTCCCTTATTTAAAGGAAAAAACCTATTTACAAATGTACAATATTGAGTTTTAAAGAGGAGCTCTGATATCATGAAAGTGTTTGATATAACAGATCATCAATACAAAAGGATAGAAGAATTAAGGAATGGGAAAAGGTAGAATAGCACTCTCAGGAAATATAGATAACAAAATAATTCCTTACACATGCCAAAATGGAATCATATAGAACAGAATCATTTGCATTAAAACCACAAGATGTTATTTCATAGACACAAAGTTCAGAGATGACATCCATAAGAATACAAAGCTTCTTGAAGTAAAATAGATTAATGATTCAATAAATTTTAACAGATAGAAATGAAAGAACAAGAACAAATGGAAACAGAAAGAGAGATCTTCTTGTATTGATAGCTTTTTACTCCTTTACACTTTAAAAAATAAATAGATTTCCAGTCCCTGAAAATGGCACAGAGAGCCCATTATATAGCTTACAAATTGGTTGCACTTTGTAACCATTTCTTTTAACTAAAATATTAATTAAGGAAATGCTCAACACAATGTCCTTAATTAGTTTACAATGAGCTCGATTCTAGGAAAAGAAGGAGAAAAGGAGAAACTAGGAGAGAAAACATCTCGCTTATTTGAGGAGGGCCCACCGACTTGAGAATCCATTGCCTGAATATTTTTAATGCCTCAGCTATCTCCCTACCTCATGGGACTGATGTGTTGGCAGTGGCATGAGACCAAGTGCCTAGAAATTTCTCCATGTTCTTATCAAACTTGGTATGTTCCAGGTATTCTTTATTAGCCTCTTCAATGGCAGATTGAAGAGAGAAAATATCCTTTATCTTCTCTTTGGTAATCAATTCTTCTTTGAACAGGCCTTCTTTGAAAAATGTCCGAAATGAGTTTTAATCTCTTGAAGAGAGAAAGGAACACCTGAAGTTTCATCATGAAGATGACAATGAATATCCTTAAAGGCGATGCCACACAAGTCTTGAAAGATTCTCCCTTCTGCCAACTGTTTCTCAATTCTCCCAAGGCTTCTTCCAAAACTTTTATTTTCCATTCAACACTGAACACCCATGATCCCTGACAAGTTGTCCTTGGCATCATCAAAAACTTTACTGGCCAACAATATCTTTTCATCAGCCTATCCCATCAGGTGAAGATCTATGATGCAACTACTCCAAAGCTTCAGTTCTTTGTCCATAGTTTTAATAGAGGAGAGTTTTTGTTGTAGGTTGACCACCTTCTCATTGGCTTTGAAGGCCTCTTCAATGAAGTTCAAGCCTGCAATGGTCATGTCATCAACCATGGCTTCCATAGCCCTTCCATAAGTGGAATATCTGTGTATATCCTTGATACTCTGAACCTCATCCTGACTGAGAATCATAGGAGGTGGGAGGGAAGCCAATGGAGTAGGATCCAAAACCTTATCCTTAGCCAATAATGACTTGATGAAGCTGGAAAGAACTTGATTTTGTTCTTCCAACTATTCTATAGTTTGTTTACCCTTTTCCACTCTCTCAATAACCTTGGTTACTATTTCTTGGAGGTTATGTACCTCACTCTCAGGAGTAGATTCTCCCATGGGAATTCTAGAAAGTTCTAGATCAGAGGCTAATAGATCTTGTTATGCCTTATCAACCTTAGGCTTTGCAACCTCTAGAAATTGTTGGCCTTGAGCATCTATTACTATTCTTGAAGTTGTTTTAGCTCTCTTTTCTAGAGGAGGAGTAGTACCTAACAAAGCTTGCCAAAAATCAAAATTGGGCCTTGTCAAATGGGAAGAAGGTTTTCTCTTCCTGCTTTATTAACCAAGGGTTACACCCATGCGAAAGTAGTAGAAGAGGAAGGGACAAGAGGTCCAAGAGTAAGTGAACCCATGGAATTTAAGGTATTCACCACTGTTACTTCCAGTAAAGAGGTGAGTGAGGCATCTGGAGCTTCTTGCGTAGAGGAATTTGTGGTACTAGGAGGTTCAGTGCTAGACACCTCCTTCTCATCTCTCTCGTAAATTTGAAGTTCTTGTAGGGTTTGGCCTTGGAATTTGATCTTCATGTTTACAATGTACGAGGAAAAACCTTCAAGGATCGAATTCGCAATGAAAAATTCAAAGGGAGCAGGAGCACAAGAAAATGACCTTAATTTCAGGAATTCAAGAAAATGATGGCAAGTGAGCACTATGTCGAATGCATAGAGAATAGTCCCATTAAATAATCATTTAGAGAGAGAATTTCATTAAATTCACATTAAATTCATATTGTACCAACTCAAAAAGATAAGAATCGGGAAGAGTGGAAAAAACTGGCCCGGATGGTCTTTGGTACATTTGGGACATGAGGGACGCGAAGATGCGATCCGGCCGACGCGGGCGATGCGGGTAATGCGGGCCAAATGAGCACGGGCGGTCCAAAAACTTGGAAATGTGAGGGATGCGAGGGACGTGAAGACACGATTCGACCAATGCACGCGATGTAGGAAAAGTGGGGACAAAAGGCATAGACACTTTTGGGACAGATGGGACAAAAGTATGCGAAGGACTGATGAGGGCGATGCAGACGATCGGGGAACAGAAAGCCCAGGAAAAATTGGGACAAATGGGCCAAAAGTTCTGACAGAACCAAAAGTTAAAGAATTTTGGAAAATGCGGCCGATCAGGGAATAGAAGGTCCAGTAAAACTTGGGACATGTGGGACAAAAATGTTCGACAGACCCACAAATCACAAAAATAACTCCAAAAAACGTGAATTTTTACTATCTCCTCAAATTTTCACTTCACTAGAACATCACTAAAGAGTGTCAATTCAAAATTTTTAATTTTTTGATTTTCAAAAGAGGGGAAATTTTGAGAGGAAAAAAATACATAAGATATATCATGGTTCACCAAGAAACAACCAATATATTATTCCAGAGGATATACAATTGAAGATATGCAATCTTCCACACCTCACACGATGTACAATACTTTTCCTCTTACAAAATTCTCTAAGCTCTCTCGAGAATTCTTTCTTAGTTCTATCATCTAACCCTAGTTTTCTAGCTTATATAAGCATATATAAACTTAGGGAACTTTAGCTATGCAATTACAACTCTTAGATCACCTTTTAATCAAAGGTTAGATCTAATCCCATGTTATAAATAAAAACATTTCACACATAGGCAAGCGATGCCATTTTTCCCAACCGATGTCGGTTTGTCTACTAGGTGACCGATGCCAGTTAGCCGACCGACGCCACTGCTACTATGTAAACCTACAAGTTGTAAATAAGCTATTTGTGAAGAAATTCAGCTCCACATCTCAACAGATGGTAGGTCCTAAGGTATGAGATTCCTTTCTTTTAAATTTCAAGATGTGGTGTGTATATATAGGACACCATCTCCCACATGTGATGACATTAGCCAAGAGAAATATAACACTGAAACCATCACCCACAGGAGATGTCATTGACCAAGGGTGATAAAAAGAGGTGATGTGTCATAAAAAGTGAAATTAAGGTGTCATAGATCATGAGGATGGATGAAGAAAGTGCCAAGTGATGACATGTAAGAAAGAAGTTGGGAGTACAATGTGTGTGAGACCTAAAGGGACAAGGATAACTAGTACATGGACAACTAAGGCCAAGACCAAATAATGACACTCTCTTTGTGTACCTGTCTCGACCCATAATAGCCACATGAATAACCATTTCCCATTCCCGACAAGCCCCTTAAGGAACCCACTCTATAAATAGATGCATCAATGACCCTTATCTACACAAAGGAAATTGTTAGTAACATATATGAAAGATGAAAAGTGAAAAATAAGATGTATACATAAAAATTATCAAACACAACTGCAACATGCAATAATTTGAGAACACATACAAGTTGGAAAACACAATGTGTTTTTGACCTATACATGTTTTCAAAATAGTACTTATTACTATTATATTTGACTATTTTATTTATGTGAAGTGAAAATTGCAACTAATTACTAACATAAATGTATATGGTTTTATTTAATTTCATTGCATAACAAAATATGGGTTGAAAGATGGTTGAGAACAAAGTCATATTACTTTACCCAGTCAAAGTATTTGAATGAAAAATAGTGGTGATTTACACCATAACATAATTGTATTGTACATAAGTACAATTTTTTTTTATAATTGTAAAACACAATTAGATTCATGATTAAATTATTAGCATTGAACCAATCAATGAATGTGAAGAGTTTTAACCATGCAATCAAATCTTTATCATGTAAATTTTTTGAAAAACACATTATATTTTCCAAATTACATTACTTATAATGCTTTTATCCAATCTCCCATTTCTTAGATGGAAAGAATGCTGAGATAGTCTCTCATTTACTCTTTCTTCACATCCTAGAAAGAATAACATAAATTATGCATCTTGGATGATATAAAGTGTTATCTAATACAGATAAGAAATTAAAGAATTTGAGAACATGTATATGTTGAAAAAACTGTGTTTTTCAAACCGTATGTGTTCTAATAGTCATATGTACGTTATGTATGTTCAAAATATCATTTGGAAAGGAAGAAAATGCAACAACTTATTGTCATAAATGCATGTAGTTCTATTCGTTGGCATTGTATAATGAAATATGAGCTAAAATATTTTTCGTAACAAGACCTTAATACTCTACCCAATCCAATTATTTGTATTAAAAATAATGATGGTGTACACCATAACATAAGGTTATTGTACATAAATAACACAAAGAAACTATAATTTTCAAGTACAAATAGATTTATGATTGAATTATTGGCTAGAGAATGATGGAACAAACATCATTAGTCACAAAATACATCAACTAATGTTACTTATAAGGTATGGTTTCAAACTTACCATGTTTTTCAATATCATCTTTACTTTCCTAGAATTTATTTAACTTCAAAAACACTTTGTCTTGTCCAAATAACAACATTTAATCTCTTGGATCAATCAAGAAAGTTTCCACCAATGTAATTAAAAGAAGTACACCTATTTTTTCTATACAAGATTTCTTCAATAAATGTTATGTTGTGTAGAAATAAAAAATGGTATGTTTTCTTTAACACTTAGTTTACCCACATAAATTGAAAAACAACTAACATTAATCATAAGGCATGGTTTCAAAATTTAATATAATCTTCACTTTTCCAAAGTATCTTCTTAACTTTAAAACTACTATGTCTTTTCCAAATAACATTATGTTTAATCTTCTTATCAATCAAGAAAGTTGCTACCAATGTAATTGGAGGAAATACACCTCTATTTTCCATCTAGGATTTCTACAATAAATGTTCTATCTCATACTATGTTTTTTAATATCCTCTTCAATTTCCTAGTATCAACTCAACTTTAAAAACACTATGTATTTTCAAAATAACATTTTTTTAATCTCTGTTGTCATGTAAATGTGCAACAAGAAAATTCTCAATTTTTGAGCATGAAAACCATACCATACACGATTTTTATCCAAAGATCATTCTGAGCCCTCCTTCCTATCACCCTAATCCTTGATTCAGTCCTATCCCTTCTCTCTGAAGTGGTCCAAATTTTTGTGTCAATGTGTTTTTAGGTGATCTATGGGTATCCATTCATTCCATGTTCTTCCCAAGTCAGATCTACCAAGACAAGCTTCTCAACAAGCTTGGGAAGGGTTGTTCTCAAGACTTCTCAAGGTTGATGTACACACCTCAGAGTAGAACAAAGAGAAAAAACCCATAAATAAGGTGTAGAAGAGATCCAAGAACATTTCTCAATCAGTTTTGAAAGATTTTGGTAGGTTTCACAAGTTTTGGAGCAAGTTCAACAAAAATGAGTTTTGGAGGCCTGGGTAGTGCATAATGCAAAAACAACCCCAAGCTTCGGGAAGCAATTGCAGGAGCTATAGAATGAGTTAAGTGTGAAATGATATATCTTAGGAAAGGGAATTAAAATCTATAAAATATGGTGGAATAATATTCTTCACAACACCTTGGTGCACTATGTCCCCATCCAATTTTCCTCATGCATAGCCTTGGATCCAGAACATAAATCCTAAATTTTAGGGGGTAAATGGTGGAATAAAGATTTTAGAACATCACCATTTTATTCAGAAGGAATTTTTAGTCAAGATCATATAAAAGTTCATCAAACATTTCCACCGGAAGTTCCATATATGATCCCAACAAGTCGCTCTCCAAGGTACAAGCTCCAGCAGTTAGCCAAATTTTGGGCTAGAAATCCAACCAATGGGAGAGTGGCACATTTTTTTGCACCAAGTGAACCAAATATTAGGTGAAATAGGTGGAATAAAATGTTTCCCTACCTCAGTTGGACCCTTGAACCCTCTAGATGACTAATTTTTAGCTCCTACTTGCAAAATAAGCCCTCTAGGCTTCATTTCCCAACCCCCACTTCGACCAACCAGGCTCGTCACGTGGCCCAATCCGCATAGGGCACACTTTTTTGCATTAAGCAAAATAAAATTTGGTACAAGAGGTGAAATAAAATGCACCCACCATCCTCCTAAGCCCCCAATTTAGCATGTGACCTTGGCAGACCAAAAAGTGCCTTTTTTAAGCCCTCCGCTCAAGCCCAACAACCAATCACTCTCCGCCAAGTGACATAATAGGGTTAGGGTGCAAATTTTTACACCAAATGCACCAAGAAATTGGTACAATAGGTGCAAGAAAGTGCAAACCATTCCAAAACATGAAAATTATGCAAAAATTCTAACTATCGGGCGGCCATTTTAGCTACTTCCTTCACACACGCACATGTTTTCTCTAACTGCCTGATTCTCCCTCAAATCCTACATTGCTGCTACTAGAAAACATTCTAAAGAACCTAAAACATCTTTATCATAATATTTCCATCATTATTTGCTATGGAAATGAGAAAACCAAGAGGTTTGAGCAAAAACCATAATCACATCTTTGTCAAAAACTCTCATGTGGAAAAATGAAGAATGATTCATAACTTACAAATTGGTGGTCGAATCTTCAAAAAAAAAGTTAGGAAATAAGGGATCAAATATGCGAAGAATCCCTCACAGAATTGCAACAATAGAAACTAATATGCATAAAATATTACAGATCTCAAATAAAAGTGTAGAATAAAATAACACAACACAAAGACAATATTTAACGTGGTTTACCCAATTTGGGCTACGTCCACCAAGAAAAACTTGCTCAGATTTTATTACAAGCCACTTCTCTCTCAATACAATACCCATATCTATTTGGAGCTATGCTCAACAAACTTTACTGAGAATTCACACCTGAATTCAAAACACCTCTGTAATGTTACATTAAACCTACCATATACATAAAACCATATAAGTAGACAACTTCCTAAGTAGTTCTACAAAACCATGGGTATTAAACCATGGGCCAAAACCATCCCATAAACCTATGGGTCAAAAATATTGCCCATATGAGAAAAGCATATTTCCCAATATATCGGGTATATTTTAACTTGAGAAAAATGTGGAAAGTGTATAGTACTCTTAGTGTACAGTATTCAACACTTTCTCACATGAAAACACACTCCACAACCTAACAATCTCCCACTTGGATACTAGGTTTCCTCTGAGAAAGCTTCTCAACCCTTCACTAGTTTCTGTGAATACCAACCAAAGCTGAAAAAAACTTCATGAAGACCTTGTGACCACCTTGGTCATCATGTCTGCAGGATTCTAACTGGTATGAATCTTCTCTAGCTTCAACTTCTCTTCCTCCAAAGTTGTCTTGATGAAATGGTACCTTAACTGTATATGCTTCATCCTAGAGTGGAAAGAAGATTTTTAGCTAGGTGTATAACACTCTGACTATCACTATGAAGCTTTACTTCCTCTTGCTTATGCCCGAACTCCTCAAGCAATTGTTGTAACCAAATCATTTCTTTGCTTGCCTCGTGCCAACAACATACTCGGCCTCTATGGTTGAAAAAGCCACCAACTAATGTAGTTTTGAAATCCAACTCACTTTTGTCCCACCTACGGTGTAAATATAACTTGTCATGCTCATCATCTTTGTCTACATCTCCAGCCATATATGAATCTACATAACCACACAAAGTGGTATCTGATCCACTGTAGCACAAAATTGTCCCCATGGTCCCTCTCAAATATTAAAGGATCCACTTTACTACCTATCAGTGATCTCTACCTGGATCACTCATAAATCTACTCACTAATCCCACTGCATGGGAAATATTAGGCCTGGAGCACACCATGGCATACATCAAATTGCCCACTGCTAATGAGTAAGGTACCTTGGACATCTGGTTTCTCTCCTGCTTTGTCTTGGGACACTATTCCTTTGATAACTTGAAATGGCCTACCAAAGGAGTCCTAACCAGTTTAGCATCCTGCATATTAAACCTCTCCAAGAATTTCTTAATGTACTCTTCCTGAGATAAATCTAGCTTCCATTGCTTCCTATCTAGAGATATCCTCATACCAAGGATTTGTTTAGTTGCCCCCAAATCCTTCATAGAAAGGATTCACTTAGCTTCTTCTTGAGTACTTTTATTTCCTACATGTTTTTACCTACAACCAACATGTCATCCACATACAAACACATGGATAATATAACTTCCATCCTCAAATTTATTTGTATACATGCAATGGTCAGAATGACATCTAATATAACCTTGCTCCATCATGAAGCTATCAAATTTCTTATACCATTGACGTGGAGCTTGTTTCAAGCCATACAAGCTCTTCTTTAGTTTGCACACTATCTCCTCTTTACCTTTGACCTCATATCCTTCTAGCTGCTACATATATAGATCCTCCTCCAAATCACCATGGAGAAATGCAGTCTTTACATCAAGCTACTCTAAGTGCAAGTCTTCTGCTGCAACTATTCCAAGAATAGTTCTAATAGAATTCATTTTTACTACAGGAGAAAAAATCTCATCAAAATCTATACCTTTTTTCTGTGTAAACCCCTTGACCACCAACCGGACCTTGTATCTTTTCTTGCCTCCTTCTTCCTCTTTGACTCGAACACCCACTTGTTACGTAATGCTCTTTTCCTTTGGGTAGCTTCACCAAATCCTATGTCCGGCTATCCATAAGAACCTGATGCTCCTCATCCATGGCTTGCTCCCACTTCTTCCTGGCATCTACTTGCATTTCTTCATCAAATCTCTCTCGGCTCTCCACTATCATTGAGTAATAAATAAAAAGAGAAGGAGAAAAATGTTTAGGTTCTCTTCTTACCCTAGAAGACCTCCTCAATATAGGAGTTTGGGGTTCCTGTTGAGGAGGTTCTTGAATTGATTCATGTGTCACTTTCCCATCCAGAAGATCCTTTACCGGTACATATTCTTTCTTGGATTATTCCCTATTTTCATGTAATTACTGCTTATACATGGCTTTCCAATTAAAGAACACATCCCTAGATCGAATGATTTTCTTGTCCTTAATACTCCAAAATTTATATCCAAATTCATCACCACCATAGCCAATGCAAGTACATTTTTTTGATTTAGCCTCTAGCTTGTTCCTATCATCCTTATCTATATGGACAAACACCTCACATCTAAAGACTCTAAGAAATGAATAATCAAATTTCTTACCATACCAAGCCTCCTCAGGTATGCCTCCATCCAAGGCACTTGAAGGTCCTCTGTTTATCAAGTACACAGTTGTGCTCACCACTTCTACCCAAAAAGAAAGAGGCAATCCTGCATGTAACCTCATGCTCCTAGCATGTTCCATTATTGTTCTGTTCATTCTTTTTGACACCCCATTATGTTGTAGAGTTCTTGGAACCGTCTTTTTCTTGTGGATTCCATTCTTAGAAAAATAATCATCAAATTCATTACTGCAATACTCCCCTCATTATCTGACCTGAGACATTTTAGCTTAAGACATGTTTCATTCTCTACTAAGGCTTTCCATTTAACAAAAGTGTCAAAAACATCAGATTTGTTTCTAATACAATAAACCAAACTTTCTTTGTTGCATCATCAATAAAAGTAGCATAATAAATTGAACCCCAAGAGATGATACTTGAGCCAAAACCCACACATCAGAATGCATTAGCTCTAACTTACTCTCTTTCTTTGTAGGTCCAACATTTAGAAACCTTACTCACTTATGTTTCCTATATATGTAGTCCTCACAGAACTCCAAACATGTTTCTGTATATCCGGGAAAATCCTTCTTTATGATATTCATGCCCTTATGGCTCATATGACCAAGCCTATAGTGCCACAATGTTGTATCTACTTCTGAATCCACAAGATTAGAAACATTAGTGCTATAAGTGGTTAAATACAAGGTTCCAACCTTCTTACCTCTTGCCACCACAAGAGCACCCTTGGTAACCTTCCAAGAGTCTGTTGTAAATATCATAGTATAACCATCACTTCCCAATTGCCCCGCCGATATCAAATTACATCTTAATATAGGCACATGTCTGACATCCTTCAATAGCCAAGTATTCCTATTCTGCATCTTAACCTGAACAGAACCTTTTCCAACTATTTTGCAAGGCTCATCATCACCAAGAAAAACATGCCCAAAATATCCTTGAACATAATCAACAAAATAATGCCTATGTGGAGTAGCATGGAAAGAAGCCCCTGAATCTAAAACCCAAGATTCAGTAATATTGTGCAAAGAAAGAATCAAAGCATCCTAACATACATTACCCATTGCCACATTTGCCTCCTTGTTTTCTTCCTATTGTTTCTTCTTTTCTCGAAGTTCCCAACAACGCTTCTTTGCATGCCCAGACTTTCCAAAGTGCCAACATACTATCTTGCTTTTGGATTTTGACCTTGCCTAATCCTTTGATTTTCCACGGCTTTGTCTATTCTTTGTCTCCCTATAGTTTCTCTTGTCAATGCATTCCATGAAGTAGAAGACTCCCCAAAACTTTTTCTTCGCATTTCCTCTCTTAGAATCACCCCTACAACATCCTCAAACTTCAACTTTGATTTAGCTGGAACCGAGTTGCTTACTGCCATTACTAGGCTATTCCAACTCTTAGGTAAAGAGCACAGAACTAATAAATCCCTAACTTCTTCATCAAATTCTATTGTAACTGAAGCTAACATATTTACAACCATATTAAAATCATTTAAATGATCTACTACTGAACCATTCTCAGACATCTTCATATTAATTTTTTTCATTAAAAATATCTTATTTAAGGTAGAGGGTTTTTCATACAACTTTCGTAATGCTTCCACGAGTTCTTTTGTAGTCTTTTCCTTTGAAACATTAAATAATACCGAAGATGCAAGACATAACTAGATTTTCCCAAGTGCCTTCCTATCTAGCAAATCCCATTCCACATCCATCACACTCAAGGGTTGTTCACCTTCTCAGATAGCGGAATATAAAGATCCTTATGATAAAGGTAATCTTCTATTTGCATCTTCTAAAGACTGAAATTTTCTCGTTGAATTTATCAACCCTTGATCTTCCATCATCTGCCACAGCTCCCACTAAAGATAAAACTTTCCCTGTGATTCATCACTTCAGCAAACCAAACCAAGCTTTGATACCAATTGTTAGGAAATAAGGGATAAAATATGCGGAATAATCCCTCACAAAATCGCAACAGTAGAAACTAATATGCAGAAAATATTACAAATCTCAAATAAAAGTGTAGAATAAAATAACACAACACAAAGAGACAATATTTAACGTGGTTCACCTAATTTGGGCTATGTCCACTAAGAATCACTTGCTCATATTTTATTACAAGCCACCGCTCTCTCAATACAATACCCATATCTGTTTGAAGCTATGCTAAAAAACTCTATAGAATTCACACTCGAATTCAAAACACATCTGCAATGTTACATTATACCTACCATATGCATAAAACTATATAAGTAGACAACTACTTAAGCAATTTTACAAAACCGTGGGTATTAAACCATGGGCCAAAACCGTCCCATAAACCTATGGGTCAAAAAACCCGCCCATATGAGAAAAACACATTTCTGATATATTGGACATGTTTTAACCAAAAAAATGTGGAAAGTGTACATTACTCTAAGTGTATAGTCTTCAACACTTTCTCACATGAAAATAGGATCCACAACCTAACAAAATTTGGGAAAATTATCTTCTCCCAAATGCATCCATACTGAAAAAATAGAAATTTCAAAGGTCATCGGACCATTAATGGCGGTGAAATCAATTTTTTTCCCTAGTTCCCTTTTCCTTAGTTTGACATTGATCCAATAAGGTAGAGTTGCAGAAATTTGTACAAAGAATTGAAAGAAAAAACCCATCACAGAGAAGTTTATTTTTCATCAATCAGAGGTGGGGAAGAAAACCTTCAAAAATCTTGGTGACTCCATTAATGGATGCCCTCGTAGCTCCGTGCGCGAAGCTCTTACCAGGCATAATTTTTCATTTTTTATTTATGAGCTTTCCAGTGAGCGAATCATGATGAAAATTAGAGCATGAGTTCATGACAAAGAGAAAAATCCAAAAAATTTAGTCCCATCACAAACTGAGACCGTTTTCAACACTTACTAAAAATATCATATTCTATGCTTCCCACATGCTATAAATGGCAAGTCCCCGAATTGCAAGTTTGATCACTCAAGACAATCAGAAAATGTGTAAAATGGAAAGTAAGATAGAAAATGATTTTTTTACAAAATAACAGGTCCCCAAAAAGTAACCTTCTAAACATAGAAATATGCTCAAAATAGCAATGCCTTGACAATGGAGGAGGATGGAATGTGCCGAAGGTTCAAAAGGTGAAATTGGGGCAAAATATGGTGATATGTCCTAAAATGGCAGGTCATGATCTCATATTCTAAAAATAGAAAGTTTCAGTGTTGAGGGTAGAAAGTTACAGATGGCCTCATTCTCACTCATATTTCCACTTTTTGGACTCTACACGAGGTTGTAAGATGGTTTCATGGGTCAAATAGAGGAATGAGAACTTCACAAAGGTCTTAGAAGCATCATCATGAGTGCAATGGTAAACAGAGGAAAAACAGAGCATCACAAGGCACAACAAGTGAACTCATCTTCATCACTCGGGAGCTGGGTGATTCAAAGTGAGTTGGTCATAGCAATTTCAATGAGTTAAGGAGTTCATCAACCAAGTTTCAAGGAGGGTCATCATGGGCATTGTATGTGTTCATCCCAAGATCACATCAGGAAATCTCATAACAATGTTTTTGAACACTCATTTTGTGGTCTAGGGTGTCTATGCATCATGCAGAGGTTGTGATCGTCATCGGCAAGATCTTCATTGAAGGTAGAGGTATCCCTACTCATGCTTCAAAGAATTTCTTCCTTTCTCTCCTTCTTCATTATTTCTTCTCTTCTCTCCCCTTTTTTTTCTTAATTCTTTGTTGTGAGCAATCATGACATTTGTCTTATTCATTAAAGTGACTATAGTCTAAAATGTAATAAGTTTCCCTTATTTTATAAAAGGGGACTTAATGTTCTTCCTAAGAATGCCAAAATTCATAAATGGAAAAGACAAATGAAAGGTCACCATGGGGGTAGATGAAGAGTCATTCTTATCCTATATAATGTAATGACATACTCTTGTTTAAGGGTTGTCAATTTTGTATACTCATGAGAGATCACTACTTGTGAAGAAACAAAGGAGATAACTATTTCTTCTAGTTCTTTCTCTATGTTCTTCTACTTCTAACTATGCACAATTTTGTCAAAGCATCAATAAAGAAAGGAGTTTCATGCCTTTTTTTGATGAGGAGGTTTTAGAAACTTTGAGTTCTCAATATTAACTCATCTTGTTGCCACTTGCAAAATTATTTTCTTCTAAGTATATATGTGTTGGAATTTTTTAGTTAACAGTTGTAGGAATATAATTTTCTACTTGCAACATTAATCCCCCTCTTTTTCCCACTCCCTTTCCCACTCTCCTAGAAAATTCCTCTCCTGCAGGTATCCGCAAGCTTTTTCCACAAGGTTAGTGGAGTGCCCCTATTAGATCTCTGTCCACTACGCCACTAATGATTTTGATTTCATGCACACATAATAAGTGGAGCTGCACCACCCAAGAAAAGGGACCTACAGTCTTGGAGATGTCAGTAAGAAATCCAAAAATTTGTCCCCTGAATTTTTTTCTCTCTAACATTTTTGGCGCCCATCGTGGGGAAGACTTGGCAAGAATCTGCACCCAAAATATAACCACAAGATCAAGAAAATACAAAAATTAAATATCCAAAAACTAAAATAAAATTGCAAAAATCAAGAAAAAGGAGTTGACGAAAATCCATTGCTAAAAGACACACTATTGATTTATGCACTTGACTTTTCACATTCCGTAGTGTCCTTTCATATTCCCATTACAAAATTTTCTCAGAGTTAGTTGAAGGAAGATATACTAGGTTGAGCAGGTTGAGAGGTGTTGTTGATTCCAATTTCAAGGCTTTGCAAAATCAGCAAGAACGAATCAGAGATAATCCCTACTATTTTTCTCAATCCTCATTCCCATCCGGGTCTTCAAGAAATTCACTTGATAATCCCATCCAAACTCCTTTTGATACTCCCCCTTAAAATTCTCCCATTTTTCAACTACCATTGAGCATTGAGTTCTCATAGGAAGAAGAAAGTCTCGGAAGAAGATTTTTCTGAAGTATAAGTTGAAGCAAGAGAAACAATGGTAGATGAAGAAGAACGACCTCAATGCATTGTTCCATGGGGAAGAAATACGGGCCCACTTCCTCTTGAACCCCCTCTCCACAATCTACTGACAAATTCCTACAATAAATTTCCAAAGTTCAAAGGTGATGGCACATAACTCCCTGAAGAGCACATATCAGCCTTCACCACATCATGTGGGATTCTTGGTGTCCAACATGAAGATGTCACTATAAGATTGTTTGTGGAGTCTCTCCAAGAAAAAGAAACAAAATGTTTCTACTTGCTTCCCGCTTGATCCATCACTTGTTGGAATGAAATCAAAAGCAAGTTTGAGGAGAGATTCAAATCTACTAAGGACTGTCAAGATATCCTTGTTTAATTGGCACAAATGAAGAAAGGAGAAAATGAAACTATGAGAGACTTCATGGCTCGTTTTGACTGGTTGCTTCATAGGATACCAGAAGAGGATTCACCATCTGAAAATAATGTCAAGAGATTCTTCATTAATGCTCAATCACCGAAGGTAGGATTTTTCCTACGAAGAGTTCAACCAAGGAATATTGCAGAAGCACAAAGAATGGCCATTGAACTTGATGATGATATCATCCTCTCTGGAAAGATACAAAAATCCCTCAAAGGGTAAATCCATAATCCTAAGGATGAGAGAACAGATCCTGTCTTGCAGAAATTGGAAAATGAACTAACATCATTGAAGAGGGAAATTTTTGAAAGAGTATCTCCTCAAAGAAATAATAGGAATCAAATTTCCAGAGCACCTTGAAGGCTTGCCTTGGAGGCCCCACCTGTCAATGCTCATTGCAAGACTCAAGAAGATGAAGAAGGATTGGAACAAGAAAGTGAAGATAATGACCCTCTGGAGGTTGAGGAAGTAGAGAATGACACACAAATCAGATTTTTCGAGTATTCTGGAGGTGATGAAGATGATGGAAAAGATGTAGTCATTTTCTCATGTGTCATGTTTGCTCATTCCTAGACTTAAAAGGGAGCCTCTTCTTCTACTGCTACCACAAAGAGAAAGAAGACTGAAGATCCTCCTATGACGACTCCGAAAAACAAACTAATCAGTTGAGGGTCTCCTCTTCTACCTTGGATGGAGTCTGCATCAAAGAAACCTGATCCTGTAGTAAGCATGAAGTCACCCACTATTCCAAGTAAGTCTTCCAGTGTTTCTTCCAATTCTAAATATAAATCTACTCCTAAAAAATCTAGTGCTTTAAATGTTCCTAATATACCTTTTAAAATACCATATGTTCCCCAAACATCTACCCCTACTTCCAAACTTATGCTAGCTCCAAAATCAATCCCTTCATCCCCCTTATCTACATCTTCTTCCTTTAACTTTGTAGAATATGCAAATAGAACCAAGGTGCATATTATTGAAACTGAATATTTGTAGACTCACCTCAAAAAAATTGAGATATTTTTATGATATATTAGGAGTGGTAGTTTAACAACCAATGTCTTTGTAACTCTTAGTTTTGAGGTACACGGTGCAAAAGCAAGAAATATGAAAGCTAACATTTTGTACCAAGATAGCAGGAGGATGAATCTTTTCATAACGATTGAGGAGGAAGAGGATATTCCCATCTTGATAGGACCAAACATTCCTTCTCAGAGGGTGTGGACCTCAAGAAGAATTGAGGAAGTTTGAATTACAAGAGGATAGCTCCGAGTTTTCGAAGATGTGAGCTATGAAGAAGAGGAAATGGTTCTTGGTGAATCTCAAATGGAGAAACCAGCTTGTATGCCTACCCATGATGAGGAGATATTTTCATTCCCATTTGGAGATGAATATGCTCTTGAAGAGACAAGATCATCTTGTGATGAACCCACGAAAGGTTTGAAAGAATGGTTTTGAAAGAATTTCTAAGAGCCGCAAAAGAGATAGAAGACCCTAAGCTCAAGTATTGAAATCTTGATGTAAGCTATGGATATGTAAGACAAGCATGAATCTAATCCAGAATGCTCAATTGATGCAAAGGATGGTCACAATGAAATAGATCAAGGTGATGAACCCAACATCCCTCTTGAGCCAATGGTTGATGAATACAACGATGAAATGGAATTATTTTCTTTCCCATTTGAAGAAGAAGACTCTTTCCATGATGAAAAATATGAAATAGAGGGTTTTGAGGCCCTTGAAGCCAAGGCCCCCTTGAAAAAGGAATGATAGAATGCATTGAGCCCCAAGATGATGAAGTAATCCCTCCAGATATTTTCCTTGAGCTTCAAAAATTAGATTATTTGAAGGCATACAAAGATGAGTTGTAGGAAGCAACAAAGGAGAACTCCGTGTAAGAAATCTTGGATGCAGTAAAAGATGCAGAAGATCTCGAGCTAATTCTTGTTCTCTTAGCTCGTGCTATGGCCATACATGATAAGTATGAGGTTACTGTTGATCCTCAAATCAATATTCAAGCACCTCATAGTAGAGTAGAGAAAAATGATGAATCCAAGGTTTCTCATGGAAAAGAGATCAATGAGGATAGACCTAGGAAAGAAAAGAACTCAAAATATTCAAGAAATTTGAACAAAAATCATCCCTGGGGCAGCTATGGGATGCTCAATGAAGAATCAATTATGTGGATAAACATGGAATGCAATTGACACTATGAAACTAATTTCAAAGGGAATGAATGTAATGGAATTTATAAGCGAAGGCCTAAGTATTAATAAGTTCACGTGGGATCACTCTTACCAAGTACACATAAAATCATGAAAGCACCTAGATTTCATAAATAACTAAGGAGAGGATGCTACTTTCTCGAACCGTTCAAAGGATTTGTGGAACAACATTGCTCAAAGTGTTGCCCACTCGGGGTGTCCTCTAAGAAGAGAAGAGTGATACAGTGAAAGCGGGTTATCCCCTGCCTTGTAATATAGGTGATTTAGGTTTGTTTCCCCTTTCCCATTTGTATGGTTGTTTCTCTTTAGTTGTGCATTCATATGTGTGTTGTCCCTTTCTAGCTATCTCATGTAAGTTACGCGTGTTCTCGTAAGACCCAATGGATAATGCATTGGTCAACATTATGGGTTGTATTGAGATTCTGGAGTTCTCATGTGATGTCCTCACTGCGCTTGATCCATTACATGTCCCTAAGATAGAGCCAGCTATTGTCATGTAAATGTGCAACAAGAAAATTCTTAATTTTCGTGCATGACAACCATACCCTACCTTAATTGTTTTATCCAAAGATCATTTTGAGCCCTCCTTCCTATCACCCTAATCCCCGAGTCATTCCTATACCTTCTCTTTAAAGTGGTCCAAATTGTCATGTCAGTGTGTTCTTAGGTGATCTAGGGGTATCTAGTCATTCCATGTTCTTCCCAAGTCAGATCTACCAAGACAAGCTTCTCAACAAGCTTGGGAAGGGTTGTTCTCAAGACTTCTCAAGGCCAGTGTACACCCCTCAAAATAGAACGGAGACAAAAAACCATCAAGAAGGAATAAAAGAGATCCAATAATATTATTCATTCAGTTTTGTAAGGTTTTGGAAGGTTTCACAAGTTTTGGAGCAAGTTCAGCAAAAGTGAGTCTTGGAGGCCTAGGCAGTGCATAGTGCAAAAACAACCCTTGAGCTTCGAGAAGCGATTATGGGAGCTCGAAAGGAGTTAAGATTCAAACGAGACATCGTTGGAAATTTAATTAAAATATATATAATATGGTGGAATTATATTCTTCACAAAACCTTAGCGCATAATGTACCCATCTAATTTTCCTCATGCACAACCTTTGTGCTAGAACATAAATCCTAAATTTTAGGGGGTAAATGGTGGAATAAAGCTTTTGGAACACCACCATTGGATTAAAAAGGACATTTACAGTCAAGATCATATAAAATTTCATCAAAATTCTAATGGAAGCTCCATATATGATCCCGACAAGTCGCTCTCCAAGGCACAAGCTCCAACAGTTAGCCAAATTCTAGGATGGAAATCCAACCAATGGGAGAGTGGCACACTTTTTTGCACCAAGTGCACAAAATATTTGGTGCAATAGGTGCAATAAAATTCACCCCTACCTCATTTAGACCCCTAGACCCTCAAGATGACCAATTTTTAGCTCCTACTTGCAAACTAAGCCCTATAGGCTTCATTTCCTAGCCCTCACTTCAACCAACTAGGTTCCGCCATGTGGCCTAATCAGCATAGGGTGAAATTTTTTACACTAATTGAAAAAAAATTGGAGCAAGAGGTGCAAGAAAATTTTCCCCCATCATCTTAAGCCCCTATTTTAGCATGTGACCTTGACAGACCAAAAAGTGCCATTTTAAGCCCTCCGCTAAAGCCTAACAACCAAACACGCTCCGCCAAGTGGCCTAATAGGGTTAGGGTGTAAGGTTTTGCACCAAATGCACCAATAATTTGGTGAAATAGGTGAAATAAAGTGTGAACCATTCCAAAACATGAAAATTATGCAAAAATTCTAACTGTCGGGTTGCTACTCTTAGCTGCTTCCTTCACACACAAATGTTTTCTCCAACTGCCGGATTCTCCCTCCAATCCTCCATTTCTGCTGCTACCAAACCTTCTACAGCACCTCAAACATATTCATCATCATCTTTCCATCATTCCTCGCTGTGGAAATGAGAAAAACCAAGATTTTTGAGCAAAAACCATGATCATATGCTGTTAGAAACTCTCATGTGGAAAAATGAAGAATCACTCATAACTCGCAAACCGGTGGTCGAATCTTCATAAAAATTTGGGAAAATTCTCCTCCCAAATGCCTCCATGCTGAAAAAATATAAATTTCAAAGGTGCATTAGACCATTTATGGCAGTGAAATCATTTTTTTCCTAGCTCCCTTTTCCTTAGTTTGATGTTGATCCAATAAGCGGGTAGAGTTACAAATTTGTATGGAGCATCTAAAGAAAAAACCCATCACAGAGAAGTTGATTTTTCATCAATTAGAGGTGGGGAAGAAAACCTTCAAAAAATATTGGTGACTCCATTAATTTATTCCCTAGTAGCTCCATGCCGAAGCTCTTACTAGGCATAAATTTTTGTTTTTTATTTCTGAGCTTTCAGTGAGTGAATCATGATGAAAATTGGAGCATGAGTTCGTGAAGAAGAGCCAAATCCAATTTTTTTTTTCTCATCGCAAACCAAGGCCATTTTCACCACTTAATAAAAATAACATATTCTATGCTTCCCCACATGCTATAAATGGCAAGTCCCCTAAATTTCAAGTTTGATCACTCGAGACAATTAGAAAAGGTGTAAAATGGAAAGTAAGACAAAAAATGACTTTTTCCCAAAATAGTAGGTCCCCAAAAAGCAACTTGCTAAAAATAGAAATATGCTCAAAATAGTAATGCCTCGATAATGGAAGAGGATGGAATGTGCCAGAAGGTTCATAAGGTGAAATTGGGGAAAAATATGGTGATATGTCCCAAAATGGCAGGTCATGATCTCATATTATAAAAATAGAAAGTTTCAATGTTGAGGGAAAAAAGTTATAGATGACCTCATTCTCACTCATATTTCTGATTTTTAGACTCTTCATAGGGTTGTAAGATGGTTTCATGGGTCAAATAGAGGAATGAGAACTTCACAGAGGTCCTAGAAGTATCATCCTGAGTGCAATGGTATACAAAGGCAAAAAAGAGAATCACAAGGTGCAACAAGTGAGCTCATCTTCATCACCCAAGGAGATGGGTGATTCAAAGTGATTTGGTCAGAGTGAGTTCAATGAGTCAAGGAGTTCATCAACCAAGTTTTAAGGAGGGTCATCATGGGAATTGTATGTGTTCATCCCGAGCTCGCATAAGGAAATCTCATAACAATGTTTTTGAACGCTCATTATGTGGTCCAGGTGTTTGTGTATCATGAAGAAGTTATTATCATCACTAGAAATATATTCATCGAAGGCAGAGGTATCCCTTCTCATTCTTTCTTCTCTTCTCTCCCACTTTTTTTTGTAATTATTTGTTGTGAGCAATCATGGCATTCGTCTTATTCATTAAAGTGACTATAGTCTAAAATGTAATAAGTTGCCCTTATTTTATAAAAGGGGACTTAATGTTCTTCCTAAGGATGCCAAAAGTCATGAATGGAAAATAAAAATGAAAGGTCACCATGGGGGGTAGATGAAGAGTCATTCTTGTCCTATATAATGTAATGACATACTCTTGCTTAAGGGTTTTCAATTTTGTATACTCATGAGAGATCACTACTTGTGAAGAAAAAAAGGAGATAGTTATTTCTTCTAGTTCCTTTCTCTATGTTCTTCTACTTCTAACTATGCACAATTTTTTCAAAGCATCAATAAAGAAAGGAGTTTCATGCCTTTTTTGATGAGGAGGTTTTAGAAACTTTGAGTTCTCAATCTTAACTCATCTTGTTTCCACTTGCGAAATTGTTTTCTTCTAAATATATGTGTGTTGGAATTTTTTGGTTAACGGTTGTAGGAATATGATTTTCTACCTGCAACGTTAATCCCCCTCTCTTTTTCTCACTCCCTTTCCCGCTCTCCTAGAAAATTCCTCTCTAGTAGTAGGTATCCACAATTTTTGTCGTAGGGTCAGTGGAGTGCCCCTGTTGGATCCCCAACCATTAGGTCACCAACGATTTCGATTTCATGCACGCATAATAAGTGGAGCTACACCACCCAAGCAGAGGGAACTAGAGTCCCAAAGACATTGGTAATAAATCCATAAATTTTCCCCCTACAAAATTTTCTCGCCAACAATCTCCTAATCAATCAAGAAAGAAAATATCAATGTAATTGGATGAAATAAACCTCTATTTTTTTAATCTTGGATTTCTTCAATAAATGTTCTATTTTAATCTTACTATGTTTTTCAATATTCTCTTCAATTTCGTAACAATTTATCAGCTTCAAAAACACTTATTATTTTTAAAATAAAACTATATTTAATATCCTATATCAGTCAAGAAAGTTTCCACAAATATAATTGAAGAGAATACACTTGTGTCTTCTATCCAAACCGTATGGGTACTCAAACTTGTCTAGAGGCTACAAACCCATCTAGAGTTGACTATATAGAGTTAAATTCTTATATGTAGGGTCATATATATTTTTACTTCTATTTTTGGTACTAGAATGTTCTGATTAATCTATGATGTAGTCAAATTGTCCCTTCATTTATTAATCCCTAACTTGTCTTTCCTTTAAGGTGAAAACCTAAAAAGGGGTTAGAAGTTTTTGTTGTACTATCCCTAACCACCCCATGATGGTTGACCATTACCTATGTAACACTACTTTGAAGAGGAATCAAATTCACATAATTTTCCTACAATCCTATGATGAGATGTCACTAAAAATATAGAAATATATACACTTGAGATTAAACCCTTGATTTTTTTAGCACTTGACAACATGATTTTTTACCCTTATATGCTTCATGTATTTTTGTAATTGGTTTATTTAGGACCACTCTTGGAATATTTGAATCTTTTTGTGTAGTGTTTTGAAGTAGTGAGGTGATCTCTAAATAGTGTTTAGATAGATTGAATAGATTAGGGTGAAATTGTGTAAAAGAATATCTTTCATTACTTTTCCTACTAAATTGACCCTAAAATATTTCTAATGCCAAGTATGACAAGTTAACCATTTGAAATTGTGACCATTAGGAAGGTGAAGGACAAGTACTTCACTCATGTATTGGTTTGGTACCAAACCTATCTAGGTCCCACAAAATCTTCCAAAGATTAGGAAACACCGATGTAAAAGATTATGATGTCTATTTAGAATGCAAGTTGACTTAAGTACAAATTACAATGGTTATGGTGATGCAAAACTAGAGAATGGTCTCAAGGTTTTAACCATAATTAATAATAAGTTTGGTGTCTACATTTTAATTTGGATTGTAACTTGAAACTATTGCATAATAATTTTTATAAATTTAATCTCAAATATTCAAATATGATAGTGCATGTTAATGTAACAAAGGGTGACATTTAATCATGTCACATGCTAAAATACAATAAAACACAAGAGGATGAATTGGATTATTTGTGTTTATGTTTTGTAGAGTGTTTTGGATAATAAATTAGGGAAAATAGATGTTGACTATGCCAAATCTACTTCATCTCAAAATGGAGGCTATAAAACCCTTTAAATTCTAGCACCAGATTAGACACTAACACTTGGCACTTCTATCCTTGCTTGCACTTGTGTCTGTATTTACAAATAATTTTTATCTTTTTGGGTTAATTCACCATCATATGTATCTAATTGCTACACTTCCTCTTCCTATATAACCCTCTCACATGAACATGTGTAAGCAAAACCCTAGTGTCCTAGATAAGAAATAAAAATCATTAGATAACAAAAGAAAGTGGTGTGTGGTGGAGTTAGAATGCCCTTAGTGGTCAACCCCCTTCTTAATTCTAACTAAGTATTATGCTACATTTCTAAAATGAGGGGCTCAAACTCTATGTAGTTCTCCTACTTCTCATGGAAATTTGAATACAAATATAGAATACATCCCCCTATGTTTTCCATTATGCCTCAACACAAGTAATGGCTAACTAAGTAGATAAAATGTGTTGGAACCCAAATCTACACCCTATGGATTTGGTGAAGAGAAATGAAAATAGGTCAATTGTAGCAAGTGTTTCTCTTCATGAAATAGGTCAAAATTAAAACCAACTTATGTGAGAGTGGGGTAAATTCTCTACTTATTATGGTTCTGCAAGGCCAATGAGAGATACCCTAACAATTACAACACATGATGGAGTAAAATTCTCTAAAGGGATCTCTCTTTAAATATAATCTCCATACATAATCACCAAACACAAGTTTCACTTGTGACATATCACACATTTTAAGGAAAATATACAAAATTGAATTTCTCTAATGCAAAAATATAAGGATATCCATAACTTGCAGGCCTTTCAACAGTGAGATATTTAACAAATGTAGAGAAAAATAGCAAGTATGAAGCCTAATTCATTACAAAGATATCTATAAATATATACAAAATGGAAATGGATATCTCATATGGGAATTACAACAAGTTATGATATAAAAGGATGGTTGATAATTCCAACTTCAACTAGTGCCTTATCCATTCGGATAAATCTACAAATATTTGATGGAGTTAAAGATAATGTAATATATGCATCAATTTGCACAATTATTAAAAACTCCCCACAATTTAGATAACTAGTAAACCACATACACTGATATTTTCCTAATTATTAGGATGTTATATATCAAAATCTGAAATATAAACTTTAGATAGGTTAATGAGTGCAAATGAAACTAGAATTCCATAATATTTTTTAATTAAATGCTTCATTGATTACACATCAAACCTATACACCCAATTACCAAATAGAAATCCTAATAATCAAAGTGAATACAATTTAAAATATAATGACAAATTCCTTATAAATATACCATCTCATTTATGACTCAAATTAACAAACAAATATACTCTCCCATATCGAATTACAATGTCCTTGAATTTATCTCCCATATCCGAATTACAATGTCCTTGAATTGATCACAATTATTCATATCCTAAACACCTAAAACAAATCTAAATTGAACACCTATATAACTAATTGACTAAAGGGACCAGATATTCAACCAAAAATGGAAATATGGAAGATGATTGATGAAACCAACACTTCATTTATTTATACAATTTGTGATATCTTTCCAAAATTAAAGAGAAGATAAAATGGAAGAATTTGAGATGAGGGGAACCAATCAGAGAGATCAAAGAAGCTTGAATTTTTTTTAATAAACAATGCCATTTGAGATCAAGTGACAATTGACACTCCTAATGTAAAATATTGAAGATAAAAAGTCCTAATCTACCTCATAATTAACCTCAATAATAATAAAAGAACACCCATAGGGTCTACATGTACAAAAGAGAGAAATCTAGATCGACAAATGAAAAATGGAAAAAATAAGCGTCATAACCCTATCATGAATTACTTGCAAATGAGACACCATTTTCTCCCAAATGGATACCAAAATGTATTCCTATGAATGAATTTTTCAATAGTACTAAATATTCTCATAAAAATCTCTCCATAAAATTTATGAACAAAACACCGGAGCTTTGTTTGTATATTCTCCATTTAAATTTGTAATTTTTTTATATTTCTTCAACTATAGTCTATGTACCATTTTCTCATTGGGCCATGTCTCATATTTTTACTAAGTCACGTGGCATGCTATAGATGGCTATGAAATTTGGGATTCTTCTCCATTGTCCCCCATCATTATCTATTCTCTCTTACGTAATATTTTTAACACTTGAGATTATGAACATGTAACATGTGTTTAAATTTGATTGGTTCACTACTACCCCATGATTGGGCTATGTGGAAAATTAAGCTCCTTCATTTCTTAGGCCTCTCCAACCTACACCAATTCAACTGTCAACCGACCACCTATGATTGGGCCACATAGAAAAATCATGTGCCTTAATTTTCTCGAGCCTAAAAGCATATGAAATTGTATCATGTCAAGATCCTCATAATTTCATATCTAACTTGTGATTGGGCCACATGGACCAACCATATGCCTTTATTTCATAGGATTTAATCGCCTCAACTTGTTTTGTTTGATTTCACTTTGTTACAAGCATTTGTGATTAGTCCATGTGGCCTAATTATGTTCTCTCAATTCTCCCTAGTCCTAAGCATCTATGATTGGGCCACACACAGTCTCTATCACATGTCCCATATTCCAAAGATCATTCATTGATTTATTCAAAATTTCTCTTCTCTTTAATCTTGATCACTTGGGAGTGGGCCACATATCTACCTATGATTGGTTATGGAATCCCAAAGACTCCTTCACTTACTCCTCATTTAATTTCAATGCTTAATGAAAATAAGGGCTAAGTCTTGTGGAGCCCTCTTTATCTACTTAACATGCGAAGTGCTCATATATAAAAATATTTAATCTCATCTCCTTCCCTTAAATATGGGATACTAATTTTCAAAGTAGATGAGATTGACCATAGTTGATCCTATCTAGCCATCCTTTTTATTGGTTATAAGAAATGGATAAGTATTAGCCATGCGTGAATGACCACACATAGAAAGGCATGCAAAAATAGAGGTAAAATAAGCTAAGGGTCGAAGCAACCACACGAAAGTACAAACACAAGCAGAAGGATAGTACAAGTTAACATGCGGAAGCATGCGTGATATAGCATACAATGTAGAGAGGTTAATGCACATAGGTCTACACATGGGGAAAGGAAATCAATGCATAGGAAGGTCTGCACATACAAAGGATATCTAGGACTTAGCCATTTTCCAAAAGAGGCTAAAGAATAGGAAGAAAAAAATATGACATGATATGAAAGAAAATTCCAGAAATAGGCAAAAAAAGAGGTAAAAACACATGCAAGGAGACATCTAATTATAGGAATTAAAGCATGATAAGGCTGAGCTATTTATATCTCAATCTAAAGATAAATAAAAGTTGTAAAAGGCATGCGGTCTATGTTTATGACTTATATTATTAGGAAAACTCATATAAGCGGTGAAGGGAAAGTCCCCACTGTATAAATAGGCATTAAGACTCATTGTAATAGTATGAGTGTTAGTGCTTCGATGTTGTGTGACGAATAAGTAGTATTGTGTGAAGGTAAGGATAAAGCATGTAAGTATGCATGAATAGGTTCAACACATGGTTGTAATTGAACTATGGATGTAATCAACATGTTTATGAAATGAATTGTTATTATGATGGAAAATTATATTTGGGTTGCAAGGGTTAGCAAATTTGAACATGGTATAATGGGAATCCAAATATTATTGATCATTATCTATGTTGATTAATTTCCTTATTATATGTGTTTCCATTACTTCTACTTGATATGTTGTATCTTCATTCATGTTGTAATGGTTATGATGATTATGTATCTTCTAACCACATCTTGATAAGTAAACAAAGGAGGGACTTGGTGGTTACACACACTTCAGGTGAGTATTCATACCTTGTCTGGATGAAGTGCTAGCGTGCCCAAATAAGCATTAGTTAGCAAAAAGACTACATTTTGGTTCCATTGCTGGGACCTATTTTATTTCTACTCATCAGGATATGGCATACGTATGGAATTCTGGCTATCATTGGAGAATATTGAGCATTGGGTGGATGGCTACCAATGATCAAGAGGAAACGTCAAAGGAAAAATATTCCTAAAACCTCTCAATATTACTACCGTGTGGAAGTAGACTCGAGAGTTTTTGTCGATTACAAGAATGTGGAAAATAGAGCATGTATGCAAAAGTTTCTTCTGGTCAAATTTTGGTCAACATTCAAACTCGACAGGTCAATTGACTAATTAGATAGCAAAAGTGGGAAAAAAACATCGGGAAAAATCGACAAGTTTGGGTTAGTGTCTATGGTGTTCGACGCTCGATAATCATCATCTTTTTCAAAAGATAAAAAAATTGCCAATGTGGTGGGTCATCAAGCCACCACGTGGCCTATCACCACATTACCACATTAATTGAGCTCATGGGTGAGTTGTGCGGTTGATTTACCCGACGAGTTCATAGACGAGTTGGGTGAGTCACATTGGTGAGTTGATGAGCTCACTAGAAAACTCGGTGAGTCAACCGGGTGAGTAACCTAGGACAAGTTGTGTAACCAAGTTATGCATGGCGAGCGATAGAGCTAAGGGTGAGATACCCATACAACTTTGTGAGTCCAAGGCAAGTTCTAGTCCAAGCCAACTCGACGAGTTGGGAAACATGGCAGAGCTAGGCCGAAACCACCGGTGAGAAAAACTTGGGTGGTGTGGCCTTAGCCACATCTAATCCTATCTTCCCAGCTATATAAATCCCAATCCTAACTACCACCCGGTGAATGTGGGATATACCTCGAACTAGTAGAATCGGTGTAGCAACAAGGTAGATGACATGGTGATTGGTGGGGGTGCTAACTCAACGAAAGCTCGAGTTAAGTGGCCAGCTTGGATGCGGAGGTGACACGGTGCCAATGGAGGACGTGACTAACCAAAAAAAAAGGTGTGACCAAATCGATAGGCGGGGACATGTGATGAGGTTGACATGTAGTGCTAGGGTATGTGGAGCTCAATGATCAGGTGGTTCAAAAAAATGGTGGGGGAGGGAGTCAACTCGTGAACTCTCCATTGGTAGTGTAATGACCCAACCAACTCTCGGCCAACCGAGTTAGTCGGTAATGAGTTGGGAGATGTGGTATATGACCACATAAAGTGTCCCTCCTAGGCCTATAAAAGGCCCTCTCCACTCCTCATTTCAAACAGTAATCCTCTCCCATTTGAAGGCTTAGGAATCTAAGAGGTAAGGCAACATTGTGAGGCCTTAGGAAATTTACGAAGGCCATTATTATGGAGAAAAATAATTAAGCCCTATTATTATATTTTAATAGGCATTATTTTGAAGAAGTCATATTATTATTTTTAATAGGCATGGAGATAAAGCCCTATTTAATAAATAGGAAATGTTCTAAAAAATACCTATATTATAATTATAGGCGTGGTGAAAAAATAACTCCTATCATTATAGGCAATATGTAAAAATACGGGAGTTATTATTTGTTAACTCACCAACATTCAGAAAGGAGAATTTGAAGCCAAAGTATTCTCATGTGGGAGCCCGGAGATGTCATGAAGCATAGGTATGTGAGGAAGCATATACTCATACTAGAGCTCTGACACTTCAATGTTATTGCCAAGTTAGTTGATTGGAGACCAATGAGGAGGGTCTTACTCATTGAGCTCATTCATGAAACCTGGATGCACTTAGCTCTGTGTAGAGGTTATCTTGCCGTGCAATAGAGTGAAAGGAGATCATCATCAACATCGACATATGAAGACTTAGCACCATACATAGGTTAGTTTTCCATGTAGCGAGAGGTGTTAAGGTATTTTGGATGTGTCAAACATAGGGATCTGTTCTAGAGCACCAATATTTCCAAGGACTAGTTCAGATTGTTGGGAATATGGATTGTGGAAATGGAAACAATTCCCCAAAATCTATAGCAGTGGAAGTGTAAAATAGATAAATCCAAATCAAAACAAATTACACACACATAACACAACATGTACCATGGTTCACCCAATGTGGGATACATCCACCAAAGATAGAGATCTCATATATATAATAATTAACAAGAGTACAAATCAACTCTTCCCATAAGAGTACAATGCATCTCTCTAAAAATATATCCTCTAACAAATCTCTAAACGAATCTCCATGAGTGCACGAAAACAGCTGTGCCTCCAAACCACCAAACTACCGCATCTTTGAACCGTAACCAAGCTCTCCTATGAATTTACAAACAAGGACTCTCAAATGGGTCTACCAATGTGCTACCATAAATGTGAACCAAGAAGTAAGTATCTCCTCCATCACTACATCAACGCGTGAAAACATGAAGACAACATCCTCTGCAATACTAGATCTATATGGATAAAAATACAACATGATCTTATGGATATATAATACAAAATCTCACAACCCGTGGATCTACAAGAAGAAACTCCATGTGTTTTACATACTATGCAAGCCATTACAATGAGATGATAACAATACAAATGAAATACAATAGAAGACATTACACTCTTCTCACCATTCAGATGTACATGTTATTTCCTTATGTCCACTTCTCTCCATGAAATCTTTGTCTTCATGTAACCATATTTTTCTTCTTCTTCATCCTCTCAACCAAGGATTCCACATGCAATAATAATCAATTACATGCAATCTATCTTCTAACCCTAGATTTCAAGCTTATATAGCCATATACAAACTTAGGGCACCTTAGCTATACATTTACAACCTTTAGATCACCTTTAAATCAAAGGTTGGATCTAATCCCACGTCTAAAATAAAAACATAAATGCATAGGTAACCTAAAAGGTTGCTAATCGGTGTTGATTCCATGATCTGATGCGAGTTCCTATTTGCTAACCAAAGGTCCGGGTTTCCCGACCAATGCCAGTTCTTCCCGTGTATCCGATTTCGATTCTTTGAACTACGCCGATTATTGTGTAAACATGAAAGTTATAAAACATGCTACTTGTGAAGTAATTTAGCTCCAAAACTCAACATGGATTATGTGGAATCAACTAAGGGCTAGGAGTGATCTTTGGAGCACCATACTTTCCTAAACTAGTTCAGATTCATAGAATCAACTGGATCAGGTTCATTATTTCACATTCATACCTTCATTTGTAATTTTGTATTAGATTTACAAACCGGAAGTGTTTAAGGAATCAATTCAATTTTTGAACCCAGAGATGTAGGCATTCTTCCGAACTTCATTATCAACCCTTGTGCGCTATGGTTCTTATTATTACATTATATTTGATTAAAGTTGATTATAATGGGATGAACTCGGTAAAAGAGTTAATTTCCTATAAGGGTCTGTGGTCAAGAAAATAATTATTGGCCAATTTACGGATCAAGTTTGGTATCAAATCAGGTATTGCACCTATAATCTTTTTATCTCCGAGAAAGTGTGATATTGAGAACTAGGTTGTCACCGCACTTACAATGAGATGGAATTGTACCAGTTCATACTATGGCCATTGTACTCATGATACTGAGTACTATGTTACACATGGTGAATCTGCATAGACAAGATCAAACACGTCATATTGTTGAACTGAGAAGGAGCATGAAACTCATATAGTCTAGGTTTTAAGAACAACGTCATCACCAAGGGACCCAAGAAGAACATGACGATCTTAAGATATGTGGACATTTCTCTATGATGGGGCATGATAAGGAACAATGATGGTATTTGTTCCTAGACCGAGCACTAAGGTGGTTCTAACATTGAATGATGGAATGTAGAAAAGAACTGGTAAAGACCAGTAATAGTCAAACTATTGTAGCCAAAACTCAGAAAATAGAGAAGATTATTAGTTGAGGAAACATTTAAATCTTGCAGAATCAGAGAAGCAAGAGCTATAAGAAAAGTTTGAGAATCAGGAAAAATTCCTTGAAAGAGTGATCACAGAGTTACAACGTGAAAAAAAAGCTAAGGAAGTTATTCTAACAACATTACAAGATGGTGTAAAAGTGGAATAGAAAGGTATGCCCACTAATAATCACCCTATAAGTGATTTATTGAATTTTCCTTCCCATGAAAATGTAAATCCTACTTTTTGTGAATTTGAAAAGTACACTAGAGGTATAGGATCAAAATTACTTTTTAAAATGGGATATGAAGGAAAAGGCCTTGGTGTGAATAGCCAAGGTATCACTAACCCTATCCAGGTGGAGGAAAGACCTCGATATGTAGGTCTAGGATACAACAATGGTAAAAATGAGGTAGGAGAAAGCAACGAGCATAGATCCTAAGCCATAATTCCTCCCTAATCATCCTGTAATAGGGAAGATACCAGACTCTCAAAAGAATGATGAGAGAAAAGGAAAATTTGACAACCCGAAGAGTTATGATCCTATCTTCTATGACTACAACAAGGAGACCATAATAATCCTAGAGCTATTGTTCACATATCCTTGTGTATACTATGGATCCAATAGCCATGGTGTGATATGGTGTGGAAAGTAAAAGAAACACGCTAAGACGGTTAAGATTGATGAAGAAAAGGGAAAATATACTTCGTCTTGAGAAGACATAGGGGACTAGAGCCACCAAGTAAGCGAACACGCATGATAGGATTTGGCATCCATGTGGTGTAACAAAAGGAAGTGAGCCCAAGTTCCATAGAGCCTAGATATTGAACCAAACATCTAATTGGAAAATAAGAAGTTTAAAGGCCAATGTGGTAGGTGTAGAGATCTCTATGAGATAACATCAAGGTTCGAGGATTCAGAGTGGAGAAATAGAATATTTTTGGGAAAAAAATACCCCTTAGTGGGGAGGTGTGATGCGGAGGAAAATTTAGAGGAAGGAAATTCTCAAAACCTCCCAAGATTTCTACAATGTGGAAGTAGACTCCAAGATATTTCCGTCGACTACAAGAATGTGGAAAACATAGCTGTAAGAAAAAAGTTACCACCAATCAAACATTTGTCAACATTTAGAATCAACAGGTTAAGCTGGACAATCGAAAATGAAAAGTGGAAAAAATACATTGGGAGAAAGGAAACAAGTTTAGGTTTTGACTTCGGTCTTTGATGCTCGATAATCTTCATCTTCGTCGATGAATTTTTTTAATCAACATGGTGGGTCCTCAAGCCACCACATGGCTTGCCACCACATTGCCACATCAACCGAGCTCATGGGTGCGTTATGCAATCAAGTTACCCGACAAGTTCATAGATGAGTTGGGAAAGTCACATTGGCAAGCTAGCAAGCTCACTAGATAACTTGGTGAGTCAATTGGGCAAGTCATTGAAGATGAGTTGTGAAAACGAGTTATGCATGGTGAGTAACTGTGAGCTAAGGGAAAGCTACCCCTACAAATCGGTGATTTTGAGGTGAGTTTGGGGTCGAGCCAACTTAGCAAGCTAGAAAATGTGCAAGAGCTAGGTTGAAACCATCAATGAGAAAAACATGAGTAGTGTGGTCTTAGCCACATCTAATCCTATCCGCATGGGCTTTATAAAACCCAATCCTAACTCCCACTTGGTGAATGTGGGATATACCTCCCACCGGTGGACTTGGCATAGTGACAAGATGGGTAACGTGGTGATCGATGGGGTTCCAACTTGGAGATAGCTCAGGTCAAGCGGCCATCTTGGATGTGGAGGTGACACGATGCTAACAGAGGATGTGACCAACTCGGGAAAGGAGTGACCAACTTGGCATGAAGGGGACATGTGGTGAGATCAACTTGAAGTGGTGGGGCACATGGAGCTCAATGGTTGGATAGTTCAAAATAAATAGCTGGGGCGGGAGTCAACCATGCAACCTCTCCATTGGTAGTGTAATTTCCTAACCAACTTGGCCAACCGATTTGGTTGGAAATGAGTTGGGTAGTGTGGTATAAGACCACATAAAGCAGCCCACCTACACCTATAGAATTCCCTCTCCACTCCTCATTTCAAACACAAGCCTCTCCCATTTCAAGGCTTAGGAAGCTAAGAGGTGAGGAAACATTGTGAGGCCTAAGGAAATTTATGACGACCATTATTATGGAGAGAAATAACTAAGCCCTATTATTATATTTTAATAGGCACTCTTTTGAAGAAGTCCTATTATTATTTTTTTAATAGGCATGGAAATAAATAACTATTTAATTAAATAGGCAATGTTGAAGAAAAAGATCTATATTATTATTTTTAGATAGGGTAAAATGGTTTGGTTTTGAGGGGAGAAAAAAACCCCAAATACAAAGGGAGAAAAGATATAACAGTGAAGCTCAAATGAAGAGGCTCTGCTAGTGGCCAAACCAAAAAAATAAAGGATAAACAACCCTATACAAACTGAAAAGTATGCAAGAAAGCACAATAGGATACAAAGTGAAACATAATTCCGACAAAAAAACAACATCCTTGGTAGCAACAAGCATGATTATTGATGAAGCGTATGTCCATGGGAACTCAAGTGCATCTGAAGAGGAACAGTGAGAGGCCTACCTTTCATTTTTCTATTTACAACCCTCACTCTTGAGAGGCCTACAAAAAGACCTATATTATAATTATAGGCATGGTGAAACAATAAACCCTATCATTATAGGAAATATGTAAAAATGTGGGAGTTATTATTTGTTAATTCACCGATGCCATAAAGTCCAATATGGAGCCGCAGTATTCTCATGTGGGATCTTGGAGACGTCATGAAGCTAAGGGGCATGAAAAAGAATTGAAGAAGCATATCCTCATTCGGAGCTCTAAAACTTCAACACTATTTCCAAGTTTGTTTCTTAGAGGCTGCAGAGGAGTGTCATACTCATTGAGCTCGTTGATGAAAATGGATCCACTTAGATCTGTGTAGAGGTTATCTTGTCATACAATAGAGTGAAAGGAGATCATCATCAACATCAGATATCTGGAGACTTAACACCAAATAAAGGTTAGTTTTCCATGTAGTGGAGGCATTAAGGTATTTTGGAGGTGTCAAATCTAGGGAGTTGTCTAGAGAACCAACCTTTCCAAGGACCAATTTAGATCTCTGCAATCAACTCGGGGCCAAGGGATTTTCTAGAGCACCATACTTTCCTAGACCGATTAGCCTGCATTCATAGAATCAATTGGCATCAGGTTCATTTTTGTTCATTCATAGCATCATTTGTAAATTTTTATTTGATTTACAAATCATAAGTGTTTAATGAATCATTTGAACTTTTGAACCCAAAGATGTAGGAATTATGTTGAACTCCATTATCAACCCTTGTGTATTGTGGTTCTTATTCTTGCATTGTGTTTAATTAAAGTTGATTATAATGGGGTGAACTTGGTAAAAGAGTTAATTTCCTATAAGGGCTCGTGGTCAAGAAAATAATTATTGGCTGATTTATGGATCAAGTTTGGTATCGAGTAAGTATTGAACCTATAAGATTGTTATCTCCAGAAAGTGTGATATTGAGAACTAGGTTCTCACTGCGATTGTAGTGAGATGGAATTGTACTAGTTCCTACTATGGCAAATTGTACTCATGATACTAACTACTATCTTTGGACATGGCGAATGCGCTTCGACGAGATCAAACACGTCAAATTGTTGAACTGAGACGGAGTATGAAACTCATATAGTGTACGTTGTAAGAAGAACATCATCACCAAGGGACCCACGAAGAATGTGATGATCCTAAGAGATGTGCACATTGCTCTATGATGGGGCATGATAAAGAAAAATGTTGGTTTTTTTCCCAGACTAAGCACCAAGGTGGTTCCAACGTCAAATGGTGGAATGTAGAAAAGCATCGGTAAATACTAGTAGTAGTCAAACACTGTAGCCACAACTCGAAAATGGAGAAGGATTCTTTATTGAGGAAACATCTAAAGATTGTAGAATCAAAGAAGTAAGATTTGTAAGACAAGTTTGAGACTCATGAAAAATTACTTGGAAGAGTGATCACAAAGTTACAACATGAACTACAAGCTAAGGAAGTGCTCCTGGAAACATTGCAAGATGGTGCAAAGGCGAACAAAAAAGGTACGCCACGATAATCACCATGTAAATGTTTCATTGAATTTTCCTTTCCATGAAAATGTAAATCCTACTTTTGGTGAATTTGAAAATTACACTAGAGGTATATAATCAAAATTACTTTTAAAAGAGTTAATGTCCTATAAGGCTATGTGGTCAAGAAAATCATTATTGGTCGGTTTACGGATCAAGTTTGGTATCACATTAGGTATTGTGCACTATAATTATTTTTATTGCATTGCATTTGATTAAATTTTATTATAATGGGGTGATCTTGGTAAAATATTTAATTGCCTATAAGGGTTCGTGGTCAAGAAATAAATTATTGATCGGTTTACGGATCAACCAAGACAAATTTTCTTAGAGATACAACACTAGACCTAATTTTAATACGCACAAGTGGGTGGAAGATAATTGATATGAATATTTATATGAGACATTCTTTATTTTATTTCTAGTAGAGTTGTACCGGTGGTTATTAGCTTATGTGTAGAACAAAGGTGTCGTCCATCTAGGTAATAAGAAAGTGTGGAACTATGACAACTATCAAGCACTTTGTGATTTGGATTTGTTGTAGACAAGAGTTTTAGATCGCTGGTGGGAAGGTGTGATGTGCAATTATACCTTGGAATACATGATTTAGACCTACTCATTCCTAGAAAAAGAAGATTTTTTTCCTGTGCGAGCCTGAGGATCCTACTTACATGCACTACCTTTAACAATGAAGATATTGATGGTGAGCATGCAATGGAGAAATTACCTATGGAAGGTGAAAAATCCACCACACGCGAGGGTAAGAAGAAATTTTAGGAAGGATGGCATTGGTACAAGTGGAAGAAATAAAGATAAGAAATACAGTTTAGGTATAATGATGCACGAGAGAGGGAAATTGAAGAGGTGTTGAGATTGTGAAAAATGGTGTCGGACAATAGTGATGAGAACCCTGTAGAAGGTGAGGGACCGCAAGATCATGTCCTTCCAAAGTATTAGGGAAGCATAGTAGAAGACCCCTTTGACATCAAATGAGAGTGAGTTTGAGGAGATAATGAGAACCATTGGTGTGCATCGACCCATCCTGGACACCTAGCCCTTGTGCATGGTGTTTGGAATCCAGAATTTGTTGTAGAAGATCATCATAGTGAAGGTGAGTAGGAAGGTAATAAAGATCACCACATTGGGTTGAAGATATATGTAGGCACACATTGGTATCAACACAAGAGGCACAATAGATTAAGGCCACACATATGGCTTCACAGTAGGCTCCCATATTTGCAATTATAGGCGCGTCGTTAGTAGAAAGAAGTGGTAGGATACCCATTTAAGGAAGTAATATAGGTGGAGTTATATGATAAATAGTTGGAGTGTAATTTAACACTGCTACGAGGATGAAAAGTAGTATGTCTACATGTCCCTAGGTCACCATAGGAGGATCATGAAGTTCAAGACCCCACCACATGAAGGAAATCTTAATGGAGGATCAAGTTCATGACCTAGACCCACTCTAGAACAAGGACCACATCAACTAGTATAAAAATATCAAAAACCACATAATAAAAACCCTCGATCTAAGTTGAGATGTCTCTTCATTTGTCAAAATACGAGAGGTGTGGAAGATGTGGTAGAACACGTGAATAAGTGTGAGTTATTATGGAGAGCCAAGGGAATAAAACTCCATATTAGAAGGCAAATCAATTTGCAACAACACTTCAAGGTTGCACGCATAGTTGGTATAGAAATTATGCTCCACATCAGAAAATAATGGACTATGATGCATTTTCTCCGCATTTTTAGTTGAATTCCACATACCGAGTTTGAGAAATAAATTATTAACTTGTATTTGAAGGATATTAAGCAAGGCTTGTCTGAAAGTGTTAGAGAATATGATGCATGTTTCAAGACCTTGCTATCAATATTTCCTATGACATCCATCAAAGCCAACATGTATAGTGGTTTGTAGGAGGCTTTTTGACACCTTTTTGAAGGGTGCTATCACATAAGACATTTATTGACCCACACAAAGCCTTAGAAGTAACACTAAACTGAAGCAATTGGGAATGTAGATACGGGGTATGTCCATTACTTGAAGTCCATATTACAAAAATAACTACTTATTTGGAAAAGTTATCCGCCAATTCAACTCATGAGATGTGCAATGGAATCTGGTCTATTGATTGCTAGGTGGAAGGACATTCAAAAGATAGCCATTTGTACACGAATGTGTGCACACTCTTAAGAACTTATGAAATTTTTCATAAGAATCATGATGTCCATAATTGTCCACTTTTGCAACATGTGACATAGAAGAATGTCTCTATATATTACAAAATATGTGATGTGCATACTCATGACACAACCAATTTTTGTTTTCTTGATCAGATTCATGAGGCATGTGAAACAAGGTTATGACATACCAGTGTGGAGAGTATTTTTCAAGCGCAAGAAGGGTTTAATAACGAAACACGTAACAATGGAAATGGGGATTTAGAGGTGGATATAAAAGTAGAGGCCATGGTGGTTGAGGAATTTTTACATGAGGACTATGCTATACTTGTGGGTCACCTAATCACTATCAACGCGAGTGTATGAAGAATCAAGTTTGTACGTATTGTGAAAAGGTGCACAAGGTTTAAGATTTCCCTGACTTGTATACCCACATGGGTAAAAATAATAAGAAGGATAAGGGAACAATCATGATTAAGGCCAAATGTGTTAAACAAGGACAATGGGTGCCTAAGAAGATGGTTGAGCCTAAACTCCAACCTTTATTAGTCACTATGCATGCAGAAGTAGCGCACATGTGAGTGAGAAAGGGAAGGTGAGACCACTCATTAGAAGGGAAAAATTTGTGCATGTGAAGCATCTAGATGCAGCCTAGCAAGAAGGAATATTATTAGGAGACATTGGGAGTCATTAGGGAGTTCTGGGGAAATACATTATTTAAAAAAGTAAGTGCAGAGAGGAATACACGAGGAGTACTAAGCTACCAAAAAAGTATGTTGATGACCTTAGGGAGGTCAGTGTATAATACTTAGACAAGAGAAAGTCATACCATTATTGGGAGAATGGATGTGAGACAAGATACTATGCACATGTGTAGAAAGGGAGCTCTAGATCCTCCACGCTAACTTGCCACCAAAAAATCATGAATATGACAAGGAAATCACACTGGATGCAGTGATTAATTGATGGTTGGTAAGTAATATTCTCATTGATATAAGTGTAAAAGTAAATGTTCTCACCCTTGATTCTTGGAACTAGATGGGAAAGAAAATTTTGCACCCATCCTCAAATGTGTTGTATATGGCTAGCAAGGCAAGGGCCATGCCCATTAGGGTATTAAAGGATGCTACTATCACCATTCAAGGGGCCAAGTTCATGGGTGATTTTGAGGTATTAGAGCTTGCTGAAGCAGATAACTTCCTTGCACTCCTAGGCCATCATTGGTCTTATGATAATAACGAATACTTATATTTCAACAAGAGGTATATTAGTTTTGAGAATAAGGATGAGTGTGTTGTGATACCATTGGATGATTCAAATATCACACCTTATATAGAGCCCATCAAAAAATAAGATATTAATAGAATATACACGCATATGGTATGTGACCTGGAGAATGTGGAGCCATCAAAGGAGGGTATGCTTCATTGGGAAGACATGTAATCCATCGTGATACTACTAGCATGGCTTGTGACAATTAGGCCCATGAAACATATGAAATGGTTGGTTCATGAGGTCCGAGAAAGAGTGACAATGATGGCTAGGGTGCAATGTGTTAAGTAGTTGGATAAAAGCGGCCTACCGAAGTATACTAGAGAGGATAACCTCGAGTCATTCTTACGCGTGATGGAAGAAAAATGACGTAATGAAGGTGATAGGAGAAACATGATGGTATACACATTACGCAGGACAATAATGTCTTTGGTGGGCCATGCATAGAGCATTTTTACTTGGTTGGTACGAGATCGGGTGGCATTCTTGAAAAGGTTTTCCGAAATAATATCCCTTCACCAATAAAAGATTATGATCGGATGACGTCTCCTCACAGTACATGTTCACGATTGCATGAAAGAAATTGGACGGAAGGGAAAGATGCGTTTCCACCATCTCTATGGGTACAAAAGTTTTACTCTACTTTGTGTGGTTGCATGCGTACTGGTATGAACATGATAAGTTGAAGCAAGAGACATCAAGTTGACATGACCTAACTGAAGGTATTCATCATACTTTTGATTATTTTTCTACTAAGCCACCAGTTTATGAAGCTCTGGAAATAATGAGGCACATCACTTATGGGGATAACACGAAGGAAGATGATCTTATGATTTAGTTGTCTGGTGATGCTGATATTGAAGTGCATGAGGACCTAATAGAAACATAAGAGACATATTTATGGTGCACTTGGAAAGAAAAAGAGAAAATAGGAAAGCGTGTCTACCTCATAGAGGATGAGGAGGTAGTGGATTTGGATATTATATACATAAAGGGTGTGTGCGAGGTGTTGGATTTCATAGATGAGTGAGAGTGTGCATACCATGTGCCATTGAATACTAAAAAAGTGAACATTGGGACTAAAAAGGCACACAAAAGGAAGTAATTTTTGGTTATTATTGGCCTAAAATTAAGGTAACAAATATAATTGAGCTACTACATGACTTTCAGGATCTATTTCCTAAGGGATACCATGAATTAAAGGGCATACATCCATCATTAGGATAAATTAAAATCATGTTTAAAGATGGTGTGTGATCAATCCGGAAGAGACCTTATGGGATGAATCCCAACCTGTGCATAAATGTCAAAGATGAGATTGATAAAATTCTCAAGTTAGGAATTATTGAGCCCATGGAGAAGTCTGAATGAATAATCTCGATGGTGATCAACATCAAGAAGGATGGTCGGATAAGGATATGTGTAGATTACACTGTTCTCAATTATTCATGCATCATCGATCCTTTTCCCACACCATTTAATGAATAGATCTTGGAAGGAGTGGAAGGGTGTCAGATCTACTCTTTTACATATGGATTTTTGGGCTATCACCAAGTAAGGATCACATGTGAAGACCGAGATAAGACTAATTTTGCAACTAAATGGGGATGTTTTCCCCACATAGTTATGCCCTTTGGCTTGAAGAATGCACCATCAATGTTCTTATGCATTATGGTGCGTGACATTTCAATACTTTATCCATGATCTTCTTTAGATAGTGTGGTTGGTGAAAGATCATTGTGACTATTTAAGGTAAATTTTTGAAAGATGCGCAGTAGCTTAACATCTCTTTAAACATCAAAAGTGTATATTTACAACACCTTTTGGCACTTGGGCACATCATTTGTAAGGAGGGATTATTGGTAGATCCAACCGATATTGTAGTTTTCTTGGGGTTGGAAGAACCAACTAATGAGAGCGAGGAGTGTGGATCCCTAGGGCACACTAGTTATTACACGAGGTTTATCAAGGGTAGGAAAAGTTTTTGTGCCACTAGAAGAGTTATTAAAAAAAGAAAAATTCTATTGGGGTGATGCACGACAACAAGATTTTGAGACCTTGAAGGATAAACTAACCACCGTGCCTATCTTACACTTCCCTTCTTGGAACAAGCCATTCCATGTGCATGTAGATACTTTTCCACAACTATTAGAGCATTGTTGGTGCATCCAAGAAAAAGTAATGTTGATCATCCCATCATTTTTGTGATCAAGAATCCAATCCTAATTGAGTAAAATTATACTACGGAGCTTGAAGCCTTGTCAATGATATACACACTCTATAAGTTTAGAAAGTACTTGTTAGCCACACAATTCATATTCTATAATGATCATATGACATTGAAGTACTTGATAAATAAGCTGATTTTATAGGGGCACATCTATTGTTAGATCCTTTTCTTTTAGGTGTTTGATTTCTTAGTAATAGTGAAGAATGGTAAGAGTAATTTGGGACTTGATCATTTTCAAGGATCAAACTGGAGAGGACATGCAGAGTATAGAAGAAACTATGCCAAATTCTTAGTTGTTCGAATAAACCACGTGCCCACTGATTTAGAATATATTTCAATGTTCTTGCTCACCTGGAGCTATGCCTCAAGGTATGAAGACATTAGAAAAGAAAAGAAATTTCATTCATGTGGTGCCATATCAACTCATTGGAGGAGATTTATACAAAATGGGTCAAAATGAGGTCTTGCGCAGATGTGTGTTGGAGCATGAGCGTGAAGAAATAATGGAGGAAATTCATGGAGGAATTTTTGGTGGTCACTATGTAGGAGAAGTAACAATGTGCAAGATCTTACTTGATGTCCTATGGTGAGAAAATATTTATAAGGATACTAATGCATTTTTAAGACGTGTGATCATTTTCAAAGGATAGGTAAACCGAGAAATTGAGATGAGATGCTTTTGCACCCTATAACAAGTGAAAATCCATTTGAGAAGTGGGAAATTGACTTAGTAGGCCCAATTGCACCACCCGCACGTCAAACATGCGCGTGCTATATCATTACATGCACAAATCACTTGATAAGGTGGGAAAAGGCTACACCTACAAAGGATTTCAATATAACAACATCAACTAGGTTTCTATGGGAGAACATCATAAGTAGGTATGGATGTCCATTGAGCCTTACAAGTGATAGATGAACTCATTTTCTGAATGAGACTATTAAGAACCTACTAGCATAGTTTATTGTAGAACACCATAAGAATACCCCTATCACCAAAAGCCGAATGGAACTCTTGAGGCCTTTAATAAGATTCTCGGACAAAAATTAACAAAAATCTATGATGTATGCAAAAAGGATTGGGATGACAAGGTATTAACCATGTTATGGGCATATGGATCTACATATAAAAGGTTGAATAAGGCCACACCCTCTCGGTTGGTGTTTGGCACGAAGACCATTTTTCCCATGTAATTTATATTACCATCTCTATGTATAATGTGCATAGGAGGATTGAATGATGAGAAATCAGTAGAGGAGCACATTCATAAATTGATGCAATTGGATGAGAGGTGTACTATTACATAATGGAGTTAAAAGACAAAGAAAAATAAAATGCTTGACATTACATGGATATTAAGAATAATTCCTTTGTAGTGGGAAAGATGGTGCTTTTGTATGACTCCAAGTTTGCACGCCATCTTGAAAAGCTAAAAGTACATAGATAGGGACCTTTTGTAGTAACTAAGATATTGGAATCAAGTGCATGTGAATTTCAGGCACTGGATGGCACCATGTTTCCTAGTTAATTCAATGGGAGTAAGTTGAATTCCTAATATAAATAAGCTTCCTTTGTGTTTGTAATAAGACAATATTGCCATGTAGATTAGATTTTATTTTCTATTTGTTTTACTTTGTTTTATTGTAATAAGATTGTTTGCACACATGGGCTGATTACTCTATGTGAGAATGATGCACATAGGACTTTGCATCCTTTTAGTGTGGGGTGAAGTATATGCAAGTGTTTACAAAGTAGAATGGGAAGTTGGTACTTATTGAGAAGTGGTAAATGTGCACACAATAGTGTAAAATAATGGTGCGTGATGGAAAAATATATTGGTGCATGCAAGAAGGTACTATAAGTGGCTAGATACAATGTGAAGGTGTTTAAGGATAACTCGATGCTTGAAGGAATTACTTAGATTGGAAACCACGTGAGTAAAGGGCCACATAGTGTAATGTAAGGGAGGCAACGATAGGACATACTACAAGAAAGTGACATAGGGGAAGAATGTGTGCGACACGTAAAGATGCGTGCAAAAGGGTCTGCGTAACATGGGAATTATTAGTGTGCCACAAGGTTCTTGAATGTCACACGCAGAAGAGAGCACAAGAGAAAGTAAAAATCAATTTTAAAGCAAAAATTTGTGGTAGGTGAGGAGAAATTAATGTGAATAAAATTTGGAAAACTATAAATAGTGTGGAAGCAAAGACATTTTACCTTGTTTTTGAAGAACTTGTGCATTTGAAGAGTGAAATTCAGATCAAGTGTGAAGAATGAACTTAAGGAGCTATGAACATGTGAACCAAATAAAAGTGTACATGACCTTGAGTTTTGAGAGCTCCTTCAATGGAAGTGGAATCTTGGAGAGAAGGTGTGGAAGAAAGAATGAGCTAGGGTTTTCAGATCTTGAATTTACGTGAACTAGGGAAACGATATTTTGTAAGTTGAACTAGGGCACAAAGTTGAAGTGGATAAGAGAAAGGGTTTGAGAAATAATATTGAGAATTCTACCTCATAGGCATAAGAATTGAATAGGAAAGTGATTTCCAGCACTTAGGGCACACATTTCACAAATTTTAAGGTTTATGTAGTTGAAAATTTAAATTATGGCACCAAAGAGGTCTCCTAAGATCAATAATAAGAATAAGAACAAGGATTTTGTTGACGATGCACATGAAGACCTGGTATTCAGAAATGTAATATGCACTAGAAGTGGTAGTAGGGAAGCCATGGGTATCATAGTTAACAAAATTTAAGATAAACGACTACAATCATAGAACACAAGCCCATGAAACAAATATTTGAAATGTTGTGTTGAGGTAATTGAGCCAGAGAACAGCAGAAGGAAATTTTTCCTTGATGACGAGGTGAAGAAATAATTAGAGAGTGCAAGGGTGTTACAACTATACGAGTTTCCATATTTTGGGAAGTGTGCATGCCTTTACCAAAGTGGCTTATGTCTAGGGTACATGAGGATTTATTTTATTTTTCAGGTAGAAGAATTCACCTTACTCCATAATTGATTAGAAAGGTGACTAGTTTGTGCGATAGCAGAGTTGAAACCGTATTTGAAGCCACACCAACAAAATTTAATTATCAACAAAGGACACACACATTTAGCATTGTAAAAATTACTGCTCTAGGCACTAGAGGGGCAGCGTGCCTTGTAAGCTATGCATTGGGAGCTTCCGAGTGCTGGTTGGAAGTAAACAAGAAGTTTCTTCATGTCACACACAAGATGGCGCAGAAGACACTATACAACATTGCCTTGTATATTGCTAAAGGAATTATTGAGGAGTATAAGGACCAAGTGGGAAAGGGAAAGAAGATAACTTGGGGTGCCATTCTGCTATTGATTATGTTTTGGGAGATTGGAGTATCGATGGCTCGAGAGACAAGATGTGAGTCTATCCGATAGAGAACAAGTATACCACACAGAGGTTTGATGAGTTCACTTGTGATGGAATAATAATAGGGCCTATGTAATACGCACGTTGAGAAATGGTAGAAGAGACTACATAACACATTTGAGAATGAATGGCTCATACTAAGGAGCTATCGACATTGTTAGATAAGTAGGTAGATTTTGCAAAGTACATCAACATACGACCTTCATCGATTCTTGCTAAGTTATAGAGGAATGGGCCCATGGTGCTAGTTACGATTTGTATTCACGTAAAATACTTCCAAGGTGTAGTACAAAAATAAAGGATGCCCAAAAGTTGACATACAATGTGGATAAGGTAGATGCCGACTACCATATAGATTGCACCAAAGGTATGTGTTCCCATCAAGAACAACATATGTAGAGATGGTGGAGTCGATAAAATGGAATTGAGTGCCAAAAATATTAAAGTGGCTAAGCATACCTATAGAGTATATATCTACCTTAAGCCCAAGCTCAAGGAAGGGAAGTACATAAACTGTGAGACCTTCATCTACTAGACCCTCTATAGAAGAAGAAGAAAATATGGGTTTCTAATCATAGGCATGAAGAGACTCCTCCTCATGAATACGAAGAAGAATAAGAGAGAGTGCTCTTAATCGAGTAGAAGAAAGAATTTTAGGAAGAAGTGCAGAGAGGTGAGTGTATTACACACAAAAAGGATCCTCGAGTGAAGAAGCACCAAAGCCAAGTTTGGTGAAGAAAAATCAAAGCCCAAAAATAAGAACTCCATATCGGTTTATGACATCGAAGATGAAGATGATGAGGACTTGGATAAGAAGGTGGAGGAAGAGGCACCGGTGTACAAAGATGATCCGGTGCAGGAAGAGGAAAAGGCAACAATACAAGAAGAAAAGGAAAAATAACATGAGGAAGTGGAAGTTCATGAAGAAGAGACACGCGACACACGAGAAGAAGAGCATGAGGAAGAAGAGGGTGATGGTGATAGAGAACTGCCAACTGGGGAAGAATTAGGCACTAAAGAAGAGACAAACGACACACAATTCAACATTACACAAGAAAAAATAAGGAGAAAATGTGCCGAGGAAGGAAGCATTGGGAACCTTTATAAACTACTCAGTTATCATATATAGATTATACTTTGAAAGTGTTAACGATTAGGTTACAAATATCAGTGCTAGCGGAGGAATTATTTGGCTAGGAGATGTTGAAAAAAGATGAGGCACTTGCGTGTATGAGGAAATTTCTTTCTTCGAGTATGTAAACACATATGGAAGAACCTAAGTTTGAGGCGAGAAAGGAATCATACTACAAGATGAGGCTGAATAAGGAGCCGGGAAAAATATTCTCTGTTATTGATCCCATAGATTTTTCCGATGAACAAGCTTGTAATGCGCTCAACAAGATGGATGCTGAAGTTGAAAGGAGAAACATAAACATTATAAAAGATTACATTTAATTTCTCAAGGCCTCATCTTAATTTCTATTCTAAATGTAACTTACAACTAAAACATTATAAGAGATTACATTTCATGGTGATGTTTTTTCAAACACCTTTTATGCTAAATATATACCAAAGCATTTAGAAAATATACATACCAAGGAATTTGTAGCAAAAAACATCACAACTAGATACACTCTTGATCAAATAACCATGAACTTATTTTCCACAAAGTATAACTATTTTTTTACATGCTAGAAGAAGGATCATGATTGGAACAAGGATTTTTAGCATGCCCATTTTGTGCATACTTTTATTCATTGTAGTCTATGACACTATATATTTTTAGACATATGTCCATACACTTTACTTAAATCTTCCAATTTTGTGCATTTTAAACATGAATAAACAAAAAAATGCACACACAAATTAGTTTTGAACACACTTTTGATTACACGTCCATGATCACCCTTACCCTATTACAAAGCTACTAAAGCGACACATTATTTTAAAAATGGGAATGCAAAAACATTCGATGGTAGAGTAGTTGTTTGCATTGTTGATATAACTCAAGATATTTCTCATAGTGTCCATTTATGGAATATCCTTTGATCAATGCATTCCAAGGTAAAATGTTTGGTTTTTGAGATTTGTTAAATCCTAAATTGATAGTTTTAAACATAGTATTCAGATTTGGACTTCGATGATACTCAAAAGTACATTTTAGATTTGATGAAGACTTTGGAAAAAATCAACAAATATTTGATAAGACTTTGTGAAAAAAATCATAAATTATAAAATAATATCTATAATATATAAAACAAATATGTTGATATACATGCCCCATGTAGGTTTCCTTCCAAAGAATATCAATGTAAATTGAGAGAGGGAAGAGGTACATGGACGTACAAATAAACGGGATCCATTCACATCACATTATGCTCCCTATTTGCATATAAGAATTATGTAACATGGGGTGGAGAAGAAAATAAGACATGGTTTTTCTCCTTTAGTGGTGTTATGTTTCAAAGTATTGAAATCATGTGGCCTTATTTTGTATTTTTATATTTTCATTTTTCTCATTCATAATTTCATTTTTGTTTTTGTTTCAACTTTTAATGGTATGTAGAAAATGATAGTTTAAGGAACCAACACAACACCGCCATTGACCGAGTGGGAAATGGTGAAAATGGTTGTGAAACCTGAAGATCAAAGGAAGGTGCAAGACTTGCTAGAGGGCGTGGTGGGAAAATGTAAAAGCATGAGGGATTTGAACACGTGAAATCTTCTTGATCTATAGCAAATGGTAAAGGGGATTACAAATGCATCCACCTAGTAGCATTCTAATTTGGGCCTTCATCTCCACCTAGGTGATTTAATAAAATTTAAATCTAAGATAAGGACATTTTTGATCAGATAGATAAAACAATACATAAAAAATATCATGTAAAGAAAATGCAAGTAAGAGTGATAGATAGGGTTCAAAGAATGACTTAGCTTGCCCTGCAGATCTCGACTAATTTTGGGTTGATGAATGACCTAGAAAGTAAGATTCTAGAATGTATTAGCTCTTTGTATGATTATAGAAAGTGATGATATCATGTACATGAATTCCTAGAAGGGGAAAAGGCCACTTATGTGCTAGCATCTGTTAGCACATGGTGTCAATGAAAGTGCTCGTGGTCCAGTTCCTTCTATGTCACTCAATGTTGATCCTTGTTCACTTTGTGTGTCGCATTCGATTCATTTTGTTACACTTGTAACATGAAAAAAAACCATAGTACCTACACAATACTAAAACACACATTATATGAATAAAATAATGCAAATTATTGAGTTTGACTAACCTTTGTAGTCACCCCAATATGATTATCATCGAGCTACATTGCATTTCATACTCTATGTAGTTATTTTGTGTGTGTGATTGAAAAGTGTCCATTTAGCTAGAATTCCTAGTGTTAATCACAAAAAGAGATAACATGCTATAACTAATCTTTCCCAAATGCAAGTGTGTGGTACATGGAATTTAGAATATCTTGTCATATGTAATGAATTATGCAGTTTAAAATGTAGTCCTTGATGTAGTAGATAAAAAATATTATCTCCTATGTATGTGTCTCTTGAATTTCCCCACCCTAACGGTTAAATAAGAAATTTATACATATGATTCCATTTCTTAAGTTTCATCATTAACAAGTAAAAGGCTGACTAAGAGGGATAAAAGAAAACAAAAAAAAGTAAAATTCGAAATACCATAACAAGAGCTAAAGAGGACACAAAGCGCCATATGGGGGACAATAGTGTTCGAGTGCTATTGTCCCTAATGGACGGTCATGTACATGGTGCTCAAAATGCTAGATAATGAAATTAGAGATGAGTAAGATTTAAAATAGTATGAAAAATTGTAAGTTTTCAATTAGAAACATCAAGAAATAAATATGAAAAGGATAAAAGTAATGTCAAAGAAAAGTAAAGGGGTGTTAATGAGCAATTCTCTTACTTAGGAATCATGCATATAAATGAAATATTTAGAGGCTAGATGTAAATAGTAAGTGTGTGATTTAGTGACTAAGTTTTCCCCCACTTTATGATGGTGAATAAGGATTTAATAGCATAAATTATAATAGAAAAGTGTACCTTGGAGAGTCGAATGAAGATTGTACCCAATAGTGTGTCGAATAAGTATTATAGCATGTTGAATGGAATAGTATAAGATGTGTATCATGAAATTATAAGGAGAGGGAAGGATAAGGATCCTTGGGGTGACATTTTCATGTGTGGAGTGATGGTGATGTGTGTGTGTAGTTATTTGGAGTATCATCTTTCCAGAGCATACTTGAGATTTTCTTCATGGTTTCTCCATTGAGATAGGATAGGACCTGTAAAAGAAAACAAGTGTAGTCAAGGTAAATGAAATTGAAATTTAACTTAGAAAATATGTAAAAATAGAAATGTCTATTGTAAAAGCTAAACCAAGGGGTTAAAGCATATTGACAAGCCCAATAAATAGCCCATTTTATACAATATTTGACATTATTTTTCCTTGCATATATATTTTGGATCTAAGTGTAATATCTGAACTTATGGTTTATTTAGGATGAAATAGAAAGTATATATCATGGTTATTTCTTTATAATTCATTATTATCTTTCTATTATCTATTTCTAATGATTATTGAGAAAAAATGTCAATTTGTGCATATGTAGTCCATACTTTGTTATCATTGTTAAATAATAGATTTTGAGCACTAGGCACCAACTACAATCATGCTTGGAGGATCTTAAAAATATCTCATATCATCTCCAAATATTTTCATTGCAACACTTCATTGGATCTAGAGATTCCTTCAATAGCTTCGGAAATATTCAACAGCTATATGAACGACTCCTTAAGCATATGTTTGGGAAAAAATGATTTTTTATATTAATAATATATCTAAACCAAAATCTAATTACATATTCAGATTCTTCTTAAAATTTAATATAAGATAAAAAAAATCATCTTTATTATAGTTCATATGCAAAAGTTATATCTGTTTTATTATTGCTTCGGAGTCTTCCTAGAATGCTTTGGAGTATTCCAGATTGCTTCAAAGTATCTCTCGATGCATTACATAATCTTGTATAAATTACTATAGAAAATTCAAATAAATATTCTGAGATTTTTTTTTTAGTCATAATAATTATTTTAACAAAAACCTCCTTCCGTTTTTCTGCAGCTTTTACAATTTGAAAGAAATTTGACATTTAGTTCGAAGTCTTCCCAAAATGCTTCAGAGTCTTCCTAGAACACTTTAGAGTCTGCATAAATAAAATTAGAAAATTTAAATGGATATTATGAGAGAGGTTTTTACTCATAATAATTACTTGCACAAAAACCACCTTCCATTTTTCTATATATTTTACCATTTGAAAGATATTTGACTTTTATTTCGTAGTCTTTCAAAATGCTTCAAAGTCTTCCTAACGCTTGATTCTCGCATAACTTAAAATATAAAATTCAAATGGATATTATAAGAGAGATTTTTACTCATAAAAATGAGTTGAACAAAAACCCCTTCTATTTTTCTACAACTTTCACCATTTGGAATAAATTTGAATTTTACTATGTGGCGCCGAGAAGGAGTATAGCAGACAACACCAAAAGTTGCATAATCAGAAAACAAAAGGTCAAAGGGAAAATATGAGAGAGGTTTTTAGTCATAACAATGTGTTTAGTAAAAATATCCTCCCGATTTTCTACAGCTATCATTATTTGTGAAAAATTGGTTTTAGTATCGCTTTGGGGATGAATACTAGAGTTACATTCGTGAGCATAACTACAAGGGTGAAAAAGAATGTCAAATATTGTATAAAATGGGATATTTCTTGGGCTCATCATCTCCCCCATGCCTAATCTCATGCATGTCCTCATGCATGCCATTATCCTCCTTTACAATTATGCTTTCTTCTTTTGAAGGACAAGTTCTTGTGTGGAGGTTTTCCTATTATCTTTCTTGATATATTTTAGCATAGGTTCTTGTGTGGAGTTTTCTCCTGCTATTTTTTTTTGTAAGAGTAGGTTCTTGTGTACAATAACAATGCTACTCTTCATTTATTTTTTTAAGAATAGGTTCTTGTGTGGAGAGGTTTCCTGCTATGCTAACAATTGTTTGTGTAAAACAACATTTACTTTTGTTTCCTTTCTCTTTTTTCATAGGAAATGAATCCATATAGAAAAGATCCTCATAACAAATCTGGTTGTTTTGAAATTTTCTAACATAGGCTTGAAGGAATGATTGTCATCATCAAAATCATATACCAAAAGATGTTTTTAATTTAATATGCCCAATTATTTTTCTTTCTTTTCATCCTCAATCTCATGCATGTGATGTAAAATTGGATCCTTATGTAATAACAAAACTTACAAGTAGATTTAAAACTAAAATAAAAGAGTAAAATACCTTGGTATACTTTAGTCTCTATTGCCCCTTCCATGTCAACAAAAGTAAAAATGTTAGGAAAATTGTTGATAAGTTGTAGTCTTTCTATGTTGAGAAACAAGAGCATGAAAGAAAACCGGTACTTTATTGCTTATTTGGAATCTATCATTTGTTGGTTTTCAAATTTTCTATTTTTTCATTTTTTTACTTTTGTCTCGATCACCCAAAGAAGTGGTTTTTTAATCAAGGCTCTTTTTTTCCAAAGACTTAGTCCACCAAAGCAAGTTGGTTTTACAATCAGGGATCACCAACAACACTCGAGGGTTTTCATTGTTGGTTTTTTTTTTACTTTTAAAACTTTTTTTTGTAAATTTTGAGAAATGATGACATGAGAAATATTAGCAATAAGTTGAATACATTCTCATACTGCTTCCAAATGTAGCACAATTGTTGATATCTCTTCATCCTTGGTCCGATGCATGCGAATACTCCTTATTTTATTCTCGTGATAGCTCAAGATAAGGTTCCCTCTGCTTGATGAAGTTATGGACATAAATCCATCCATTATGATCTCTAAAAACATTCCTTGTCATGAGATTATCCTATAAAAAATTGAAACAAACAAAACCTTTCCATACAAGCATAACATCAATCATATAAAATAATTATCAACAACATAAATATTAAGAATTTAAATACATATGGAATAAATTATTTCAGCCTATTTTAGAATGATTGATGGTTCAAGAATTATTTTTATTAATAATGGAATATTATTGTGAAAAATAAGAACTCCCTTAGATAAGTTCTCTTATTATGATGATGTATATGGTTTCAACTAATTCCTAAATATGGGTGGAGTGAAAATGAAATGAAATGTCATCAATTCTTTTATTTATGAACCATGTAGAAAAACTAACTATTATTTGTACAAGGAAGGTGAAATATAGATTTTGAATAAATTCGTGAACACTTAAAAATCTAGCATGGTTGGATGTTAATGTTGGGAGGAGGATTTCAATGATGACAATAAAAATTGTTGATTGCCCAAATATTTTAGATCCATTGTAATTATTATTTGCATGATCTTCTCCTAAAATTTTGCATGATTTTCTCCTATAATCTTGATTGCATGCATGATTTTCTCTTTTGATTGCATGCATGTCAATCTTAAAATAGATTAACAGATTTGTGCATGTAACCAAATCTATTTAAGGTGTGATCATTGCATGCAAAAACTCATTAATCATTACAATCAATTTTTCAAGATTCATTCCAAACATAGATGCAAATTGATTTTTGTATAGTTTAATTTATTCCTAAAAATTAGTGATGAAAGACTTACCATCAATGTTTGGAGTTTAGATCCTTTATCCATGCAAAATTCATAATTTGTGCCATGCAATATATTTGACTGATTTGGAGCATGTTTCCCTCCTTGAGGAATGCAATCCCTTTGTAGAGTTCAACCATCTTAGATTCCTTAACCATCTCAAATGCTTTTTCTAACTCGCATCAGAATTCAATTCTTCCTTTATAATAATGTTAATTACATTTTTCTACACAATTGGATTAGTACGGGATGGGGTTTTGTTCTAAAATTATAATTATAAAAAATAAATTCTAATCTACTTACATGAAAATAAATTATAATCTATTTTGTTGGAAAATAAATCTAATCTATTTTGCATGAAAATAAATTCTAATCTATTTGTAGGAAAATAAATCCTAAAGAAACCATCACAAAGTATCTCATGTCACAAAATTTTCTAAGAGACATTCCCTCTCACTATGAACTTGTTTATCTACTACCACTAGACAATTCTCTTAAAAATTTGAATCTCCTAACAACATCGTGTTATGCGGAAATGGTGCCAAAATGATAAGGGTCATCAATCCTCTTCATTAAAGAATGTCAATCCAAGGATGGTATTTGAAGGATGTATGCAAAAGGAAAAATATATATATGCTAATGGCCCATTCTACCAAAAATCCACACTTGCATAAAATGTAAAGCACAATTACAGAAATTAGAAACACACTTGCATGAATTAAAAATCACACTTTGCAGGAAATTAAAAGCACACTTGCAGGAAAATAAATTCATACTTGCAGAAATTTAAACACACTTGTAGGAAATTAAAACACTCTTTGCAAAAAGGAAACACACTTGCTTGAAAGGAAACACACATTGCAGGAAATTTAAATCAAATATTGCAGAAAAATAAATTGCTAAATTGATAATAAATAAGTAAAACAAATACAAGTTTACAAAAGACTATACATCAAAAAAATAATTACATGATACAAATATAAATATAAGAATAAATATAATTAGTGAATGAAAAATAAAAATAAACATACAAGTCCATCTTCCTTGGAATGAGTGGCCAACTCATTCCTCAAAAGAAGATTTTAATCTACACTATTTACAAATGGATGGAATGAAATCTCATATTGAATTAATTAGAAAAATGGAGATTACATTCAATGGTGTGGGAGGTTGCATTTATAATTCCATGCTTCCAACCACCTCCTTATTTTAAGGAATACATCTTTATCAACTAAGATTTCAATCTATCTAAAAAACATCAATCTCCACAAAATATGGAGAGATCTTATCTAACAATCCGACTCTTTTATTGAGAATCAAAATGAATATTGATTCTTATTTATTTTAGAAATAATAAAACACTTTTAGAAATATCTATTTTTAGAATGACTTCAAAAAAAGATACCAATGTCACCCTTGGAGTTATGCTCACCAATGTAACTCTAGTATTCATCCCCAAAGCAATACTAAACCCATTTTTCATAAATAATGATATTTGTAGAAAATAGGGAGGAGGTTTTTATTAAACACATTATTATGACAAAAAAATTCTCTCATATTTTCCCTTTGACCTTCTGTTATCTGATTATGCAACTTTTGGTGTTGTCTTGCTACACTTTTTCTCAGACTGCCACATAGTAAAAGTCAAATTTATTCCAAATGGTGAAAGATGTAGAAAAATGGAAGGATGTTTTTGTTCAACTCATTTTTATGAGTAAAAATATCTATCATAATATCCATTTTAATTTTCTAATTTAAGTTATGTAGACTCCAAAGCATTTGGGAAGACTCTAAAGCATTTTGGGAAGACTCCAGAAGAAAAGTCAAATTTATTTCAAATGGTAAAATATGTAGAAAAATGGAAGGAGGTTTTTGTTAAACTCATTGTTATGAGTAAAAAAATCTCTCAAAATATCCATTTGACTTTTATAATTTAAGTTATGTAGACTGGAAGTGTTTTGGGAAGACTTTAGAGCATTTTGAGAAGACTCTAAAGTAAAAGTCAAATTTATTTCAAATGATAAAATTTGTAGAAAAATGGAAGGAGGTTTTTGTTAAAATCATCATTATGAAAAAAACCTCCTTTTTTTTTTCTAAAGCATAATTATTATAAAGGAGAAAAATAATTTGAATAAAGAGATCTTGCGATTCATATTCAGCTAATGCATTGTTCATTTTAGAAAGATTATTTTTGTAATGCAATGCATAATCACTAAGATGTTCATTAGATCCTTGTTTAATTTTTTCCATTTGTGCCTGATATATTTGTGCTCAAATATTCAAAGAAAAATGAGCTAGAAACAAATAAGCAAGGGTAGTAAATGATTTAACATAATGCAAGGGAAAGTCATAGAACCATCATAAAGTATAATCTTATAAGATCCTAGGAAACAACTCGGTCAAGAGGGTGTCATCACATGCATGATGTAGGCAAGTAACATGAAAATATCTTAGGTTCTCTTGAGAATCTCCATGGCCATAAAATAGAATAAAATTTGGTGAATTAAAATTTGGAGGAGTGGATAAGAAGACACTTCAGATGCAAGAGGGCTATGAAGGAGAAGTGAAGAGTCAAGGGATAGAGATGAAGAAGTACCTTGATACAATCTGATTGATGGATTTATGATTGTAAATCATGATAAAGAGACTCTAAAGCTTGGGTGTTAGAAGAATAATTAGGTTGAATGTGTGAAATAAAGGGAGAAGAAATATTAGGATTTGGTGTGGAAGTAGGAATATGAGTAGTAGAATATCCCACATTAGTAGGGGAGGAGGAAAGAGGAATAAAAGATGTGGTAGTAGTAGAAATAGTGGTACCAAGAGGATTAGCAAAAAAATTCTTATGGGATTCTTCACGGGAAGAAAAAATTAATAGATCAAGGTTTTCGGGATGCTTAAAGGTACTAGTTGACTTCATTGAGATATTTAGTGGAAAGGCGTAAGAGGTACTAGACTGTTAGGAATTAGTATTTACATTGGTAATTAATATCTTGTTTGTATGTTACAATTTATTCAGTAACGTATATTGTTTGGTATATTATTGTTATGAATAACAACCATAATATGTGGGTGGTATTATTTGGTTAATAGGTTGAGATATTATAGGATAAGAGCATCCCTAATAATAGGATATATGTCTCCTATATATTTGTATCTTGTTTTCTTGAATAAGATAACAAAGTTTTCTATGTGCAACTTTGGTTCTCGCCACTTGATTTGGTATTAGAGAAAGATGTTATTAGAATTGGAAAATGGTCTGTTAAATATGTGAAGGGGAAAATCCGTTGATTGTCGTGGTTTCCCCTGTGAATGAGAAGCCGGTGTTGAGTTATGGTAACTACGTAGTTTTTTGTGGTATTGTCATTGTGGAGTGTTGTTTATTTGTTGGCCATCCCATTATCGGTTGTCCATATTATTTTATACAACATCGATTTGGTATAAGACATGCGTCATTGAACACCCACATGCCCTCATGGATCATTGCAAAGATTACGGACCAGTGCAGACATGTGTGAAGAAATTACCAGGAGACCTACAGTTAACATCAACTTCTAAATCTCATATTAAGGCATTGTGTTTTGAGGTGCTTGTTTGAAATAGGTAGTGAAATTGTGGTGAATATTGTTATCTTATATTTGGCTTCCATGAGTGAGAGCATGCCATAATATTTTAATCTTCACTCCATCAAGCCTTGAATATTAACAACGAAACTAGTTTCAACACTCAGCCCGACGGATCTAATAACAAGTGTGACGACATCCTGGACATATCCATAGGATGATAAACACACATTCCTCAGAGAAGGAGATTAGTATATGCACAAGTTTGTTTGAGATCTAAAGTGCTCACTTTTAAGGCTTCTTCTTCTAACTGTCACCTTCTAATTATTTGGTTACAGTCTGTTTTGTGTGAATCTTTGACATCCTTGGATAAATCTATGCATGCGACGTAGCCTTAAGATTTGATTAGAATTATTTTCCTCTTCACTGAATTAAATGGAAAATTACACCATCGGATCTTAGTTTTTTCCATGCGGCTTGATAATTTTAGGAAATGCACCAGGATTTGTCGTCATTTTACATCAGACTATGCTCAACCGTTCAATGTATACCACCAGGATCGTATCAAATGTTGAACTTGCTCTCATTTTACTTCACTTCATACACAGTATCACCTCATAGAACACATGGAGATATCCCTTAAGGATCGCAAATATATTTTCTTTCTTGGTCAAGCTTCTACGGATGTGAGATAAAGGAGGTGAAGCTAACTTGATTTAATTCTGTTTTAAATATTGAGTCTTTTTTTGTTTATAGTTGTCTTTGTTTAATTAGGTGGTGTATTCGTGTATCTATAGGAATTTAGTATTAATAGTTATTTTGTAAGTGATATATGTGTCAAAGATTGTGTATGGCAGTAGCAATCAATGTCAGCTAAATAGTTTAAAAATATTTTGTGTTAAAGATTCATGGTCATCATCTTCGTTGTAAGTCCCAAGAGCTGAAAAATAGTGTCGTGTTTATTATTATTGTCAAAATAAATTCATTACTAAACGTTTCATCATCAAAATTCTTGTAAAGTATCCAAATAGTTGAGTCGTTAAAAGAAAAGTATTTATGTCATCAAGAGTCTCAAAGTTGTCTTTTTTATTTTTCAGTAGAGTCAAAAGTGATGTTGTCAAATTTGTGAGTTGTCGTCAAAATTTGTGTCATTGTAGAAAGTCTGTAAAATATTTTTTTTCCCTCACATATGCATTTTTAGTGTTACCCGACGTCCGTAAAATAAACTATTTCACATTACAAAGGGGAAGTTATACAAATAAACCCAATGTGGAAACTATTGAGCGACAACGTCCACGTTCTTGAGTGAGAAACGTGATGATGGAGGAAAAAGGCATCGGAGGCTAGAGGAAAACCAAAAACCTCTCCTCAGTCCCCAATGACGGGGATGTTTCGTTGATTTGGTGGCACGTGTGTGCTTTTACTTTAGAGTGGTGTGCCTTATTATACAATGTAGTGTGTTTGATTTCAAAATTTCACTTTGATGTGGATTTCAGCGTGGTTTGAAAAATAAGAAAAAATGTGGTATGTTCTTGTTCACTGGTATGTGGCTATTCTTACATAATTCCCCAATGTAATAACATAATGAAGAATAGATAACACAATGAAATGCAACATCACGAGTCTTGAAGAGGTTGAACAGTTAGATGTGCTCCTATTCATACCTAGGTTGGTGGTTAGCCTCTGGAAAACCATTGAAGCCTATTCAGATGTGTTCCTACTTGATTTCCCATATTGCTAGGTCATATGTGTTCCCTAGAGTGACTGATTGATAAGCATATTATTCCTGAGCGTGTTCCCATTCTCGTCGGTTAGATGTGGTCGCGAGACTGCATGATTTATAAGAAGTTGATGTGTTCGTTCTTCTACCTTCAGTTTGAGTGTTGTACCAAGATCATGAGCAAGCATGGGTGGTAGAATGTAGAAGAAGTGTGAAATTTCTTTTCTACCATGTAAACACTAAGGGGGAATGTTAGGAATTAGTATTTACATTGGTAATTAATATCTTGTTAGTATGGTTACAATTTATTTGTAACATATATTGTTTGGTATGTTATTGTTGTGAATAACAACAATAATATGCGGGTAGTATTATTTGGTTAATAGGTTGAGAGATTATAGGATTGGAGCATCCCCAATAATAGGATATATGTCTCCTATATATTTGTATATTGTTTATTGAATAAGATAACAAAGTGTTATGTGTGCAACTCGGTTCCGCCACTTGATAGACATGATGGAAATGAATCTAAAAGAGTAAGTGTGAAAGGGAACATGAGCTCACCAAATGATTTAAGAAAATTTAAATCTAAGATAAGGACATTGTTGACCAAATAGATAAAACAATAAATAAGTAGGATCATGAAAAGGAAATGCAAGTAAGAGTGATAGATAGATATGGTTTTAAGAATGACTAAACTTACCACCATAGGCCTAGATCTGATTTTGGGATGATAAATGACCTATAAAAGAAAATTCTAGACTATATTAGCTCTGTGTTTGATTCTAGAAAGTGATAATCTCAATGATAGGAGAACTCGGAAGGGGACAATGCTTCCCATGTGCTAGCATCTGTTTGTGGGTGTTGGTTTATACATAATTGCTTAAAATATAGTCTGTTCCTCTTGTGTCACTCAAATGTCACTCCTTGTTCACTGTGTGTCACATCAATTTTGTTATATTACACCGGTAACCTATAACACAAACCCTAAATACCTACATAATACTCGAGAAAACATTAGATGAATAAAATAATAAAAATTCTTGAGTCAAACTGACCTTAGTGGTCACCCCAATGTGATTATCATTAAGTGTTGCACTACATTTTAGACTCTATGTAGTTCATGTGTGTGTATGTGTGTGTGATTGAAATAGTGTCCCTTGAGCTAGGATTCCCTAGTTAGTCACATAAAGAGATAGCAGGATACAACTAATTTTTCCCAAATACAAATGTGTGGTATGGAATTCAAAATAAACCCTCATATGTAGTGAAGTATGTAGTCCAAAATGCAGTCCTTGATGTAGTAGATAGAAAATATTAGCTCCTTGTAGATGTATGTGTCTCTTGAATGCTTTCCCCTAATGAGGTTAAATAAGACATGTATATATATATATGATTCCCTTTCTTAAGTTTTGTCATTAACAAGTAAAATGTCGACTAAGAGTGATAAAATAATACAAGAAATAAGTAACATTTGAAAGACTAAAAAAAGAGGTAAAGAGGACACATGCACCTAGAGGGGATAGTAGAGCCCTGAGCGGTCCTATCCCTAATGTACAGTCTTGTACATTGTACTAAAAAGGTCAGATAGTGAAATTAGAGTTGAGTAATATGTTGGCTAGTGTGCAAAATTGTAAGTTTTCAATTAGAAACAACAAGTAATAAAGATGAAAAGGATAAAAGAAATGTCAAAACAAAGTAAAGGGGTGTTAATGAGTAATTTTCTTACTTAGGAATCATGCAAATAAATGAAATATTTAGAGGTTAGATGTACATAGTAAGTTCATGATTTAGTGACTACACTAGGACACTAACATCATCGATGGAATGTTTTTTATTCTAATGGGAAACACCACCAAAGTCAATATGTGATCGATTAGGCATAACCCTTGGATTTGGGATTCACCTAAGAAATTTTCAAGTGGAGATATTCCTTTCCTCCAAGCGAAGGGAAAATGTGTGTGTTAGGGAAAAAAACTTAAGGCTTCCTCATTCGACACAAGTTGTTGAGTTTACCAAAAGAAGGCTCTAAGCCTCTCCACCACTCACTTTGGTGTCCAAATTGTTAAATCATTTCCATTACCCGAATCCAAAGAATCACATTTATCTATCTAGGGCTATCCAAATATCTTGCGAGATGAAATATCTACTTCATGTTGTTCCACTCATAGGTGTTCCACTCAACGTTATTCTTTTTTTTGTGTTTTTATTAATACTAGTTATTTATTTATTACTTGTTAAAATATTTGACAAGTGATCATCAGAGTGACCATTAGGTTAAGAATATATGAATACAACATGTTGTAGTACCTATACAAAGGAAGCATGCATTTATATCTACACCATTATAAGGATATTAAGAAATTATTTACATAATAGGATATGTCTCATTGCAGAGTTAGATGATGCCCCAAATTATGATAGTCATTCATGAAAACAATTTCTATGAATAACAATGAGATTGTTTTCCCTATTTATTGTAAAATTTATTTCCTTCTCTTTACATTATTCTCTCTTAAAAACAATGAGAAAATGAAAAAATTCTATCTAATACTACTTTTTGGGTCTCAATCCATGTGACCATCGCCACCTACTAATATGCTCTCTGGCTATAATAAATGGTGGAGACTTTGGATAGTAGGGAGAGATCCATTTTGAATTGTCTTCATTGTTACATGAAAGGATAAATTTAAAAATACAAATAACATAATGGAAAACATAATTTTCATGCAATTGACACACCCATAAAATAATTAAAATTTATTTTTGCTATATTTTTATCACTGCATACCACAAGGGTACTTGTTGGTGAAATAATTTTTCACAAGGGAAAATTAGGGGTTTTTACCAATGCTTAGGTACTAGGTCCCTCTACTTAGGAATGGGGCAACTCCATTTATTGAAAACATGAAATATATACACTACTCTAACCATTGTGGGTGGTCTTTCAACTAGGGATCACACATGAATACTCCACTAAACTCGTGTGCAAAAAGGATGTGAAGGAAAGGTGTGTGTATGGAGAAAGGGGAGAAATTGAGAAGGGGTTTTACTCAATAAATAACAAGTTTATTTTATTGACATAAAACCATAATATTTCCAAGTTTAAAAAAAAAAAAAAAAAAAAAACCAATGAGAAGACACCAAGTCAATGAAATAAGAACAAAACACAAGTAAATCCAAGTTTATTTACATAATATTACACAAGTAACCATAATCATGGAGTAAAGTTGAGATGGAGAGGAAAACATAAGACATGGAGATAGAATAATTATAGTTTCTTTATTTTAGTAAGACAATGGGATATATCACCCAAGAAAGAGTAACCATTTGAATTGGAAAATCCATTCCAATTTATAACTTAAAAATGTATCTTCATCTCCCTCCCATGTGGCTTTTCATCTCACCACCATGTGACTTTTAAAATTCCCTAGAAATGCAACTAAGTCCTTTTCTCATTTCTAAAAAGGACTTTTACAATGCAACATTAAGTCACTTAAGTGAATAAGATGAAAGAGTGAAAAAGTACATTCTCAATGAAGAAATAGAATGTAGAGAGAGGGAGGAAAAGAGAGAATAAGAGAAGTGAAAATCTAGACGGGAAATCATCTTGTTGACAAAGAACTTGCTTCTAATGGATCTTGAGTGAATGCTCCATGAATGAAGTTCCCTTCCTTTGACCTCCTATTGAGTTGGAACACTGTGATTACAAATTCCTCCTCCTATGAGATGCAGACACACTCCAAGGCATTGAATGAGTGTTTAGAAACACTGTTGCAAGACTTGCACTAATATGGAAACATGATGATCCTTTTTGAACACAAGGTTGGAGTTAGAACATGGAGATCATCACCTTTCTCTTCTTAGCTTCAAAATTCACTTCCATGACACAAATGTTTCTTTTTTTAATGGAATAAACCCTATGATTCTCTTTAAAAATTTCTTTTTCATCTGTTACTCATTGAAAATGTCCTATCCTCTAAACAAGAATTGCTCCTTCATTATACTGAAAATGTAGTGTAACAACATGAATATATGAGGTCACTTAGGTGTCTTGTATAATGTTTCAAACTTATTCAGGTGTTATTTCTTCAACATGAGATGCTCAACATCCTTTTTATTAACCAATATCTTGACACTTACTATTTTTAGTAATCCTTATTTTTAGAAGTCCATTTTAATTTCCAGTTGCTTAATTTGGCACTTTTAAGTTTCCCTGATGTGTAAGGGGAAATAAAAAATTTGATAATGAATTATTTGTAACACTTACTATTTATAGACAATGATGATTAGGAAGGCTTACTATTTTTAGAAGTGGGTCTTCCAGTGTCGAAATGGAACAAAAGTGGTCTTAATTTTTTTGTAATTTCATAAGGATTCTTTCCTCCAATTTTTGGAGGATTTAAATCTCTAGAACTATGTAGATATAAAAACAAGTTTTTATTTTAGGAAACTTTTTCCGGTGAATAAAAATAATATAGAACACCATTGCATACAAGGTTTGGATCATTGGAAAGGCGTTTTGGAGAGGAACATACAGTCCAAGTTTCTTGGAAAACATGCATGGGGTTTGGAAGGCATGAGAAAAAGGATTTTTGAGAATTAAGGATGTGTGAAGAAATTTTGGCATCATAATAACACTACAATAGAAATGGGGGAGATAAAATCATAATGAAATACAAAAATTGCTAAGTATGAAGTTATACCTCTTTCAAATTTATTTTCCCTCTCATTAGCTCCATTTAACTCGCCTTAAACTCAAACTAGCTAACCCGAGTCTAGTGGAGGTTAGAGGTGTGGTTGCACCCTAAAAATAGGGGAAAAAGTGAAAAGGGGGGAATATTTTGGCTCTCATGAGGAGGGGGAATATTTTGTGAAAATGTGAGTTGCTAACACTTCCCTAACACCCAAGTTGTCACTTTCAAGTGACAAAAGTTACCTCCATAGAGAAGAAAAATATTGTGTCCACCATGTCCCTTAGCTGTTGGGAAAAGTTACAATTGGACATCGGGCCTCCAAAAGGCAGCCATGGGTCTAGTTGTCATGGGGAGGGGGTAGAGATCAAGTTGTGAGTTTATAACCTCTCCTAACACCTTAAGTTGTCACTTTAAGTGACAAAACCAACTCTTCCATAGGGGAGAAAACTTTAGTGTCCCCATCTCCCCTCACACTAAGGGACAAAGGTAAAAGGTACATCCATATTCCAAAACCCCACTCAAAGCTGATTGGTTATGTTGATGTCATCAAACTCAACGTGAAAATAGACTAAGGAATGGATTTTCAGGCCCGAGAGAAAGCCATGGAGTTTAGAGGACAAAACTTAGATGATTTTAAATCCAAATGACCCAATGAGTTCATTCCCAACATTTTCAAGACCTGATTCATCCTACTTGTTTCCTTTTTATTCCATTTTCCACTTTGAGCATGAAGCGGAGTTCTATCTGCGTGGATCAGTAAGTGGAGTTTCTATCGGAGTCCAGAATGAGCATGAAAAATCCAACACATTTACCATGAGGAGGGTCCAATATACTCCATTTTCACCTTTGTTTAGGCTCCTAAATCTTCCATAAGTGTTTGAAACATGTTGAGTAAGTTCCACCTTGTAAAAAGACTCTTGTGTTACATTGATGGATGGGTTTCCACATTTTTATACTCCCAGAATTCTATCTTTATTATTGCACCATGAATTAGGATATTTCATATTTCCAATTCCTATGATTTGGATTCCCGAGACCTCATGAGGCTTCTGAAACATGTTCAACAATGTGACTAGCTCCTTTGAAACATACATTCCCTAGTGTCATGCTAAAAAAGGTCTAGTATTACTTGAAAGTTTCCCGACCTCTCATGTCTCCACAAAAATTCCTAAACTACCTTGGATCATCTAAATAATCTCCCATAAAACCTCCCTATGGGTTTCCCCTTGTATTTAGCTTATGAGGGATGTCCTCCTATGACAAAAATACCAAAAATAGCCCTTTTGAAGCCTCCAGAAGCATTGTTCTTTCATAGATCTCAGTAACTTCAAGAATCAACCTAGGTACACTTATATGCACATGAAACACACTTTAAAATCATGTTATAATGTTCCTATAGACCAAAATGAGAGTGAAATACTTGAAATGTTGGCGGGGAAAAGTTTAAATTAACTAGGAAAGGGAATTTCAAGTGAGGGTTTGGTTGTCATGACAAAAAAATAATTTTAGATGCTTGAAATTTAGCATGAAAACAATACTATATATTTGAGGGAAGAAAAATAAATTTCTTTTAAAATCATGGAAGAAAAATAAATAACCAATTTCACAAAGTAGTAAATATTATTTTATTTGCAATAAAAAAATTTATAAAAAAAATGATGAATTGTAAAAGGATGATTTATGAATTTTCCTCTAATGATATGAGTATTATGAGGCCATGAAAGGGTGGATAAAAACAATATCTAAAATACATAACTTCTCTAGCAAGCAAATAGTGCTCTATTTGTTTAACTTTTGCAACAATTAGAGAAATTCGTTTATTGTTGTGTATTGGGTGTTAATGTCCCCTATGTTTTGATGCACGTGACCCATATTTTATTAATATTATTTAATTTTATTAAATTTTTAATACGCCCTGAACTCAAGGTCTTGGGTTATTAGTGAGTTACAAGTGGTTTGTAATCATCAACCCAAGTTCCATTCCCACCGAGATCATTGGATGCTTTCAATAAGTTGCCATGGGGAAACCTTGAGGTAGGGTTCAAAATTAGTCATATGGACCAAGAGGAAGATAGCGGGGTTCTTCAAATATGGATCTCTTGGTAGACATTAAGGACCTAAGTCCACCCTCATGTCCCACTTAGAAAAGTGCTCCTCCACCACTCCATTTCATAACTTGGTATAGTAAAAATGTTTACTATCAAAAGTTTAGCCAATGGGGTTTGGGTGGAGTGGTTAAGTCAGATGGTTGTTTCTAGCTCCACATAGGTTCAAATAACCCTAAGGAATGATCCTCGTTCGGGGTGGTAATGTATGAGGTGGTACGACTAGCAGGCTGGTTTAACATAGGTGATTTATGGTTTGTGAAGACTTGCGCTAGATGTGTGTTCAAGTGTGGTGGCTCATGTTTCACTAATTGTTGAGCTTAATACTATATCTTGGTTGATTGTACTCTGGTTCATAGCTTTGGTCAAAATTGTTTTTCTATAAAAAAAATTAATACACCCTTACAATAGGTATCAAAATTTACTCTTAATATACCCCGTGTATACATCTCATTTTTTATATTTTCTAACCTTTTCTCTTATGTAGGGTTTTTAATGAATTTTCATCCTAAGTAGGTTCTGATTATACTTGGTCACCTGGTTTAGATAAAAAAACCTTGGAGAGATATGATTATATTTTCCTTTATTCCATAGCTATGTTATCCTCGCTTGTTTTACCTCTTGTTCACATGCTACCCTCACCCTGTCCACTTGTCTCACACTTGTTTTCACTCATTTCTAGTCTTCTCATCACTTTTGGTCATCATATAACTTCATCATGTCTTTATTGTCTCTTCCTCCATTCACCATTGATTTATATCCTTGACCTTAGGGTTTCCCCCAAAGTTGATGGGATCTGTAGACACCCATAATTACACCCGAGAAATTTAAATACTTAAATTGTGCTAATTATCCCCTTTTTCACAAATCGATGACATATCGTCAAAATCTCTCATATTCCCTCTTATTTTCATTAATTAATTACAATACGCTAATTGATTAAGTTTCCTATCCAACTAACATCCCGATTAACGACCTTCGTTAATTATTACTAATTAATTAGCTTTCCCTTCATTTAACCAATAAATCAATATTTAATTGATTTAATCCCCTTCTAATAGCCTAAATCATACTAATATACATCTAATTAGCTTCTATAAGCTTACATATACCTATTAGTTAATCACCTTTGATTAATTAAAACACCCCAACTCCATGGCTTGCTAATCATAAATTAAACCCTTCTAAAGTAAGGTTACCTTTTATAAAGCAACCTTATCCATTCCTAATCATGTTTTACCTTTATCCCACATGCAAAGGGATGAAGTGTTTCCTTTATCCATTGGGCCATATAAGGAGCCCTCCTTCTACCGTTATACACACACCTAAACTTCTTGAGAGAGAAAATGTAAAGCATATATCAAAAAGACTAATAGTGATCTGAAAACCAAATTTAACTAGCAATTGTGCACACACATTTTTCTTGCTTTGTATTGATTTTCGATGTAAAATTTGAGCATTATATCCTTTTGTATTTTTAATAAAAGAATAAAAACTGCAAGTACTGTGCAAATATTGAAAGAAATGAAGAGGATTCACCAGCAATTTGACGCAAGAATTGATAACGGAGTTCGGCGCTTGAGGCCTACGTCTCCGGGTCCGGTTGAATGGGACCGATCTATTAAAATCTTGAAAATAATTCTTTACAAAGAATTATACAAAATTATGACCTTCTCACAGTCTTCCTCTGTAAAAAATAACAGGGGTTGCTTTTTACATCTCCTCCAAATTCCACTCCTAGCTCAAGTTATGAGCATTACAATAATTTCACACAGTCCCGAATGCTATACAAATATAATATACCTCCTTTTATACTATTTCCAAACAGCTGGCGCAATGGTTAGGTGCCTATACTTTTGCTTGGGAGGTCAGCTGTTCCAATCCCCTCCACTTCTCCTCCTTCTCCTTAGGCGCATTTTAAGTGTTTTATCCCACATTGTGGGGGCGTTAAAAAAGGTAAGCATTTATTAATGCATGGAGGGCGGTTTGAATTGGCTTAAGAGCCACCTATATGCTTATGTAGAGGGTGCATTTCTTGGGATAGCACATGGTTGTGATTTTTAGGCGCTAAAACTCAGCCAAGGATAATGCGTGGTTAGTTGGATAAGGAGAATGCGTGGACAGTGGTATAATGAATATGCAATGCGTGGAAATTAATAAAAAATGTGTGGAAATGGTAGTTAATAACAAATATGCGTGGGAAATTTGCATAATTTAAATAATGCATGCCTAAATGTCCCACATGCATGGCGCAAAGGCAATTATAGGAGTTTATATACACAAGTTGGTTTAATGATTAAATGAGAAGGAGGCCAAGGCACCCCTCCATAATTGAGTGTGTCAAACTGGCTGAGGGCCCCCAGCCAGTAAATAGCGGGGTCCATTTGTCCGAGAACGAGTGTCCAAGACCGGCGTTCCAAAACCCATTTTTAGTACGTCACACAATTTGTCCACGTGTCGCAATATAATCGAAACACTTGGCGAGCGTGCACACGTCCAACCTGCACAAAACTCCAAATTTTGCCAGTTGCCCAAAAATTTCAGTGGGCTATAACTTTTGCAAACGAGCTCCGTTTCCTACAAACAAGATGTCGTCGGAATCGTATAATTTTTCTCCATGCTTTAAAAATGACTGCAACTTATTCTGAGAAGATCTTAGATCGGTGTTTCTCTATGAGGATCCTCTGGATCATTCCTCCCCACTGAGAAACTTTTGGACCCCAAAAGTCAACCTAATTGGTGAATAGGTGAGGGTATTTCTCCCTCACCTTTCCAGTTTCCATCCATTTAGCCTTGTTTGGATGCATGCCTTTGAACCCAACACAAAGATACTCAATATCACCCCTTCGCGAAGTTCTTACTTTCCTATCCAAAATGATGTCTTCTTGCAACTCATCAAGATACTCAGGAGCAAAATCATCAATGGAAGGCATAATGTTAGAATCATCATGATCAACAATCATAGGTGGTTCATACAATCTTAAATTCTCAACATTTACAACTGAGTAGATTTACATATATGGAGGTAAATCCAACCGGAAAGTGTTGTTACCAATTTTTTCCAATATTTGGAACGGACCATACCGTATAGGTTTCAATTTTTTACCTTCACCTGTCAGTCTTTCCTTGCTGATGTGAAGCCAAACTGAATCACCAACTTTGAACTTGTGATCAGTTCTATGTTTATCATGCCTAGCTTTGTACTTAGCCTGGCTTTTCTCCAATTGTTCACGGACATACTGATGAACCTGTTGTATTCTCTGCACAAATCTTTTAGCCTTGTCAGAATCACTTGCACCATTAACAACAGTTTCATGTCCATAATATATATCTAATGGAGAATTAGGCAGATATCCATAACAAGTCTCAAATGGAGACTTCAAAGTAGAAGAATGTAAGGCACGATTATAAGCATGTTGCACATAATAAAGATGTTCATCCCACAATTTAGGATGTTTGTTACTATAGCCCCTAAGTAATTGTACCACTGTGTGGTTTACAACCTCTGTTTGACCATCAGTCTGTGGATGAAAAGCAGTGCTCTTTTTCAGTTTTGTGTCCATTAACCCCCACAATGTTGACCAAAATTCCCAAGAAATCTAGAATCCCGATCAGATATGATTGAAGTAGGTAAACCAAAATGAACCCAAACAAACTGAAAGAATAAATGTGTAGTTCCCTCACCAGTTATTTGTTTAGTACATGGAACCAACACACACATTTTGCTAAATCTGTCCACTACCACATATAAGTAATCATGTTTCTTCCGTGTCATGGGCAAGCCTCCTACAAAGTCCATGGAAAAATTTCCCAATGCTGTTTGGAACAGGAAGAGGAGTGTAAAGTCCTAATTTCCTGTTACTTGGCTTGCTTGTGGCACAAAGAACACATCCCTTAATATACCGGTTTACATGTTCATGCATTCTAGGCCAATAGCAATATTTTTGTAAATGTGCAACTGTCTTACTAACACCAAAATTCCCTGAAATAAGAGAAGTATGTGCTTCCCTAATCATATGCACATGCTCATTTTATGGAATACAAAGTTTTCCAGAATGATATAACAATCCTTCATGCAAATGATAATCTTTTTCTCCTACTTGTTTCCCACTTACTAGATCCTCATACACTTCTCTAAAATCAACATCATTTACATATTGTTCCTTGTAACTAACATGAGCCAAAGAACTCTGCTGCAAAAAGGATAGATGCTACTACCACTTTGGTGGTCTAGATAACATGTCGGCAACCTTGTTTTGAATACCTTTTTATACTGATTATGAGATGAAATTGTTGCAAAAATCCCATCCACATGAAATGTCTAGACTGCTGTAATTTGGTTTGTGTTTGTAAGTATTGAAGCGGTTGATGATCAGTATGGATAATTGTTTCTTTTCCCATTAAATAATGCTTCCACTTTTTAACACTTTGAACCAAAGCATACAACTCTTTATCATAAGTTGGATAGTTTCTTACCGCACTTATAAAGGTTTCTGAATGGTAACACATTGGTCATTTGTTCTGCATCAAAACTACCCCCATTGTGTAGTCACTAGCATCCGTCTCAATCTCAAATGAATGTTGTAAATCCGGAAGTGCCAAGATCGGAGTGGTACTTATCTTCTCTTTCAGTGTATCAAATGCTTTTTGTTGTTTTCCTCCCCACTGAAAGATTTGTTTAATACTTGTCAAAGCATGCAAAGGAGATGCAATATATGAGAAGTTAGCAATAAATTTCCTCCAGTACTGAACTGCACCTAGAAAACTTCTAACTTCCGTCACATTTGTGGGTCTAGGCCATTTCACAATAACCTCTATTTTTGCAGGATCAATTCTCAATTCTCCATTTCCTACAATATACCCCAAGTAAATTAAAGATGTTTTTCCAAATTCACATTTTGACATCTTCAAATACAATTTCTCTTTCCTTAGTGCATCTAAGACTTTCTGGATGTGTTTAACATATTCATCCCATGACTTACTGAAAATAAGAATATCATCTAAGTAGACAATAACGAAATTATCAATGAATGGTCTAAAAATTTCATTCATAACTCTCATGAATGTTGCGGTGCATTGCACAAACCAAAAGGCATCACTAACCATTCAAACAATCCCTGTTTCATTTTAAAAGTAGTTTTCCAAACATCACCTTCTACAATTCTTACTTGGTGATAACCACTTCTTAAGTCTAACTTAGTGAAATAAATTGCATTCCTTAATTGATCTAGTAAATCATCTATTCTAGGAAGAGGGTAACGATTCTTTATAGTAATCTTGTTTAAAGCATGGAAATCAACACACATTCGCCAAGTTCCATCCTTCTTAGGAACCAATATAATTGGTGAACCACATGGGGATGTACTTGGACGAATTATACCTTGAGCCAAAAGTTCCATTACCTGTCTCTTGATTTCCTCGTTCTCTACTACTGACAACCTGTACATTCCGATATTGGGAAGAGGTGCATCCTGAAGCAACTGTATCTCATGTTGAACCCCTCTTTTGGGAGGTAGACCCTGTGGATCCTGAAAAACATCATCAAAATGAGAAACAATTTTTACCAATTCATCCTTATGTTTTAGATCGCAAGTCTCAAAAGCCATCTCATTTTCTTTTTCCTTGGCTTTGACCACCATGAGCACAAAACTTTTGCTTGAGTTTACAAGCCTTTTCATTTGACCTGCAGTTACCAAGGATAGATTATTCTTTTCACGGTGAGCTCTAATAATAAACTCAATTCCATCCTTTACAAGCAAATATTTATTTTCTTCCCTATAGAAGATTTCTTTACGATCATACAAATAAGGACTTCCCAAAACCACCCCACAAATATCCAAAGGAACTACATCCAATTCAACCTCATCAATAAACTTGTCTGTAATGGCAAATCTGAAAGTACAAGTTTTAGTTACCTGTAGTTTTGCATCATCACAAACCCAGCCCAAAGGATAAGGCTTAGGATGTGGTTTAGTTTTGAGTCCTAGTTTCTTAACAACCTCCTCAGAAATTAGATTAGCTTGAGATCCACTATCAAAAAGAGTATCAATTTTCGTATGCTTTGAAATTACTCTAATGTGGAAAAGCTCATTTATTTTCTTATCGTCAGGTATAGTTTGTTTACTAGAAGAAGATGCAACATCTGTAGTGCTATTGTTGGAAATTGAAAGAGTTGATTTACCTTGAAAACTCATAGCTGTGATTTTGGTTTCATCACCTGAATCAGAACCAAGATCATGCACTACGGTGTTTGTTTTATTTTCTTTTCCTTTCTTAACCATCCATTTAGGCTTCTTTTCAGGATGTAATTTCCAACATTTAGACTCATCATGGTTTTTTTACAATGATTACAAAATGGTTTTTCATCTTCCTTCTTAAGAGAGTTTGTTTTATGCTTACCCTTTCCTTTTCCTTGTTCTTTCGAACCTTTTCCTTGATTGCTTGTTCTTGATTAAAAGAAGAGAAAGAGGACTCCTTTGTCATTTTCCTCGTGCTTCCGGATGGGTTGCTTGAACACATACTACATCAAGATTAGTAGGACCTAAAACAAGTATCATATGCCTTAGATAACTATGCAATCCACCAATATATTTGAGCAGTGTTTCTTCTGTGTTTAGGGAAATTCCTAGAATTAGAGCCCTTTTCCTAAATTCTTGTGTGTATTCTTGAACACTTTGTCCCTTAGTTTGTCTTAATGTTTGCCAATCCATCATAGCTTGTTGCTTATAACCAAGAGGATAAAATTGTTGCCTAAGATTTGAAACAAATTCAGACCAAGAAGTGATTTCTATACCTTTGTTTTCTTCCACTTCCTGAAGCTTACTCTCCCACCAAATGAGTGTTGTGCCACCCATCCGAAGAGTTTCCAGATGAATCTTTGCTTCATCATCAACAATTCTCTGAACCCTGCAATATACTTCTATTTTCTTGACCCAGTTATCCAACTTCTCTGCATTTAGCTCTCTAGTATACATAGGCAATTCAAACTTGATATCTAACTTTAATGAAAGAAAATCAGATTTTAAAGAGTCTCTTTTTGGAATGTCAGAACTAGAGCTTTCTTCTTTCTTACCTCCTCTAGTTCCCTTTTCCCTTTGCCTATCTTGGTACATTTCTTCCACCATTTCCTTCATCTGTTGGAAGGATTGACGAAAGTTTTGTTCCACTTCCTCTCGATCCACCATTGTAGGACTTCGAGATCGTCTGGTACCAATTTTGGGATCTCCTTCAACTAACTCTCCTTCACCCTTCTTAGATCGAGACCTTGTTAACATCCAACACACAACTTGCAATCCAAAACACGTTAAACTGAACCAAAAATCAGTCAAAACCAGCTCTGATACCAATGATCTGAAAACCAAATTTAACTAGCAATTGTGCACACACATTTTTCTTGCTTTGTATTGATTTTCGATGTAAAATTTGAGCATTATATCCTTTTGTATTTTTAATAAAAGAATAAAAACTGCAAGTACTGTGCAAATATTAAAAGAAATGAAGAGGATTCACCAATAAATTTGACGCAAGAATTGATAACGGAGTTCGGTGCTTGAGGCCTACGTCTTGGTCCGGTTGAATGGGACCGATCTATTAAAATCTTGAAAATAATTCTTTACAAAGAATTATACAAAATTATGACCTTCTCACAGTCTTCCTCTGTAAAAAATAACGGGGTTGCTTTTTACATCTCCTCCAAATTCCACTCCTAGCTCAAGTTATGAGCATTACAATAATTTCACACTCCGAATGCTATACAAATATAATATACCTCCTTTTATATTGTTTCCAAACAGCTGGCGCAATGGTTAGGTGCCTATACTTTTGCTTGGGAGGTCAGCTGTTCCAATCCCCTCCACTTCTCCTCCTTCTCCTTAGGCGCATTTTAAGTGTTTTATCCCACATTGTGGGGGCGTTAGAAAAGGTAAGCATTTATTAATGCATGGAGGGCGGTTTGAATTGGCTCAAGAGCTACCTATATGCTTATGTAGAGGGTGCATTTCTTGGGATGGAACATGGTTGTGATTTTTAGGCGCTAAAACTCAGCCAAGGATAATGAGTGGTTAGTGGATAAGGAGAATGCATGGACAAAGTGGTATAATGAATATGCAATGCATGGAAATTAATAAAAAATGTGTGGAAATGGTAGTTAATAACAAATATGCGTGGGAAATTTGCATAATTTAAATAATGCATGCCTAAATGTCCCACATGCATGGCGCAAAGGCAATTATAGGAGTTTATATACACAAGTTGGTTTAATGATTAAATGAGAAGGAGGCCAAGGCACCCCTCCATAATTGAGTGTGTCAAACCTGGCTGAGGGCCCCCAGCCAGTAAATAGCAGGGTCCATTTGTCCGAGAACGAGTGTCCAAGACCGGCGTTCCAAAACCCATTTTTTTAGTACGTCACACAATTCGTCCACGTGTTGTAATATAATCAAAACACTTGGTGAGCGTGCACACGTCCAACCTGCACAAAACTCCAAATTTTGCTAGTTGCCCAAAAATTTCAGCGGGCTATAACTTTTGCAAACGAGCTCCGTTTCCTGCAAACAAGATGTCGTCGAGAATCGTATAATTTTTCTCCACGCTTTAAAAATGACTGCAACTTATTCTGAGAAGATCTTAGATTGGTGTTTCTCTGTGAGGATCCTCTGGATCAAATAGTTTGCCTTTTGTTTTCTTGAGAGGTCACCATTGTTAAGAGCTAAGCTTTCTATTCTTGCATTCTTTAAGGATCAAACAAGTAATTTTTGATTGCCATTGGTGCTAAATAGGTCCATTCATTTTATTGGTAATCTAGAGAGTAAAGATTTTGAATAACATGCTATTTTTGATCTTATGTTTTCAAAGTTATGATGTTTAGTATAGATCTTGTTTAGCTCTTTATCTTGATGGCGATTAGGCTTTATCTTAGCTAGATTATAGAACTATTTTTAGGTGGTAGTTCTTGCTTCATTGAATTTAGCTTAAGAAAAGTACACATGCACACACAGGATTGACCATGGTTGATCCAATTGGGGTTTATGATTTTTATGACCGATAGGATCGACCATGATTGATCATGTTGGCCATATCTTATATATATATATATATATATATATATATATATATATATATATATATATGCCATTTATTTTCATTTCATTATCAAATCATTACATCACCGAAAAACACCAATATTTTCACTCAAATTCACACCTACTTGTTGGATTTGAGGTCTCGGGGCTTTCCTTTTACATTTAGGTCACCAAACTATGCTAGAATGGGAGGTTTTATTCTTTCGCTTCCCCTTCTCCACACATACCAATTCTCTCTCGGTGTTTTTGTCTTTGTGTAGGATCAATGCATCATCGGTCACACTACAAGTAAGTATTTCTAACCGCTCTTTCTCCTTTATCTTATGTTTATTATTATGTGGATGGTTGACCAATCATTAATTTATATTAAAATATATGTGTGTTTACTTTAGTATATTTATTTGTATGATTTATGTTATGATCCTTTTATTTATCTATCTATTTATCTTCCAAATCCTAGTAGGACACCTCTCTTTACTTTGGATATAGGTCTTGAAAACCTATAACTATCTTAGGGGTAGGGTTATCATCCTTTATAATTATGACCCTTATACTCATTAAGAATATTTAATATCTACATCTTGTATGCTATCCTATATTTTATACCCATTATTAATTAGCCTAATTATATTTTAGTAACAAGAAGGAAAAAGTGGGGATCCATTTTATCCCATTATACATTCTAGTGAACATGTCGTGAATCTTATTAGGTCCCACTGATTGGTTCATCTCTCATGTTTTTCATCATTCATCTATTTTTGTTTCATTTTCCTATGAAATCATCCCTTATGTAAGTTACATGCACAAACAATTCCATTCATGATAATTTCTACTTAACCCGACACGATTGGCCTCTATGTAACTCTTGCACGACCAATCCCATATACGATCAATTTCTATGGCCTTACACCATCAACCCCTCTCGAAGATTTACACATATGATCCTATTAGGTTATCTTCCATAATTCACACTATATCCATTTTGATGCCATTGGTGCCTATGAGAATTTTGAATGGAAAATCTCATATACTTCATTTCTTAACTCTCAAAATTCTCCATTGACACCTTTGGACCCTATGTATTTTTTTCGAATGGTCAATCCCATTAGAAATATTTTTTAAAATCTCTTTTTAGAATGATATATCAATGGAGTATATGAAAAATGATTCTATTGATTCTTCCTCTAGGTAGTACATTTACAAAAGCATTAACAATGAGTATGATACTTTTCTTAGTCCCATCCCTCATTATACTAATTTCTTGGCCATAGGGAGTTGTCAACAATAAGAAGAGAAAGTGACCAAGCCATAGTATGAACACTAGGTATGGTACTCATAATCCCATATTTTACCTAGAGAACAAGGTGAATATGAAGATATTCCTAATTTTTATTATCCTCCTACTATCCAAAAAAACATCATCAATTCCCTAAGTTTTTAGGTAAATCATATGATATGATATAAAGAATATTGAGGATTACCTTTTTAGAAAATTAGACTCAAATGTTATTCTCACAAATCCTCCTACAAGAAAAGAAAATATTGATCCCACAAAAACACTACCACTCCTCCATCCAATGATCATGATTAATTAATCATTCAACTTATTGACCACTTAATCTAACAAAAACTATAATTGTCAATAAATGTGAAATAAGTTGGCCCAACTCACTAATTTACCCTAAATAATATCTTGGGGAGCGACATATCAATGCAACCCCTAACCCTTCCATTTGATCACCCATGACCTAACATCCTATTAATAAAAATTCCTTTAAGTTATTCAATTATAAACTTTGGATCCCTACATTATTTCCAAGTATATTAGAAGAATCAAACCTTCCAATTCTTATGATGGATCTACCAATCCTACCCTTCATATAAAATATTTTGGTAATATTTAAGAGGATTGGGTAAAAGCCATATTATGTTTCTACCAAGCTCTTGGTTAAAACCCTTATAAATGTTCTAGATTGGTATGAAAATCTTATGCCCAACTCTATTATTGATCTTAAAATACTATATTGTTCTTGTGAGAGAATTATAATACCATGAGCTTCCTGGAAAGAATATCAATGTTTTCATTTCTACCAAAATTGCAAAATGAACTTGCACAATCCTTGATTAATAGATGGAAAAATTATCCATTAAGGCTGAGCATAACATGATTTATGGGAGTATTTTTAATATATTCCTTAGATCCCTCAAGCCTCACCTTAAACACAAGGTGAGATATCCTTATCCCCTATAAAATTCGATGAAACATTTTAGAAAGCTAAATGCTAAGACTATTTAATGAGGGAATTTGAATGCCTTCCCAAGTAATAACTACCCAAGAATGTACATGTACTTATGTATCATAGAAACAAGAATGCCACTGATGATGGAGTCATAAATACTCTTCCTTAAAGAAATTATTCTAATAGGACCATCCACAACATTGATCACATGAATCCTAAATAATAAGGAGGTTATCATTCACATTCTTCCTCCACATAGAATAGCACCAACCTTTTTCCAAGAAGGAATTGATATGAAATTTACCATGGTTATAGATTCCTCTCGACCTCTTCCTCAATGGAATAATGAATGAAAAAAATTGGTTCCATTCTAATTGGGGAAAGTCTATGAAAATTTTCACTCCCTTCAATCCTTTTCGTAACTTCCTCCTTAGTTATAACATTGATCATGAAGCCATCACTTGGGAGAGGTTAGATGAAGCTATCAAGGTGCCGAAAAGACCAAAAATTATCATAATGATGTGATTCATCAAGCCAATGAATTTCTTAAAATATATTTATGAACCACTTCATGATCACTCTAAATATGAAAATGTTCTTCATCTCCTACTCGAATAATAATGCATCCACTAATGTTGTTTATACCTCATATCCTTCCTCTTGTACATCCGTGAAAAAAACATGATCAATACAAGTCACCAAACATATTATTTCGACATCAATTACATATATACTTACTTTTTTCTCTACCCAAAACTTATAGAACCGTCTACACATATCTTACAATCTAAACATTTGTTAAACAAGCCTCAAATCCAAATTTTGTTGCCCACATCAACTCCATTGACCCATGTGTAAATTATTTTCATGGTCGATCCTATCTATATCTTCCTTAGTATCCTTAGAAACCATTGTCTCCTATGTAAAAGAATGACTGATCCCCTTTGATATCACTCCATCTAACTCCCTTTTTGACACCATCATCCTCTTTACACTGCATGGATGATCTTGTTTGATTTCACCCCTTCTACTCCCTACACCATTATTCCTTATGTACACTCTCCTACCATCTCTCGGTCATGTAAAAATGTGAAAATAAAATAAAATTATTGATCAATATACAATCCAAGCACCTTAAAAACCTATTCAAACTAATATATTGCAATTATATATTATTGTACGACCCATCTTTGAATATTGGGATCCCCTTGTAGAACTCTCTAACCTCCCAATACAATTCCCGAGTTATTGATCTTATTTATACCTCACCTAATCATTGAGTACCTCATGTTAGCCCTATTTTCTATGAATATTCATCCTCCATCTGATTTAGGGAATGATCCTATCGTGAACAATTCATTAGAGATTAATCTACGCTAATGTGAAGATTTATCCATTTAAACCAATTCTTCCAAAGAACAAGTACTCTTGCATCCACTTTCCACTTGATTCCATGATTTTTTGATGAGATTTTATTTCATCCAGATGATTTATCCTCTTTATTTATTTTCAAATGGCCTCACTATGATTAAGTGATACCTCATCAAATAAGGTTCCGGTATTTTTTTTTCTTCTGTCAATTTCATTAAGACACTTGGCTATTCCATCGATAATCTTATGTCTACTCGGAGCATGTTTTAAGCTTATGATTTTTATAGATACCACATATGGTTTTCATATGGTTACCTATTACCATTCCTCCTTACAATTTGTGTCAAATTCATGATATTTAACTTCCCTTGTCTTATAACATCTTAATAGGTCAACCGTGGACCTATTGCATGCATGTAGTCATGTACTCATCTTGCCAATGCATTAAGTTATCACAGCTAGGATCCATTTACAACATTTAAGGTGATATTAAGCCTTGGAAATTTGACCTCTTCCAATAATGTGGGAGGATAAATATTCACACTATTGAGGAGATTCATACTATCCTATTTACAAAATATCTATGATTTGAATATCTAGTAATTTCCCTTTGTGGTTATAGTGGTCATCCGAAGGTCATGGACTATACTCTACCAAACCTTCTATACTAAAATAATGATAAATATAATGAAATCAATCTTATGATGAACACTTATGGCCTTCCCAATGATATTATCTCATCTTTACCTCTTTGCTTATGACATAACTCTCACAAAAATGCCATCGATATATTTCCTATCAATAGCATTCACACTCAACACCCTTATATAGAATATCTCATTCAACATGAGACTATCATTGATTCATGTCTATTTGTGTTACGATGCTTGAGTATGATTATGATTATACCCTATATGACCCATTATTATAAGGTTATTCCCATGCTAATAATTTGGAGATCCTTTGATATAAGGAATTACTAAAATCTAATTTTAATGATAACATCAACACTATTAGTGTCTCCCTATAATATTAATATAGTAATTTTGACATTGAGGATGATGATATGATGGATTACACCTCTCTAATTAGTGACCTAGTTCTTGAACCATAGCTTACTCTTATGGTTCACTCTTCTCCCATCACAACTCTTGTGACATATTATCCTCATCCTCCTATTATCACTAAAAATAAACCTTCTAATATTCTGAGATATCACATCTAGCTCTTGAGACCATTATGGTTATTGAAACACTTGAGCTAGAGCCATAATGCACATGGCATGAGGCTCCATAACACAATGTTTTATATTTTAAATCCTATCAATACCATATGAATAATGTTTAATCAAGGTTAAACAATATTAATAAAGGATAGCCACATGACCATATTCTTCTACACCATTCTATTATTCTATCCTCTTGCTAAACTTGATATAGACAACCCTCATGATACCTGAGTCTCTTATGTATTTCTTACCGCCTTGGCTTCCTCTTTATACTACACTTTTACTTATTCTACATGTGGCTAAGCCTTTTGTCTCTATAGTTTTCTCCCCTCATAATCCTATTCATGATAATCCATGTCACATTGTCTCTCGTGAATCTAGTACACCTTAATCTCCTCCTTGGGTATCTATGGCACATGCTATTACTATATAACCACTTTCGTGTGACCATTATTTAGTGGCACGCTAAAGGTCCACACCTCTCACTTCTCCCTGGATTAGCCTCACCTTTGTTAGAATTTGAGGATTCTAATAAATACGGATTTAATCAACTTACATATTACATAATGTTACAATAAATATTACATCATAACATAAGTAAATAAAGAAATACTTACAGGAAATAAATAACACAAGTGACACAATATTTATAGTGGAAAACCCCAATAGGGTAAAAACCACTTTGAAAATAACATTTTACTTCAGAGAACTTATTTTACATCTAATAAGATCATCTCCTCATTTGAAACCTATTTACCAAGGGTAAAACCAAATCACTTGATTTGCACACCTTTGATAAATTTCTCAAATATATCAAATGAGGACCTAAAGCCCTTTTTATATAAGGTGATGCAAAGATGTCTCCCACCCACCTTTTCAACCTAAAATTGTTGACACATACACATAGGTTTATAATATTTAATATTATAAATATAATCATTTCATGATATTAAATATTTAACCTAAAGCATATACCTAGGTTAGCATATTTAATAATAAAATAAAAATATTTCATATTATTAAATATTAACCTATATATTAGTGATGGACCCATATACATTAAGGGTTGGCTGGACCACGTAATCATTATGTTCCAACACTCCCCTTAATGCTAAGTGGGATAACATAGCATATGCCAATAGATTACCTACCCATGGTACACTACAATATTTACAATCCTTAAACCATAAAGGTTTTAGGCTAGCATATCGGTTGAAAGAATTATAACACCTCATCATACTCGAATTACCTTTTTGGTACAAAAAAAGGATTTGAAACCCAAAGATCATCTCATGATTAGTGACTAAGTATGATTTGTGAGTTTTACATGTTCTCACAGGTTATCATAAAAGGTTATTGAACCCAAACATATAGGAGCCTTTTACAACCAAGGACCTCCTTAACAATATGCTTGTACTAGATGTTTACTAGTAAACTCAATAACACTAAAGAGTTTACTGAAGACCGCCTTTAAGATCTTTCTACACTTCTTTCTAAAAAATAAGCCGAGGAGGTATACATTCCCGAAGGTCTTTTTATAAAAACCAAGTTCCATTAGGAGGTGACATTGTCATGCACACTCCCCCTCAATGGAAACTCCAAAATCCAATATTTTCATGAAAGTGACAAAACTTTGTAACACTTAGGGACTTTGTGAAGATATCAGCAACCTGCTCTTTAGTCAACATGAACTTGAGATTTATCTCATCACTTTGCACCTTCTCACGGGTGAAGCATATATGTATCTCAATGTTCTTTGTTCTTTGATGTTGAACTAGATTCTTAATCAAGAGTAATACAACTCTGACCACCACATAGAAGAGAAATAATTTCTTTAGCTTATATGTGTATCTCTACCAATAATCGTTGCAGCCACATGGCTTCTTTACTTATTCCATTGTACTTATGCCTTCGTAGGAGAAATGGAGACTGTTGATTGTATTTGTTGTTCCAAGTAATGGTTCATACACCAAAAAAACTTGAACAAATATCCAATATATTTTATAACATAGCATCGGTATGGTTAGAATTAAAAAATACATATAAGATAGCATTTTCATTCTTATTATAATGAAACCCATAATTGATTGTTCCTTTCAAATATCTAAAAATTCTTTTTACAAGATTCTAATGATTTCTAAAAAAATTTCTTGCATAAACCTTGAAGTAATTCCTATTGTATAAGAAATATATGATCTAGTTATAGTTAGATAAATCAAACTATCAACTAACAACGTATATAAATTAGGATAATTTTTTTCATATGCAGATTTAGGATCAATATTTATTCCAACTTCCATTGAAGTAGAAAATGGTTTACAATCAATCATAAAAAAATTTTTCAATACAATGGTTGCATATTGTGTTTTGAAAAATAACAATAGAATGAAATATAGTCATACAAATAACATGATGTGAGAGACCTAACTCATTCATTTCAAAGTACTGCTTCAATTTCTCTTTAATCCTATGAATTAAATCATAATTGTCACTAAACATAAGAAAATCATCAACATATATACATATAATGATAATATGCGAGCCTTATTACTTAATGAATATATCATTGTTAGAAGAAAAATTAACAAAACCTAACAACTTAAAGAAGGAAACAATTTTCACATACCAAGCTCTAAGAGCTTGTTTTAAACCATACAAGGATTTATCAACTTACAATCATAGTTTTCTTTACCAGTTTCTTCAAATCCTTTAGGTTGAAACATGTAAAGTTCTTATTTTAAATCACAATTTAAAAAAGTATTTTTCCTATCCATTTGGTGGATTTCCCACCCAAATTTATTGAAAATTGCAAATAAGGCCCTAATAAGTACTTATTTTAGCTATATGAAATGTCTCAACATAATCAATAGTAGGTTTCTAAGTGAAACTTCTAAAGCAACATGTCTAAATTTATGTTTGTTAATACTACCATCAACATTATATTTTACTTTGTATATCCACCTAGACCTTATAATACTTCACGGCTCATGTTCATACAAGGTAATTAATGCATGGTACATATAATGACTTCGATAATTTTCCTAAGGTTAATATGATTTAAAATTTCTAATATAGATTAAGCTTAATTTAATTTCTTATCTAGGAAGATACGAGTTTCAAAAACATCTATAGTATGAAAACATCATCTTGACCATTTACTAAATCGAATCAAAACCATCATTTAGAAGCATTTAATGAAGTAACTTCAAGAGAAGAAGACAACACATGTAAACTTTTCACTAGATTATATCTAGACATTTTATATAAGCTTTGATAATTAACATGTCCTAACCTTTCATGCCATAGTTTTGAATTATTCAAACTTTGAGATATAAAACAAGATGCACAAGAGAAATCATAAAAAAATATACGAACATTTATTTGATTTCCTTCACTATTTTACGAGCTCATTACTATCCTTAATATACCAAGTATCCTTCATGCATGGATTCTAGTTGTGTCCATACCTCTTTTGGATGTTCGATATTACCAATGTGTAGAAGGTACTCATTGTTCATATTGCGTAGAATCATAGAAAGAGCCTCCTGCATTCATTGCAAGAATGTATTCATGTTATTTACAGTTGCTTGAAAACTGGTGGGAGCAACCTCAGATCCAGAAACAATCGTCTAAATTTTTTTCGCCATAAATTTTATTTTGACCCAAATGTTGTAGTTAGTTTCATTCAGGATTTGGATTTTGTCAAGATAGAAATAGTTGGATGCCATTGTTTTCCTAAACTTGTAAAACACACCCCATTATAATATACAATGTACTATAGAGTTAGATACATATTTATCGATAATAAAAACAACATTTTTAATAGAATCAGATCTAAATTTTATAGATCTAAAGAAACTATTTGATCATAACTAATTTTGTCATTACAATGCATACTAATTAACCTCCCATGATCAAAATAATAACCCATAATATAAATGGCTCTGTATTATACCCCAGATCTATATAAAAAATATTTCCAACCATATATAAGTGAAGAAGAGACCCCTAAGAATGCATAACTTCAAATTTCTAAAAAAATTAATATAGACAAAAATCCGGCCAGCTTAAATTTGACATCTAAATGACCGTCATAATGACTTATTTTTGGTCTTTCGTGACGATCATTTGACCATCAATTTTAACACAATGAAAGTTTCTTAGAACATACGAGATTAAATTTGGCGTCTAAATGACCATCATATTGTCTTATATTTGGTCTACCGTGACGGTCATTTGACCGTCAAATTTAATGAAGAAAAAACTTGCTGTGTATTTCCAAAATGTGAAATTTCAGGATTTTTCTTTTGTATAATATTAGGAGGATTTTAACATGCATTATAATAACCTATTATAATTTATAATGTAAAAATATATGCACTTTTTTAAAAAAGAGGTATATAGTTTATAGAATGTAAATAAAAAACAACATATAGTTCATAAAAATTAAGAACTATAGTATATTTTTTTATTTAAAAAACACATATCCCTTATTAAAGGGGTTTAAAGGACATAGACCAAGTTAAAAGAATTTTACCAAGTGTAAGTAGATTTATGAGAGTATAGATTAACCTGCATATTTTACAGAGGGGACAAGTAATTTCACCCGACCAATGAAATAAATTCAAATCCCTATTTTCATGAACCTTGTCTCCTCCCTTCATTTACTCTTAATTTTACCTTGCACACATTTAAAACTATAGAAATATTACAAAATATTTTATAGAATTCTTACAAGCTAAAAACTTTAAAACTTTTATGTGGCTATAACTACCAATATTTTAATAAATATTTACCACACTTCATGTGGGCCACCAATAAACTAGCCCCCATTTTTTTAATTCTCCATTTATACTTGAGAGTTCCACATTTATACCTGAGATATTATCTCATTTTATTCTCCACTCTCACTCTTATATAAAAGAAAACATTTAAATAGGTTTATTTATATAGTTTTTATAAACTATAAGATATAAATGAATGGGGTCTGCCCCTTACATGGATAATATAAATGGTTAGGGACATATGTTAGGTTTTATTTAATAAGTATTAAGATTTAAAAAGTAATCCCTTCATGGCCAAGCAATAAACACATGCCCCCTTTCCAAAAAAAATATATATGCCTAGATTTATAAGTTAAGTTTAAACTTAGGCTTAGAATATGGTCTGTTGAATCTTCCTCAATCCCATGTAATTTTAATATGGTTAAAGACTTTTAATATATAGTTATTTTTCTAAAACTATATAAATTTTAATATGATGTTTATATAAATTATTATATAAACCTTATCCTATATTCTATATATTTTTATTTAAAAATAATAATATAGGTTTCAAATTATATAGAGGATATAGTTATAGATTAACTATAAACTATAGTTTTTCAAATTGAATCCATTTAGAGGGGACCAGAAGAACACGGGTATGAATTTACCTTCCGAAATATTTAACCGCAAACATTTGAAATTATAGAAAACATGAAAATTATTTCATATAGTAATAAATCATTTCTTTTTATGTATGTAATTTTCACACATGTAAATGTTTCAAGCCCCTTTTCACTGTGCACACATCAATCTCCAAAGAAACATTAATTTCATATAATTTAAAAATGTAAATGAAAGTTTTAAAATTGAAAACCCTAATTTTTTACCGAGAGTTTAATTGCACAAATGTAATGCCAAAATAAATTGGAGAAAAAAGAAGGGGACCGAATTCTTTTAAATACCCTTTCGAGTTGGTTGAAAAAAATACGTATAAATTAAATAAATAAAATACACAACATTTGATCTTAATTTATTTAATTTACCTCGCTCATACCATGTCGAATTTGAGGATTCTAATAAATATGGATTTAATCAACTTACACATTACATAATGTTACAATAAATATTTAAATAAAGATTACATCATAACATAAGTAAATAAAGAAATACTTATAGGAAATAAGTAACACAAGTGACACAAGATTTATAGTGGAAAACCTCAATAGGTAAAACCACTTTGAAAATAACCTTTTACTTAAGAGAACTTATTTTACATCTAGTAAGATCACCTCCTCCTTTCAAACCCCGTTTACTAAGGGTAAAACCAAATCCTTGATTTGCACACCTTTGATATATTTCTGAATATATCAAATGAGGACCTAAAGTATTTTTATATAAGGTGATGGGGTATGTCTCTCGACCTACCTTTTCAATCAAAAATTATTGGCACATACACCTAGGTTTATAATATTTAATATTAGAAATATAAAAATTTCATGATATTAAATATTTAACCTAAAGTATATACCTAGGTTAGCATATTTAATAATAAATATATAAATATTTCATATTATTAAATATTAACCTATATATTAGTGATGGACCCATATACATTAAGGGTTGGCAGGACCACATAATCATTATGTTCCAACAACCTCCTAATGAGGCTATCATCAAATAGTTCTTGTGTTTCCCCTCTCCATATATAGTTATATTCAATAATACAAAAACATCCAAATATTTGTAAAAATATAAAACCAAGACTTGTATAGATGGATTACCTTGTTAAAACTTTCCATTACATATGTTGTTAGTCACTATGGTTTGATTGATAGAAGATAATTTTCTACTCTTTACACACATGCGTTCACGAGGTATATTGAGCTCGATGTAGGAAAAAAAACTGTTGCACAATGATAGGAGCTATGATAGTTCCTTACATTCTTCTCTTGGGGGCATCCCTCCATACTATATAGGTGCTATTATTTCATTATAGTTCCTTTTTACTTCTTCCTCATTATACTTGATTACATATATTGTGTATATGTTATTTTTGAACTAACAAGACTAACATATGTCTTATGCAACATTGTCATATCTTACTTCATGTGATCTCTTACTATTGATTGATTTTATCATTGTTTGACATTCCTACTTGCTACATCATTATTTCTAGTTTCTTATGTTATTATTCTCTTATTTCATTATATGCAACCCAAGTGCCTTGATTTTCTTATGACACCATGGTTGTCCCATGTTTGTGGTTCTATGCTTTTTTGTGTGACATTATTTCTCTTATACATGTCCTAAGTGCATTGATTATATTGTGACATTGTGGGTGTCCCATATTTGTGGATCTATGACCTAATATGAATCAGTTGTACATATTATTTTTTCTCACTTGATTTTTGCTTAGTATTTGTTCTAGTTTTATTACATTTGCAATGTTGCTATTATTGTTGTTCTTATTTCTATCGCACTACTCTTTCTCTAGTTTCTCTGGTTATTTTTACTTTTTGTGACATGGTTTCCATCATATATAACCCCCTTTTATAGGTATAGGTTCTACAAGGTGATAACATCTTCAACATCCTACACTCTTCTAAACCTTCTCAGACATATAGTGTATGAGCACACATCTATTATTTTCAGCCACATGCTCAAAATAGATTTTCACATGGTGTAGACACAAAATATGTGCATTTGGGTACATTTTGAGGTCCTAAAGAATACTATGTATATATTATTCCTATGGAAGAAAACTAGTGGTTGACAACTCCTTTTTCCTTTTTGATTTATCGTTTACATTCTTACTAGTATTACACATCTTATAACATTGTCGATACTTGACTCGATTTATCTTTTATGACCTTAGAAACTAGTTCTCGTTAGGACAAAAGTGCTTAGGAGCTCTTGTCCCTCCCGGGTGCTCCGACCTCTCTATATCCTTTTATTATTATTTTGGGTATCTTTTAATTATTGGGCACCTTTTATTACTTTGTGTTGGTCTTTCAATTGTCAATTACAAAATTCAAACAAGGGAATCATATATATACTTAGTTACTTCTTCTAAATAAGAGGAAAGACACTAAACATTAGTTACTATCACCTAAGCTTGTATCCATAGGCATAAATAGAATTACAAAACATCCATACAAGGGACAAGGGTTGCATCACTCTACATATACATCATAGGAGGGGAAATTCATTCTATTCTGTCTCACACATTTGCATACTTGGAGCAATCTAGATCTAGCCCATTATCATAGTGAAACTTGCACAAGGGAATCATAAGGCATAATTACACACAAATATACAAATAATTACATGGATTCTGATATTTAATGCAATGCTTAGTCATAAGATCACTCATCGAGTGATTGTCGTGGTCAATCGACTCCCCATCTCGCATCTTATTTATTTGGTTTGATGTGGTTTATGGGAATGTGCAGCTAGTTATCTATTTTATAGGTTACAAGTACAAATGAAGAAATTGGATCAAAACTAGAGAAAAAAATAAGATCAACAATGAAGCTCTTCCAACCCAAAAAAGATCGGAATTTGAGCATTTGAGTGGACACTAGTGCTTAGATTAGTCACTAACACCCAAATGCTCCATTCCTCCTGTGGGAGATTTTGTCCTATGCATCCTATGCATCTTTGAGTTCTAGAACTATCATTGAGCCTTGATGACATTGTTTACAACTTGTTCCGAAGCTTCCCAGTCCAAATCATCTCTTAGTTGCACGAAATCAGCCAAGTCACCTTCCCTCTCTCATTTGCTTAGGTTTTCACATTATTGTATTCTTATTTCTTGTCCATTACTTTATATTATCACTTGTATATTATTATTTAGAACAATTACTTTGAATTAAGGTTTAATTTGATTTAAATTAAATAATTTGGTGAACCCCACTCATGATATAACACTTGGATCCTTAGTTTACATATTCTATCATATTTGTATTTCCCTAGTTGCATCATGGTTCATAGTCCCATCTATTATTTTTATACCTTTGATTTGCATCGATCTTCTAGGGTTTCATAATTGGTATTATATTTCTAGGGCTCTTATTTTTCACATTACCTTTTCTTTCATGGCTCATAAGGTTCCTCACGTCTCCTTATATCAATTAATTCAAATGCACCCACCTCGCAAAGATGTACTCCAAAATCCTTAGACACTATGTGCTTACCTCGCAATATGCCACCTTCTCTTGAGTAAGATCCATCTTTAATCTTCTCTCTCGAATCACCTATCAATCTAGATACCACATCCAATTGATCCATCTTTGAGTTAATTCAAGATTTTCACCATTTATTCACAAAAATTCAAGCTATGGAAACCATGACTACGCTACTCACATCTGAAATCCAACATCTCAAGGCTACTTCTCAAGCCCATGTTAGTTCTTCTACACCTAATTCTGATCCCATATCCACTACATGTGCTCATACAAGTGAGGTCAAGGTATTACCAAAACATGCACCTCTCAAGTTTGATCAAAATGCTAAGCAACATGATATTCTTCTTGAGCTCCTCAATCACCAATTGATCAACTTTCCACCTACTCATTACTACCCTCCTTATCGATTACAAAATACAAAGGTCTCCCATTTTGCAATTATCATAGAATTAATGGACATTGTGAAAATGGTTGCTATGCTTTAAAATGAATAATTGGGTACCTTTAACATCAAAGATTTATTTCATTTTCTACACAACATTTTGTTACATGCTCATCTTCAATTGATAAACCCCAATGGGCTCCCAAATATTATCCCTCTATGTCTAGTGAACATCACGCCATAATTACTAATGTTCCTTCTCCAGTAATTGAAGAACCACCTACTTAGCCAAACATCATACCACCTTCGTAAGTACCTAACCTGTTACCTACTCCTATTATGTCATCCTCAATGTTACCCATAAAAAATATACTGACTACCATCAAAATAAGCACAACCAATTCATTTGAAACAAGCCACGATCCTTCGTTTACTTACATTTTCTTTGTTAGGCCCAAAATCTGATATTGATCATACTCTTGCTTCTACTTACCATTGTCACAACCATATATTTTCTTATGACACATTTCACATTAAAACATAGATCTCCATCAATTGCACACTCAGAGGGCATCACACTCCCCCTCCTCCATCACTATCAACCATATCTAGTATCTACTCATAGTTTATTTACTACATTTCATGCTCCGCACTTCATGTCTATCTTTTTAAGAACTTTTACATGTTTGGTACACACACTATACCATCATTACCCAATGACACATGTTAGTTCTATGGTTTATACTTGATTATTGAGGGTCCAATTATTAAATAAACCTCAAATAATATACACTTCACACTTAGTGCTTCATGATAATTTTTTTGTAGCATCTACTCTCAATCACATACAATAAATTCATTACTTGATGACACACTCTTGTTTTATGTTTCATACTTGAATGTTGAGGGAACATTCCTAAATGAACGTCAACTCACACATATTCACCGGGGAAATACGACCACTCTCATCTTTACATCTTGCATATCACATCACACACACACACACACAACATTTTCACATCTTGGTTGTATTGTCTCTTTTTAGCTTATACTATCTACATATTACACTTTGTTTCCTATGCTAGTTGGATTCTTAGTATGTCATTATATTTTTCTATATACACATGCGTGTTCACTTGGTATCTTGAGGTGAATGTAATACCTTTACATATTCTTACACGATGCATGATGATTTCCTCTACTCTTTACTAGTCCCACCGAGGCTCCCGGGGCATCTACCTTTACTACTTTCATACTCTATGCTATCCAAATTTTCTCCTTGGGGAAAAATTGGACAACATGAGTAATTGTACCTAGAACTGGGAGAGGGTTTCAAGGAAGAACTTAAGGGACTATAGGATTTTTTTATTTTGAGAACCTTACAAAGTGTTCCGGGAGGATTCAAGATCATCTTGAACTATTTCTCCTTTCTCAGGTTTTGGAAGCTCAAGATTTTCTTAGAGTGAGGAGAATGACATTCGTGGGCCCACATTTGACCAATGAGGGAAAAAGATGGTCAGAATTAGTATACAAATTTTTAGATGTCTTATTATACCTCCAAGATCCATTTGTTCACAAAAAAGGTTCAAAGTTTGGAAAGGGTCAGTGCAAGGTTAAAAATTTGGAGAAAATGGATGTTTGGGGCTCAAGAGCTAAAGTAGCTCACCGAGCTTCTTGGTGATCTCACATGAGGCAATATCACCGAGCTACCTGATTGCATAAGGGGTAGTGTATTATTCATCTCGATCCAATTATTGTGTTTTCCATTGTGTTAATGAGGGACTTGAGCCATGTTGGTTTGGAGATAGTTTGGGCAAGCCTAATGGAGTCGAGATAGCTATTTGACGGGATTTGTTACATAATAGAGATCAAGCTTGTAGATCACGAGTCGCAAAGATGGATGTCAAGTTTAATAAGATCATCTCTAATAAAATGAGGAAGAACTCGGTCACAAGGAGATCACGGGTCAAGTCAACATGGGAGCGTGTGGTATTGGCTCAACACTAGCGAGCTCAACATTTGAGAAATGAAATAACTCATAGGTCTGGGTAATGACTGGTGAGTTGTCTCCAAAATACCGAGTAGTGTTGGTTAGTGTCGGTGATGAAATAGTCTGAGCCATGCGTGAAAGAATTGTCAGTGGATGAAATGAGAAGATCACGGTGAAAATATGAGTGGATCAAGATATGCACATGGGACATCGGCCATGGAACTAACTCAGAAGTGATGCTTGTTGAGAAGCTCCATCTTGTGAGGAAGGTATTACTCGAGGAAATGAATGAGTAGTAATTAAGAATTGTTAAGCTCGGGGATGAACTTGGTGAGCCATCAATGCATGGCGAGGAAACCAGAGGCCAAGCTCGGTGGATGAGAAGGAAAGAGCTCACAGAAATGCATTATTTTTGAAGCTATGATGACATCAAGCTAGAATATCGAGGTTAGAATGTTTGTTCTAGGCTCACAGACGAGTTCACAAGTATTGGGAAAAGGTATCATTGGATTTGGGCGAGATAGATTGTCATGTGGAGCTCGCCATATCGGGTGAGCCTTTTAAATGGATCGAGTTAGGGTAATTCCAAGTTGTAAATATTCCTAGGATGTCGTGAAGAGTAGTACAATGAACCTAGCATGATTGGGCAATGAGGATAGACAAGCCAAATCGAGCTAGCATTGGAGTGGAGGTGGTCCAAGATCTTGATGACTCGGTGTTCGTAAGAGAATGAAAATACATGAGTCATTCTCATCAAGCACGAGGTGAGAAATTAAATATCTATGGTCATGTAGAAGCCGATCCATTTTCAAAATATTACAGGAGTTGGCGCGACCGTGAATGATTCAAGTTGTGTTTAAGTCAAGGAATGCAAGAAGGATAACTTGGCATAGGGAAGCTTGGGTCGAGCTCACAATTGAGCGACGAGTCGTGAGGGAATTAGCTTAGTGACATGAAAGAAATTGAGTATAGTGGAGAATACCAATTCACCGAGTCACTTAGCACCATGAATGAGTTGTCTTGAGCTCGAACATGATTTGATTTCACAATAGGAGGTGATCCAAGTATATAAGATCAACCGAGGATCACATGGGAATGGTGATCTTAGAACCGATCAGTGTGAGCTCACGAATATCATAGAAATTTCATGGTGAGTTGTGGGAAAATAATGATTTAAGGCCAAGGGAATTTCAAGGGCCCATAGACAAGGGAGAGTCAAGGACATTCGACCAAAGTAGTATAATGTGGGATCAAGGGAGCCTTCAGCCCCAAAATCCAAATTACCACTTTGTGGGGATTCAATGCACATGAGCTAGGGAAACTTGTTACTCTTTCCCCATGAAGAGGTCAGATCCACTAGAGAGATATGCCATCAAGTGGGTGTTGGTGGGTGATGGGTTGGAACTCACCCAATGATTCATATAGTGGAAATCCTAAGTCCATCATCGAGTCATTGTGAGTAGTTGGCGGTTGGGGCAACTACCCAATGTGGTAACCAATCTGAACAATGCGGGATTAATATGTGACAAGTGCTAGCCATTAAGTGTTGAAAGAAGAGTTCATTCGAGCTAAAGATGAAGTGTTTGCTGAGTTGATGGAAGAATCTTGAGTTGTTATGAATGGGCATGCATGTTGAAACATTTACGTGAATCATGCGTTTTGTTTCCAAGTCATTACAAGGTGGCGTAAAAGATAGTTTCAATGTGTGAAAATAGGGTCGAATGAGGAGTTGATTGCCACGAGCCAACGTAGAAGGTAGTTATGTGTTAAACATGTAAGGATGGGAATGGAATAAGCTGAATAGTTCGGATGCGAGGAATAAGGAGATCACCTAAGCGTCATAACGTGGCATAACATCCGTGACATTTGGCGGACAAGTAAAATCCATGAACCAAGTTATCCATCATGGTGGCACTAGGGTGGTCAACATGGACATGAGATGTTTGGAAAATTGGCTGAGTTCATAGCTCGATCGGTGAAAGATTACTTAAACAACCAATAAAAGGAATCAATGTGATGGATAAAGGAGACCCACAAGCGGTGAACCCAACATAGAGCCAACAACGCAGAAATGGATGCAAAGAGCCATTTTGACGAAGTGTAAGGTAGCTCACTAGCCCAAATTTCGACAAGCTAGTTGGCGAGGATTTTTTCAAATCATGACCTTAAAAACATTCACATTTAATTTTAAATGAAAGGGTCCCACCAATGGACCAAGGGAAAAATCCAAAAGGCTGAGATGCCTTAAAAATAATATTTTTATTAAAATATTTCATTTAAAATATAATTTTTATTTAAATATTTAATTAAAAATATTATTTTAATTAATGGAGGATAAGTTCAAATTTTCAAATTTATGAAGGCATAGTGGTGGGATGTTCTTCCCAAATATAATTAATAAGGTAATCAATTATGGAGACCAGGTGCCATAATTTAGGAACTTATCCTCTATTCTCTCACAAGTAGATTTTATATAAATGAAAATGAGGAACTCATTCCGAGGGGTTACACACCGGTTACGAAGTTAGACGTGTGACACAAGTTAGAAAATCGGGGGTTGGACAATTGAACAAGTGCACATTTTTCAAGAATCCTCTCTCTTTCTACTAGTTTTGTGGATTGGGGAACTTTCAAGCCTCTCTTCCAATATTGTAATGGAAAATGTTGCCTCTTCCTAAATGTATTGATGCATTGTGCACATGATTGAAGTAATAAAAGTGTGTGTTTTGTGACTATTATTGGTCCTTTCATCATTCTATCTACTTCATTGTGCCTTTCTCATGCTTACAGGTACACTGTAAATTCAAGTTTCCATTGCAATTTTTTTGGGGTTTATGTGCTTATCTAGTAGTGGAGTTTTGTATGTGGCTATGGTGTGATGCTTTCTCATCCTTCTCAATTTCATCCTTCTTCACTGGAAGACTAAAAACTTGTTTGTTTGATTGAGCTTAACAAAGGGAACACTTGCTTCATAGTCTATGGTGTCTTGTTTACCCTCTCTAAGTTGTAGTAGGTGAAATTGGACTGTGGTGTATTTTCTCACCCTCTTCAAATCAACCCTTCTTTTTGAAGATCAAAAAGTTGTCTAGTAAAAAAATTTTCATGGTGCATCACCATCCTTAGTGTAGGTTTTATTTCTTTCAAAATATCTTTCCCTAATCCCATGACAAGTTAGTATAGGTCTAGTTAGTTGTTTTATTACACTAGGAGTAATATAGCACTTAGTTTAGGAAAAGGAAGTTGGCCTTCTCTCGGAGGTTCACCTCGAGCCCAAGTCCCATAGCTTGAGAGGTGATCCCATGTTACCCAATCACACCAAACATCCTGTTCACATTCTAGCCATTCGGGGTGTAGTGATTTGGCGATAACACTCTACACACCATATGTCATATTGTTACATTATTTACTACTTGGGTTACTATCACTTTCCTTTTTGTTGTTATAGACATGATTTGACATAATACTTATTTTTCAAACATACTAACAGTGCTTCATGTGTATCATTTTCCTTATAGGATCAATACAACCATGGTTATCTGTCACTTATTGCTATTGTTTACGGGTTATGCCCTATGTCTTTCTTGACTATTGTTTTTATGGCCACTTCAGATTTGATTATCTTGTGACATTATGAGTGATGTCTCATTTTGAAACCTACTTTTCGTAGTCTATCTTGTTTTCCTAGTTGCTTATTACATTGTCTTCTCTTGCATGCTAGCCATTTTACTACTAACACTTGTTACTAGCCTCTATAGTTTGCACGTTCCTTAGTTTATACCATGCACATCCCCTAACCCCTACAGTATCTACTCTCAAATATGTATAGCAAGATTGATTCCTTTCCTTTAAGCCGCATTCTCCTACGGTCATCACATGTACCCTAAATGAGTGGGGCATCATTGGGTAAGAAATTAACACATGGACATAGTTACTGAGTGGTCCGAATTAGATTTGTATCGCAAACACATAGAAGACACTAACACCTAATAAAAGACAATAGTAGTGGGCACTTGTGTCCTAGGGGAAATGTTTTAGAAGCCCATTGAATGAGAGGGGGAAGAATCGGTCATAAAATAATTTGAACTTCATTTACCATATCAAACATACATCATCCAAACCATTCATTCATCAACCATAAACCATGTGAGCTTATTAAATGTGTATTAAGCATTTACAAGAGCATGTAATAAGAGAGAAAACTAAAGACACCAAATATATGTGGGAAACCATCTCGAGGAATAAAACCCATTAAAACCACTTCTTATATTACACAAAATAAAGGACTTGCATGAATATTACACATCATGCAAGATTTATTTAGTGAGGCACCCACCCCACAAGGAACACCAACCCCTAAAACATTTTCTAATATTATTCATAAAAATAAATTACATGAATATTACTCATCAAAAATATTTCACATGAATGATCAAAAACATATGGTACTCCCACAACTAATTGTGAGCCAATTTCAGCTCCAAACACACCAAACCCTCTTCAAAATTCTCTCGCTCAAATCGCTCAAATCTAGTTCTTCATGGGATGAATAGGTCTATTTCCATAAAATTTTTGATCCTAAATATTTCTCATGTATTCATCTCTCTCCTCAACTCTATCCTTAACCCACATAATATCTTCTTCCTTATTCTCTAGGTCGATCTCATCCCCATCATGTCAACTAGTCATAATAATTAAATATAACATGTTTTATTTACATGAATTAGCATCAAAACACTCATAGGTCAGTAATGACCATATATGTAGGTCATAATAACTCAAAAACATAATAATAAAATCATATAAATCAACTCAAAGGACCCAAGTAGGTCGTAAGGGGTCAAGACATTTCTAACAAGAACCAAGACACCTATAAAGGCCAAAACAAGTTCCTCAAGCACCAATGAATGCACCAAAAATCCAAGGGCATAATTTTTCAAGAATCTATCAACATCACGCAATATGAGAACAACCGAGAAAGAATCACAAAAAATCTCATGAAGCACCGAAACATCCATCTCCACCATGAAACACACCAAGTTGCAAACAAGCACAACTTGGTCTTCAATCTCCCATAAATTAGTCCTAGAAAACAAATGAGTTCACATATCTAAACTCATAATCAAGGATTAAGTAATATAACATTGTAAAGGTATTTGAATTTAGTTTCGTAACAAATCACTTTATCCTTAAACTCATCGTGAAATGCCTCTAAACAAATGACTCAATCTTTAAAAGCTGCTCAAAACTATAAAGCTGGACTTAAGAACCAATATTGAGGAATCAAGATCCAAACATATTAAAAGTCACTTCCAAGATTAACCAAATTATGGAACACATCAAGGAGAAATAGAAAACACCATAAAGAAATAATATTCATAGCTCATGAGGAGAATATGATCCAACACACCTATTCCTTCACACCTTCTTGAGAAGCCAACTAGGGCTTTCTAGGTCATTAGGCCTTAAAATAAAAACCACTTCATAATATAATTATAATATCTCATACACATCATAAAATGTGCTAATAAAATATCCATGACCATCGGATGTATCAATAACAAGCAAAATGACCAAACTCATCTCAATCCTCCATGACTAGCTTTTAGCCGTTAAGCCCAAAATCAAGTATGAAAAATTTGAGGACCTATATCTTACATTTTTCCATTAAAGTAACCTGATAATTTCCATGGATAATTATATAATCTCCAAATGATTCTATAACAATTCACTTTTCATCCCGAGGCTTCCATCTCAACCCTCAAACTATAAATCTCCACAAAACCGGGGTTTTTTCTGTCACTTCTGAAACATCTGGAACACCAAACTACCACAAAAAGAGATATGAGGAATCATATTCAACCCTGATATATAAATTTTTAATTCCTAGACATTTGGAGACAAAAAAATTCACTTCTTCCAAGTCGCTATGCTTGGAGGGTTTAACTAGGGTTTCAAACCACTTTATCTTGTTAACGATTATTCATAAAAGTATAACGATCAACCTACTTAATTATTTTTGAAAAAAATCTATAATAAATGAAAAATAATCCCCAAAATCCAAAAGGTTCGATGAAATGTGTGTGTGAGTGGGTGAGAAAAAAAGTTTCCATATCAAGCTAGATTCTATTTCTATAGAACTCGGTTTTGCGAAAAACTTCATATCTTGCACAAATCTCTTCATACTGACTTGAAATTTTTCCCAAAGAACCATGGATACCTCTTGTATGCATGCTAACTCTCATCCAAGCTCAAATAACTCTGAATATCTCCAGCCACCGAGACACACTTGTGCTACCATTCCTTGTCTTCACCTTCCTGCTTCCCAAGGACCTTAAAACATCATCAAACCTCTAAGAACTAACCTAAAACTCATCATACACCTATTATGTGACATTGTAAAAAATTTACAAATATTATACATGAATTTATTGCTCCAAATCTCATGCCACCATATCATGCACCATACTCTAAGTCTAGGAATAAGCCTAGAACGACCTGACTCAACCCATACAATTTATGAGCGAATCATGATGACTCATTGTAGACACTTAGAAACCTCCTAAACATCAGACCAACCATGAAAAACTTGATTCAGACTTCATACCAACTTGGGAGAACTCACACAATGACCATGCATACTAGACCATGCTCTAGGACACCATAAAATATTACCAAACCTAGACACTACCAATCAACCTTCGGACTTGAATTTGGTTCACACCTCATGGAAAATCATATGACACCTCAACACCATTTTCCATCAATGAAAACTACAGACACAATGGAAAACAATCTCCCCCTTTTCCATTGCTGACAACCACCTTAAGAAAAATTGACGGAAACCAACAAGATCAAACACCTACATGACTCTTTTTCATGTTTCACTTTGACATATATGAAAAAGGATACGATGATGAATCAACATGAAAAATGACAACACAAGACAAGACACAATGGAAACAATTCACAAGACAAACTTACTTGCTTCACATGACTCCCCCTTGGACTATACTTTCTCTTCTTGACTTTAACAACAAAAATAAGATCCATGGACCTGATATGAGTATCCATATAGCTCCCCCGAGAGTATATTCTCCATATTTTGTCTTCTTATCTGATATACATCACCATCTAAGATTGTACTATACAAGGAACCACAAAATTTACCTCTAAACTTAACATATCATCTTTTAGGACCATTAGCCCTAAATCTCATCTTTATTCAAATTAAGCCAAACTTCTCAAGGTAATATAATCATACAATCCATATGGATCACTAGCTAAATACTCCTCATACATTCATACTATCAAAATCTAACTAATAAATCAAAATTAATAGCTCATACCTTGTCTAAGGCTATAAAGAAAGGTCAACACAAATGTCTCAATCCTGAAATAAATTCTTAGTGTTCTCTACCTTCTTCTCATGCTATCTCAGTTGATTCAACTTGTGTCATGATTTCCCTTGAAACTATACTTTCATACAACCACCATACATCATTTTAGTCCTTCTTAGACACTTCATACTCTTGATGTAAGATTGACATCCTCAATTTTTGTCCCATAAGGTCTACTGAGACACTGTAGCATCTTTATTCTGATCCACCATATCCATTGTACCATACTTGTTTTAAAAAGATTAAATTGATCAATCATATAATTCCTACAAATCTAACTAGCATCACATCTCAAGAATAGAGATCACTCAATCCCCACTGCAATTTTGGAATAAACAATCCAAAGTTACCCTACCAAACTAGCATCTTTAACACCTTGACCATATGCTAGAAGATCATTATCAATTCTTTATGCCCTTTGCAATCTCCATACACATGTAGCTCCTCATAATGTAGATACACAAGTTATTAAATACCATAGATTCTTATTTCAAGGACTTATGGGTACTTTGTGTACATAGATATAAAACTAGACCTCCTTTAACAAAAAATAGAGATATAAAACCTTCATGTTTAACTTCTTCAACACTCGACACATAGTACTAGTTTAAGAAGCTTAATTAGTCCACTAAACATACATACAATCTGAAAATATTACTTGTAAACACCATCTCATACCTAAATAGATCATATGTGCAGTCCTAGATGAAGGATCATACCTTCTTATTTGTAAGACCTTTAAATAATTGTATCACCATAAATCCTGTGAGATATTCCACCTTCCACAAGAGTTAAACACATCTTCAAAACAAGTCATTAGATCAACATACATTGAATTTATCTCTTTAATAATCTTATCTCCTCCAAGGACCACCCTTGTAACAACCTAGATCTAAAAAAAGATACACTCTCCTAACACCTCATACTCGAGCTAAGTAAACACACTTTTCAAAACTTGAGTAACAACTCAAACCCTGATTTATCTTCCTTAAAGTCATATCAATGGCATGATCATATCTTCATACCTGCAAGATCAACATCTACATAGAATATACTTCTAACCTTATGAAGTATGATTCATACATGGATCTCTATTTTCATAACTTGATACACCATCTCCATTCCTTGAAACTCTTGATTTACACCTTTATGAAGAAGACTTATTTCTTGATACACTCTTTTCTCTTGCACAAAAAGGATGATGCAGAATTCAAGATACCCAAAATCTTCATAGAATATTTGGATAATTAGGATAGAGAATTTCCACATGTGGACTTATTCAAACTCAATAGAATATTGTATCTCATGCAATATAAAACATTTTTTCATAATGCTACATGGCCTTCATGATTTGAACCATAATCCCAAGCTTAGAACATTTGAAATTACACCAAAGATCGGGGTCTTTCTCATCTTGACCCAACCATAAAATTAAATATTCTTACACATAGGACAATCATGACATCATAGAATTCTTTGATGATAAATATTAAGCAATGATAACCATACCTCTTACAATCTTGAAAATAACTAAAACACTCATGCGAGACCTTGAAATGAGGGAGCACTTACCATCTTATGTAGTTAGACCAAAAGGAGAAACTAGGATGTATACCAAAAACCTTTGATGGATCAATAATCATAGGAATCTCTTTGAAAAAACTTCAAACTTGTTTTTATTTGCACAACAACGTAAATAACACAAACTATCTCATGATGCAAATACTTGTTTTTGACATTAAACCACTAACTTAGGCTAGAGCCCAATTTATTTAGACATAGGAGCATACTTGCTTATGAAACTCAACCATGATGAACTCCCCCTAGGACGAGCATTTCATAGGGCTACAAAAATGAAAAACTTTGGCATTTTAGAATCAAACCTTGACTTCAACTTAACTTTGTAGGATTTCCTTTAAAAGTAAAAAGACTTGACCTTAAAGATCATGATGACATAGATTAATCCTTTTCAAGATATCATATACTCCATGAATGATGACTATTACAACCAAAAGTAGCATATGCCTTTGACACATTTCAAGGCATAACACATATCACTATATGAACAGGAAATCAACAAGGAAACAATGTGACTAGAAAGGAACTTTTGATGGACTATGAAAAATATTTTATCAAGACCTTGTGAACAAGAGTGAACAACCTTGCTAGCCTACTAATTCCTTAATTTATCATAACTACTTGAGACTCAACTTTGGTAGTACTAACATATTATGACAAAAAAAAGCTCTGACTGAGAGTACACTCTTTTCTTTGCTTGGATAATCAAACAAAATTTTCACAACTTGAAAAAACTATAAAAAAACTTTAAACACATTTTGAATGAGACCATACACATTTAGAAACATGAACTAATGAATGAAAAAGGACAACCACACATACCTTGTCAGACTAACAAGACTTTAAAACAACCTTATAACAACATTTTCAGATCTCACACAATAGTACAGACCATCATTGATTCCCATAGAATGAGGAATGAATACATGAAGCCTAATGGAGCCCGCTTATGAATATTAGGTCACTAGAACACCCAAAATTTAGGAGATTCCCAAATCTCCATATTACTTCTATCCACATTGTTATCAATCTTCAAAACTCTTTTGATTTTCATAGGCTCAGTTGTCTTGAGATCCACTTTGAATAACTTCTCCTCCTTATTTTATTTGTTTGTTCTATCCTTGAATCCTTTTTGACCGACTCTTTTGGTGAAAACTTGATAATCACATGTGATCCTCTTCTATTTTGTTTTCAACTATAGCAATCATACCTTCATGATCTGATTTGGGCTTGATTAACTTGTCTTCCATTCTTATTGAAATAGACTTCAAGCTGTGCACCTCTCCCTTTGAATCATCCTTCTTATATTGAATTTCATGATTGGGTTCCTTGGCTTTCATGCATGTTTCTTTAGGATCAGACATTTTGAGTTCCTTAGTTGAGATAAGATTCAATTTGAGAGACATCTTCTTTCTTTGGCACACTCTTTCTATATGACTTGGTCTATGAAAATTGTTGCAGATACCATTATTCTTGTCTCTTTTCTGATATACACTTATATTACAACCACAATCCTTAACCTTATGACCATACTCGCAACACGAGTAACATTCACATTTAAAGAATATTTCATCATTCCTAGAAGACCTTCTTTTACAATTTCTAGCTCCATGAACAAAATAATGACATGCATAGTAATAACCATTGAAGGAGCCATACATCATTATGTTTGGTTTCCTAATGAGTTTATATAACTTGGAATCTATATTCTTGGTCTCTTTTATGTCTTCACAACCACTAGGACTTGTATTATTATTAACACAAATCTTCTCCATCCTTTCTTATATTCTGCAACCTATTGAAAGTCGGCTCTAATTCTCGATTTCAATAACTTTAGTTCCCCTTCATATATGATACAATATTTGTCTCTAACTATTAGGGTTATAAATTCAATTTTGATCTCACAACACTCTTATTCTTTTCCCTTTAGATCCTCTATCAAACTCCTAATTTGAGGTTTAAAATATTTTATGGCTAGATCATGCTCTACTTCTATATCACTGGTTTGTTCTTGCATTCCAAAGACCAATGACTCAACAATATCATACTTTATCCTCCAAAGATCAAATTTTTTTCCCATTATGCTTTGATTAACTAAAATTGAGGATAATGTGTAGTTAATATAATCTAGAATGACATGTAAATATAGTAAATACGATGAAGAATGACCCAAACAACTATGAAAATGGAAATGCAAAACCCTAGAGTGCTAAGAGAGTTAGAATAAAATCAGCTAATTTGAAAAGCTCTCTAGACTAGAGAAACATGAAGCATGAAAAACTATGCAGAGGCCCCAAAAATGATGGATCTAAGCTATCTAGTTGGATTAGAGAGCCTTGAGAGGGATTGGGGTGCATGTAGGTACTCAGTGCGTAGGATGGGTGCCTTGTCTCGTGTAAAAGGTGCAGGCTGAGTTTTATAAGTTTTATAGGTGGTCTAAAAACCTTGTTGTGTATCACATCAAATTCATTGTACTATGCTAAGTGTCACTAATAATCCAAGATGAAATTATGACCTGCAAGAAACCATAAGAAGTATCAAAACCCTAAAAAAAGAATAATGTAAATGAATGAGTGGACTAACCTCGGCCTGCCACAACAATGGTCTTACTAATGAGCCTTTGCACCTTGTATTTCAAACCTAAATGTGTGTGTGTGTGTGTGTGTGTGCGCGCGCATGTGTGCGAACGCACACACGCATCACATGCCCTAGGTTCTCTTATGCCAGCAACACTTTGTGAAGTGAGCAATAACTAGATGTAGAAAATTTAATAGAATGTGTGCATGGAATATAATAGAATCCCTCCCCCTATGCTTGTGTGATGCTGAACCAACCTTGTCCTTGCGGTGGAGATAATAGATGTAAATGATCTCTAAATGGATGCAACTCTAGGTGGGTGATAGTAGTGACTAGTGCTTGGTTCCTCATTATGGTCTCATAACTTTATATTTATAGGATTTTCTTGATCTTACTTCGTAATTAACCACGAAATGGCCAAATACTAAAAAGATAAAGATCTCAAACGGCTAGGAAGAGCCCAAAAAGTGGTAAGAAAGTTCAAAAAGGATTGGGGCACCTCTCAGTGCGACTAGGTACCCATGGGTGCCCAGATGCTAGCTGGGTGCCCCGATCCAAAGCTAAAATGAAAAATTATGATAAAAATGACTGGGAACATGGGTGCAAGAGGTCAGAAATTACGAAAGGAAATAAAATAAGATGGCCAAAATATGGGGGTTAATTAGTACTTTCTTCACTTAAAACCTTCTAAACAGTAGTATGAGATAAGGATTAAATAACGCCTAAAGTGCATGATTTTGTGTCTACACACTTCAAGGATCTCCTCCAAGTTGTTAGACTTACTTCAAAAGGACCTAAATTTTATACCAATTATTATAAGCACATTTAATGAGAGGGGGTGAATCATTCATACATTAATGTCAAATGTGTTTACCATATAAAACATACATCATCCAATCCATTCATTCATCAACCATAAACCATGTGAGCTTATTAAATTTATATTAAGAATTTACAAGAGCATGTAATAAGAGAGATAAATTAAGACACCGGATGTATGTGGGAAACCCTCAAAGTGAAGAAAATCCACGAAACGTCTTCTTATATTACACAAAACAAAGGAATTGCATCAATATTACACATTATGCACTATTTATTAAGTGAGGCACCAACCCCTAAAACCTTTACTTATATTACTAAAAATAAAGGAATTGAATGAATATTACTCATCACACAAGATTTAAAATGAATTATCACAAAATATATGCTACTCCCATAACTAATTGTGATCTAAGTTCAGCTCCAAAAACACCAATCCCTCTTCAAACTATTCTCTCACTTAACTTGCTCAAATATGGTTCTTCATGGGCCAACTAGGTCTATTTCACTGATATTTTTGATCCTCAATATTTTATAGGTATTCATCACTCTCATCATATTTTTGCTTAACCCCTCTAAGATATTATTCCTTCTACTCTAGGTTGTTCACATCCCCATCATCTCAACAAGTCATAATAAGCAAATATAACATGCTTTATATACATGACTTAGCATCAAAAAAATCCTAGGTCAGACATGACCATATAGGTTAGTCATGCCAACTCTCAAAAATAATAATAACATCATATAAATCGAATTAAAGGACCCAAGTAGGTCGGAATGGGTTAAGACATCTCCAACAAGCACCAAGACACCTCCAAAGGCCAAAACAAGCTCTTCAAGCACCAACAAATGCACCAACATCTTAAAGGGAATAAAACAAATTTTTCAAGAATAAATAAACATAATGAAACATGATAAAAACCTCGAATAATCACCAAAAATATCAAGAAGCACTGAAACATCCATCTCCACCATGAAACACACCAAGTTGCAAGCAAACACAACTAGGTCTTGAAGATCCCACAAATAAGTCCCAAAACACAAATGAGTTCATATAGATAAAATCATAGTCAAAGATCAATTCATATAAAATTGGAAAGTTATTTGAACCTAGTTTTTATAACAACTCACTTTATCCTCTAACTCATAGTGAAAGGCCTCCAAACAACTCAATATTTGAAACCGCTCAAAGCTGTCAAACTGGGCTCAAGAACCAGTCTTGAGGAATCAAGCTCCAAACATCTTCAAATTCACTTACAAGATCAAAAAAATCATGTAACACATCAATTTCTACCTATAAAACACCATAAAGCACTAACATGCATATCTCATGTGGAGAAATCGATCCAACAAACATGTTCCTTCACACCTTCTTGAGAAGCCAACTAGGGATTTCTAGGTCATTAGGTATTCAAATGAAAACCACTTCAGCATACCATAACAAGAGCTAAATAAAATCATAATAGGTGTTAATATACAATCCATGACCATAATATGCACAAAAATAAGCAAAATGACAAAAATCATCTCAATCCTCTATGACTAGCTTTTAGCCCTTAAGGCCAAAATCGTAAGGCAACTTTGAGGACCTATATCTTCCATTTTATCCACTGAAGCAACCTTAAAATTTTCATGGATACTTATAGCATCTCCCAAGGATTTTGGAACAATTCACTTTTCATCTCAAGGCTTCCATCTCATCCCTAAAACTACAAATATCCACAAAATAGAATTTTATCTCACTTCGAAACATCTAGTTTACCAAACCACCACCAAAATGAGATCTAAGGAATCATATTCAACCTTGATGCATCAATTTTTTTGACCAGAAATTTCATATATCAAACAATTCACTTCTTCTAAGTCACTCTGCTAGGAGGGTTTAACTAGGGTTTCAAACCACTTTATCTTGTTAATGATTTTTCATAAAATTATGACAATCAATCCACCTCATTATTTTGAAAAATACTCTAGAATAAATGAAAAATAATCCCCCAAATTCACAAGGTCACGGGAAAAGTGATTGTGAGTGGGTGATCAAAATTAAGTTTCCATATCGAGTTGGTTTCTCATTCTCTAGAACTTGGTTTTGTAAAAAAATTCATATATTACAAATATCTTCATAATGACCTAAAATTTTGCTTGAATCACCATGAATACCTCCTATATGATTTTTGACTCTCATCCAAGATCAAATACCTCTTAATATCTCTAGCCACTAAGACTTACCCCATGCTACTCTACCTTGTCTTCACCTTCTCACTTCCTAAGCACCTCAAAACATCATCAAACCTATGAAAAATGACCTGAAACTCATCATACACTTGTTATGCAACAAAAAAACATCTTCCCCATGCTTAGACATGACCTTCCTACTGCAAATATCATGCCACCATACTATTCATCACACTCTAGGTCTAGGAATAGGCCTAAAATGACCTGACTCAACCCATACAACCCATGAACTGATCATGATGACTCATTGCAGAAATTTAGAAACCTATTACACATCAAAACAACCATGATAGATCTCATGAATACTTCATACTAACTTGGGAGAATTCACACAATGATCATGCATACTATACCATACTCCATGACACCATGTAACGCCACCAAACCAATACATTATCGATCAACATTCGGACTCAACCTTGGTTCACACCTCATGGAGAAAAATATGACACCCCAACACCCTTTTCCATCAATGAAATTTGAAATTAATGACAACTACATACACAATGGCCAACAAAAACACTCAATTTCTAAGTTCAACACAATCTCTAGTAGTTTATAGTACAACTCTCTAGTAGTAGGAACTTGCCCTGTAATTACAGAATGCATTCAATCGGTTAGAATCGGTTATAACAGGAAAACATGTTACAAATTAGGGATGTACCATCTACAATGGTTCTTATTGGTAAGCGTCATGGAAGGAGAGAAAACCAGACCTCTCTCCCCAACACTCTTCTCTTGGCATAAGATCACCCAAAAAAATCACTCTTAGCGTGAGATCACCCAAAAAACCTCACAGTCATCAACAAGCCATCTAGATCCAATAACATCTCCAAAACAAGACAATTTTCTATCTTATACTCTCTTACACATCAAGTGTACTCTTTCCTTTACACACTTTCTACTTATACACATATTACTCTAATTTTTCATATACATGACTTTGACTACTTTCTTGCTCATCTTTTGCAGTGTCCTGTCCTTATACGCAATAAGAAGTAACTCACATGAGCGAGCATAAGCTCCAACAACACACACTACTACACATATGATTCACCCTTAGGATCTACCTTCCTTCTTAGTTTCCATGCTTCACATTACAACCAATTCACGCTTCACTTGTCCACTTGGAACACTATCGGCTACACTATTATCTATAGGATTACAAGGTACGCATATTCTATCTACTTTTTCTATTGAGTATTCACTCAAATACATAAAGTGGGGGAAAATGTAGACACAAAATCTATCCACTTGGGTACATTTCTTGGTCCTAAAGCATACTAATATATATATGATTTATAAATAAGATAACTAGTGGTTAAAAATCCTTTTGGCCTTTTTGTTTTATCTCTTGCATTCTTATTGGTATTTTACATCTTACATCCTTACCGATACTTGAATGATTTATCTTTTATGGCCTCAGACACTAACACATAGTTAGGATAGAAGTGCGCAGGTGCTCATGTCCCCATGGGTGCTCCTGACCCTCTCTATACTTTTCTTACCCTTTTGGGTCTCTTTTACTTCTTGGGCATATTTTAGTACTTTGGGTCGACCTTTTAGTTGTCAATTATGAAATTCAAACAAGGGAATCATATATATACTTAGTTACTTCTTCTAAATAAGGGGCCAAACACTAAGAATTATATACTATCACCTAAGCTTGCATCCAAAGAAACAAAAAGAATTATAAAGCATCCATCTAACACATCCATATAAGGGACAAGGGTGCATCACTCTACATACACAACATAGGAGGGGAATTTCATTCTATTCCATCTCACACATTTGCATACTTGGATCAATCTAGATCTAGCTTGCTATCATAGTGTAACTTACACAAGGGAAACCTAGGGCATCATTACACACACATACACATATAACTACATGGAGTATGGGAAATAGTGCATTACTCGGTCATAAAATCATTCTTCGGGTGATCGTTGGGGTCGGTCTAACTCCCTGATTTGAATCTTATTTATTAGGTTTGATGTGGTTTATGGGCATGTGTAGATAGTTATCTATTTTTCAGTTTATAGGTGTGAATGACAACATTAGAGAGAAACCAGAGTGATAAAATAGGATTAAAAATGAAGCTCTTCTAGCCTAAAAAGATCAAAATATGAGCATTTGAGTGGACACTAGCTCCCAAATCAATCACTAGCGCCCCAGGCACGCTTCTATCCTCCCATGGAAAATTTTGTCTTGTGAAATTCCAAGTTTTAGAACCCGTGGTGAGCCTTCATGACTTTGTTTCCCACCTATTCCAGTAGTTTCTCGATCCCGATCATCTCTAGGTTACACGAAATCAGCTAAGTCACCTTCCCTCTCTCATTTGCTTAGTGTTTCACATTATTTCATGCTTATTGCTTGTCCATTACTATAAAATAGCACTTGTATATCATTAGTTATAGTAGTTACTCTAAATTAATGTTGATTTAATTTGATTAAATCAAACACATGTCAAAAGAGGTGGCATTCATCAGGGTATATTCTACACTTACAAGTAGAATCACTTGCTCAAACATAAGTTTCCATAGGTAAAAGTAATCGAAAACACTTTCAGCCATAAATTTTTGACAAAAACTACAAAATTTCAAATAATACATAAGGGTTAGGAAAATATAAATGGTTATGACCACACCATATGTTTTTTTCATGGGAAAAAAACACCAAATTTATCTACATTTTTAGGGTTTTTAGCATAAATATAGGTTTTTGGCATAATATCATACTTAAATGACACAATTCAAATAAGTTTACAAGGGGGATTAATTTTTTCATACTTTCTCCTCTTCACTACTCGTTTTAGTTGCAAAATACACATGTTTGGGGCATGGGTCTCCTTTTCTATTTATATTTCAAAAAATTATATACTCTTACTCAGTAGTATGACACATGGGAAGAGCATGAGGGTACTCATTCTCTTTATACCTTGTTTCTATATAGTTAGACATTGGGCCTAGATCTATTTGCAATGGTGTGATATGTGGGGTTATGGAAAGTATCAAAGTGGTTAAGATCTTTTTAGGAAGTCTTTCCTTTCTTCATTATTAAATGTGAAGATATCAAGATTACTAAAAACTTTGATGTATAATATTATTCCTTCATGGAGTGCATTGGTACCTATCCTTTCTTCCATTTGTTCTTGGGTTACATGCACCCAATACCTTAGCTTCGCTTGATACAATTAGGCACCGATTACCCCCAATCTTTTAGCAAATTTCAAAATAACAATCTAAATCTCCAAATCTCCAATTACAAGCAAGGAATGAGAAGCTCTTACCTTCACAAATAAAATAGGTGTACTATTTCACTTTATACAAATTAGAAGTATATAGTTACTAGTGAGTTATAGTTGTATTTCTACTATGGTCATTGGCTACACTTTGTGTTGCGGGTCTCATCATGGAGCGTGTCAACACCAACACATTTGGATAAAAGGAATTTAGAGTGAATACAAAGTGTGTTTATAAACTTAGGTATATTTTCCTTTAAGCATCCAATTTTCATTTTCATACTTAAATGGTGGGGGAATGTATACACTTAAATTTAGAAATTTACCCTTTTAACACCGCTAATTGTAATTTTCTTCTTGGAAAATACAAACACCTATATCCTATTTTCAATCAAATAAAGTTGAATTATCTTTCCTAACTTTATAATTTTCCTATACCCATGTGTTGAAAAATACAAAGATTACTACATAAGACTAATGTTAAAACTCAAAGCAACTCTCAAATTTCATTTCTACATCCCTAATCGAAATCATACAATTAGGTTAGGATGTATAATACGGTATTGACCAACCATGCACGGTCTTGACCTAGCTCAAATTCCAACTCTAATTTAAATGCATTATCTTTGGTTGGGTCCTTTTATCCTCTTGATTCAACATTTTTATAAAAATTTACCTTTGGATCCCTATATAATAAAGTTAAACTCACCTCATTCACTAACTGAAACTCTCATAAGATCTCATTAAAAAGCTAGCACAAAGGGAACTTTAGGATCCCTAAAGCTTCCTAAAGCTTATGCACATCCATTAAGGAAGGCGCTACTATAGTTCGAAATACTCAACCCAGTCAATGAGTATAGCCTCTCTCACATTCAAGAACACAAAGTTCATATCTCTAAGTCTTAGCAAGAACACAATTTAAATAAAAAATGATCAAAGAGGTTCGAGTGTCTAATTAGATGCATTTATATAGATATCACATGCTACATGGATAAATATGTGTAATTTGAGGTCTCTTGAGTAGTAAAAATGTAGGAATTGCAAGGGGTGGACTTCAACCCCAAACTAAGCTTTTTTAGGGTATTCTACCCATGGTTAGGGTTTTGGAGTAATTCAGTTGGTTACCAATGATATCAAGATTTTTTGATAGGGTTAACATCAAAACACATTTACATACCACTAAATGTCTTAAAAATTTATAGGGCACCATTATAAGGGCATCGAAAACCATATGGAAGGCACATGAATGGATTATAAAAGATGGCTAGAATGTATGGTCCTTAACTAGGATATTTCCATATCATAGTTTCAACAATGAAGCTTTTTTAGACTACACACATCTAGTTTCTCTAGCCTATCTTCCCATATTATTCTTGTACTATTTTGTATAACTAATTCCCTCTCTTTCTCTCGTATGTATTTTGAGCTTGTATTAATTTATTAAAATAACGAATATGTTATTCTAATGTTGTATAATCAATGTTGGAAGTTAATTTATTAGAATACCTCTAATATACGGACCTTACATTCATTTTTATTATTGTGTATTGCATAACAAACATAATTAATCTAAAAAGTGTGTACACACATGCATTTAACACTGAAACTATAAAAGAAACCTATAAATCAAGTGTTTTTCACCTATCATACAGAGTGCCTTGTAATCTCTAGTATCCCCTTTGCATATACTAAAGTATGCCAAGTTGACCAATGGTTTGTCGTCCCCGATATAGATCCCACACTACTTGATCCAATGATACATGAATTAGATACATGTAACCCATTGGCACCCTCATGGTTGGGCCTATATCCCATTGAATCTTTTTCAAGTGTCCCCTACTACATGTAGTAGTGTCTCTATAGACATGTACATTGGGAACCTCTCATATATCCATGTTGCTTAATGAAATCAATGGTCCAATAAAACTCTATTGGCTGACTTAGATTCTATACTTATCATTCATCAATTGTACCCACATAGCATTCCCTCATATATATTACACACCATTGTATAAATCCTCCCTACACACCATTATCGGAGAAAGAAAGGAACTACTCCATCTTCCTTGGGAAAATGATCGTGTCACAACCATCCCTATCACGAACTTTCAGATATCCAAAATTTGTGTGGTAAAAAAACATAGTTATAACATCAAAGTGTCATGATGGTACTCATCACTACCATCTACCCATTGAGCTAGGTATTTTCTCTCTTGTGTTGAATGGAATATCACAAAACATCCTCAAACCTAAATAAGTAACCCCAATATGGCATGAACATCCTATAGGGTAATGCAAACCTCCAAATTTTGTCTTGTGGCCCTCCATCTAAAGGTCTTATACCTATACTTCCAACACCCCAAGAACATTTGAACCATATCGCGATCCAATAGGATTTGAACAATTTGCATTACACCCCCAAAACCAAGGGCTTGTAACTATTTAACATCCTACATCACCAACCCTATCAATGATCCTAGAAACCTTGGAACATTCATTAATATCCATAACCTGATGTGCATCTATAAAAAATACAAACATGCACCCATAAAATCTCGGTCATAGAAAAAAACAAAAAACATTATGAAATATCTTACAACAATATCTTTCCCTCTGAGAATCAATCATGTTATCCTATGACATCAACCTCGTATAATTTTCCTAGCCCCCCATATAAGATTGACCATGTTAGCCTATGAAATCAACCCATGTATATTTTTCCTAGCTTCCCTTATGAGATCGACAATGTTATCTTGACACAATCAAACACCATAGAAGTGTCACCCTTTCCTATACAGTCAATAATCTATGCGTAGATGTTATTGGCCATGCTAACATTTCATAATGTCATCAACCGGTCTGTGATTTGGTCATTATACCATGGACAATCCTATCGGAATCATGGGTGTGCAAAAATCTTTAGTATTTAATTCCCTATCTAGCATTAATGACCAAAAAAATTAAAATTCTCCCAAACCCACTTGCATTCAATCTTAAGTTTCCTTTTGACTCTTATTTGGATGAAATTTGGTAGTTGTATTTTCCTCATGACTCAACTAACCATGTTTACCCTATCTCCCCTTTCCCAAATTATATACAAAACATACCTTTGGGCTCGCACCACCACATAGTCATCCCATCCACCTAATCACCTCATCGCACTCTTTCCATTATCACTAAAATTTCTCAAATCATATTCTTTCAAATCTTATAATCTCTAAATTTTAAAATAGTAAAGTGACAAATAAATTTACTATTTATAGATTTTCTATTCCTATTTGAACACATTTTACAATATTTTAAAACCTTCACACCTTTAAAAAAACACCCTAAAAATATTCCATAAGTTGTGCTATAAACATGGTGGAAACCTAATCATTTTGACATTTCATGTACGCGCCTATTTAAAAACATTTCTAAAAATTCTCATTTCCAACATCTATTCTTCATTCCAATGATCCTCTTTATCCTTCCCATGGCCTCCAAACTAGGATATTTGTGTCTTATTTTATTAATTATCTAATATTTATTTTCAGTCTTGTCTCTTTATGGTTACGAGAAGTCATTGCACCCACCACAAGAAAGTCAAGCGACACCAAAATCGAAGTATAAGTAGGTATATTTCATTTGGTCGAGTACATTATTATTTATTGCACTTATATTAATAACATCACTTTTAGCATTTAGTTTGGATTTCGGGGTTACATCATTATTTTTAAGAAGAAAATATCTTGTTTCACTATCGTGACATGCGGTGATCTTCGGTTGGGGCATATGTATACACCTCATTTTTACATTTATAAAACTTTCATCTTGTCTAGGGGTTCTGTTATCTTTCGAAAGTGAACCTTGTAAAGAGATGACTTGGGGTTATAAGATTTCTCTGGATCTCTCTCTTTCATAGATCTGATGGAAACACCTCGGGTTTGTGGGTATACCTATTGTTGAGGTGAGTCTCCAGAGATCAAGGCCGTTCCTTCTTGATGTATCCTAAACTAATTTTTAGGGGTTTTGAGGGTAAAAATGATGATTTTAAATGAATTGAAAACTGAGGTGATACACCATACTTGTTGAGGGATTTGAGTGAGTACATACAAAAATATTTGAGAATGGATTCTGGATACACAAACCAATAGTTTTCAGCAAAATATTAAGGTAAAAATGCTTGAGGTATTGAGGGCGATTCACAACAATATTGTTAAAATAAACATGCACACTAGTATTATGCGAAACAACTAAATTTGCAGCAAGGTAAGATGATTAATTAGAGAATTTAACATTCAAAAGAAATAATAAAGTATACACAACACTGCAAATAATTTGGAAAGGCAGAAATCAATTCTCATTTAAAGGGCAAAAGCGGCAAAATCTGCCTTGACACTCTCGTGTCCAAAAATTTCTCCTTGTGCCTTCGCAATTACACACCATATATAGCAAGATAATTCGTACTATCTTCCCTAAAAATAGACTAAGGTTTGTACTCACCCATGCATTCTCTTTTTATCCTTTAATAATAAAGATAATAAAAATAACATGTAATTACAAATTAGGCTTTAAGGCCTTGAGTACAAAAATAACTCAGTCAAACTGCAGTTGAGTGATCTATTTTTAAAAGAAATAAGTTGAATAATATTGACTAAAAATAAATCTTACTTGTTGACCAAGCCTTCTAACACATGAAATTTGTCTTAAAATATCCTATTCTTGAAAGTGCATGCAAAAGAGATCACTAAATGAGCAAAAATAACTTTTGCAATATTTGAACCAATGTAGGGACCACTTGAGCTCACGATGTTGACTTCGACTCATCGCAAGTGCATGTTAACATCCTCCTTCTCCTCCTCCCTATGGAGACCACCCGAGTGCTATATTTTCCTTTGTATTTGGCCACCTTTTGGCAAGGTTAAGGTTATTTGATTATTTTAAGGTATTTGGCCTTTTGCACACATGAGTTGTAATTAGGAGGCAAATTTATATTGGTTGGGGGACCACCTTATAATAGTTCAAAATATAATAATATGACTATAGTCAATGACTCTAGTCATATTATTATATAACTATAGCCATTGACTATAGTACTGCAATTATGTACATCAACATAATTGAATTTGCTTGCTTTGGGATTATTGGAAATGATGTGGTCGGGGATAAGGTTAATGTGATAATTTGAATAAAGCAAAGGGGATGGCCCCCTCTCCACGATGACTCGACCCTTGTGGTCCTTAGCTGGAACTTGCATTGATTTTCATTGGTTCCTGTGAACCATCTGTGACCGTTGATCTTTTTGGATGACTCCCCATCATTGATTATTCATGCATGGCCTATAGCGAGATCATTAATATTTATCAGTATTAAACATGGTTTTGATTGGATGTGTGCATGGTCTTAGCCATTGATTCTCTACCATTTTGATCTCTATTGTTGATGCATTAGGCCTTTGGTTGGCCTCTGACACAAGTCTTGGCCATTCATCTTATTAACCCTAATTGTTCAAGACTGTCGATTGGTGGGGTGGTTGGCATTGGTCTCTGTGATGTAATCTTGTGCATTGATTTCATTCCATCCTTGATCTCCATTGTTGATGTATAACCCAACCGAGTTAGGGTTAGTTGGTGAGTTTGGCTTGGGTATTAAGGTAAAAAAAAATAGCCGAGACCTCATTATTCTTCTGTGATTTGTACTTGTGGCGAAGCCTTGGAAAAATTTCTCCCCACTGCCATTAGTGATCTTTGCGAGATTATTTTACCTCTCGTGATTTTTGGTCATTGTTCATTTGATGGTATTTCGCGTAGATTATCTTGGAAACTTTGGCCATTTTATCGTCACTACATCATTTTTGTTCAGAGTCATGTTTGAAGGTATATAAACTTTAATACTTTTTTCCATTCTATATTGAATGAGTTCATACTTTGGCTATATTTTCAGTCATTACCTTGGTGTGTAACCACTGGTTCATTTGTAACTCCTATAGTTTCCTATCTGTGCATGCATAATATGATTCTTTTGGGGTGTATGCTTTGATTCTTCTTATTCAACTTTTTCCATGAAAGGTATATGAAGTTCTATTCTGGTTTCTCTATATCGACTCAGTCGTGGTACGCTTTGAAGCCATTATCCTTTTGTAGGCATTCGCTGATATCCTAGAAGCTGTAATTCTTGCTTTCTAAGTATGTATTTGATGACTCTGACTTTGTCATTTCTCTTTAATGCCATTAATGAGTTTTTGAGCTTTACTTTGGTCTCATGAAGAGATCATGAGGATAATATAAAAGAAATCTTGTGACTGTGAAAGAGCTTTTGAAAGTTTTTATTCTTCTTCTTATCACTATGACATGCTTCTCATTTAAATCCATAATGAAGTATGAAGCTTAACTTTATTAGTTCCCTGTTATTTTTCTGTGGTTTCCTCCATTCTCATAGTCATGTTATACCTTGTAGTCATTGTTCCTCTAAAAGAACCTTATTCTGTGACTACATACTTTAAGATAAACATCACCGCAACTCTTGGGTCTTCTTATAAGATGTATACTTGAGCTCTTCTGTAATTGTATCTTTGACTATTATGATTTGCATGCTTTAAACTCATCTCGGTCCACTTTGAAACTCTGTATTTTATTTTTTGTTGACGATGGTTTTGTTGAGGTAACTCAGTTTCATCTCAGTTTGTAAGTATGAGTTTGTTTCAAATGGACCTTTGTTCTTTGGATGGAATTTCAGACTTACAATCTCAATTGTAAATTTTTAGAGACTTAGCTCGAAACTTGTAGAAAATTTGATCATTTTCTTCTTCATTAAGAAGTTTAGCTAGAATCTTTATGTAACTGTAATTTTCTGTGAATAATTTATGCATGTTGTTATAACTTAATAAAAATTCTTTCAGAGGCCCTATATCTTCTTGATAACGTTTATAGAAACATCATGGAATAAATTGAAGAATCACATTTAGAGATACATAAGAGCTTATCATTTCTCCTTTGTTGATAATGTTATTAATTTGTAGCTTAAATTTATTTGTAATAAATGGCATATTTCAATAATTTGGCTTGAAATAAACAATAAGTTCATGTAATGAATAGTGAAATCTAAATATTTTGTAACTCTTATGTAGCATTACTTAATAAGTTCGTAAATTGAAAACAGTTGTAGCTCTCTTTTCTACTCTTATAAATATGAATATGCTACATTATTCTTTGTTCAATCTGAGTTGAATTTCTGCAATACTTCTCCTTATTCATATTACTATTTGATCAGTACAGTAGTTTATCTTTTGTCATAACTTTCAAGCATGTATTAGTTGTGAAATAACATGATGGAAAGATGTAAAATGTCTATTTTACATGGTGAAGCCTTGTCAAAATTTTCTCATATTTCCTTTTCCATTCTATTTCATTGCAATTTCATCTCAATTTCTGAGTTAATCCTTTTAATGTGAGCATGGAACTTGTATTCCAAACCAATGTTGAAGCCATATACTTCTTCTAAAAATTACTTGATCACTCTATAAGTTTCTACTTCTTTCTTTTGATACTTCTTGCATTTAAAATTAAAACATGGGTAGGATCACTCTTTTGTTGTTTTACCTTGACATTGAACCCGTTACTTGTTTGATAAGGTATGGAATTGGTGATGTAATCTCTCCTGAACATGAATATTTCAGCTTTTAGACCTTCAATTAATTCTGCATTTTAGAAATAATATATCTTCTATTTTAAAAAAATCAGTTTTTGTATTTTGTTTGATGAATGACATAGCTTCCTTTCTGTATAAGTCTGCTAACTGTCCTGAAAAGATATTCCCTTTTAGCATGCATCATAAATAAAAACATTCCATATCTCTTGTTCATTTCTTTCCTATATCTTGAAGTTTCTTTTTCTGTCCTTTCTTGACATGATTAATTTCTTCCTTTGTTGCAACCTGTACCTGCACATCTTAGAAAATAGTTAGAAAATATTTAGGCTATTTGGCCTCTCTTGTATTCCATATTTCTTCTTTTCTCTTCTCTTTCTTCAGTGATTATGGGGACCACATGTGTTGTTTATGGAATAATATTCTTTATCTACTATGCATTTATCTTTTCTGTAATCATACCTCCTGATATCAGGAGATTCATTTGCATGAAGATAGATAGTACAAGAACATGATTTAATCTGAGCTCGTGGTGCAGTATCTTCTCTGTTTGATTTTCAGTGTACAGTGTAGTTTTTGAATAGCACGGATGAAGATGGAGCAAAAGATGGAGTTAAGATGGAGCAGTGGGACAAAAAAGAGGAAATGATGGGTTCCTTCATATTCTTTTACTTTTATTTTCATGCACATGCACCTTCTATTTCAGTAGTTATGATGTTTACTTGAGTCACATCCCATGACTTGTGTGGGAAAAAATTGAAATTCCTTATGAATAAAACATTGAATTCTTAAACTGAGTTGTGTACTTTGTTCTGCATTTCATCTTTGTATATGGATTGTATAATGAATTAAAAAACTCAATAACATAATTAAATGTATTTAATCATGAAGGAAAGAACTTTAAAATACCTATAACCTTAGTAATGAACTTTGATTTCTTTAATCTGTAACCTTGGTTGTTGTTCCAAAACTTAGCTTTTCACCTATTATGTAATTCTAGTCTTCCTTAAGCTAATACATCTGTCCTTAGGGGATTTTGTGTTCTCTTGCTGAAGATAAACATAAAATCACAGACTATGTGATTTGTTACGTTTTGTAACAACACACATAGCTACAAATCACATGTAATCATTAATTTTCTGGTACTGAAAACATAATAATGCTTAATGTATCCCCTTAGTTAGGTTCACTTCACCAATGCCATCTATCGTAATGAAGTTTCAAGTTTCCCATTTTCACACAAGTGCCAAACATTGTCAACACTTCTAGCGATCCTAAGGGGAAAGCTGCCTGCTAGCTCATATACCAGTGCCTTGCTCTTGTCCATTGGGCATGGAGTCCAAAGCATGTAACCAAAATCTACCTTTCGAAGGTCCAACCCTTCCAAAATGAACTAAAACTGGGAAAGGATATGGTAAACCAGACCATGTGCACGAATGCACTTTATTGAATTTGAAAAACATTGCAATGTGCATAAACTGCACTTATTGAAAGGGAAATCCTACTCTAACCAAACACTGTAGGATTTTCAATAATAGTGTTTGAGAAACATACCATTCATAGGAATGGGAAGTTCCTCTCCATTCATCCTTGAAAGCTGAAAAGCATTATGTTCCTTGTAAGCTTAAATCATATAAGAACCACTCCAATGTGATTTCCTACTTTTACACGATTTGAATCCAATTTCAACACAATATCTCCTTCATTGAAGACTCTAAAATTATCCTTCTTATCAAACATATTTTTAATATGCTTTTGATTCTTTTCCATGTTCAAATGAGCTTGATCTCTCGGCTCTTATGATTCCATCAATTGCATAACGGTGTTTGAGAAACATACCATTCATAGGAATGGGAAGTTCCTCTCCATTAAACCTTGAAAGCTGAAAATCATTATGTTCCTTGCAAGCTGAAATCATATAAGGACCACTCCAATGTGATTTACTAATTTTGCATGATCTGAATCCCATTTCAACACAATGTCCCCTTCATTGAAAACTCTAAACTTATCCTTCTTATCAAACATCTTTTTAATATGCTTTTGATTCTTTTCCATGTTCAAATGAGCTTGATCTCTCGGCTCTTATGATTCCATCAATTCGAATAACGGTGTTTGAGAAACATACCATTCATAAGAATGGGAAGTTCCTCTCCATTCAGCCTTGAAAGTTGAAAAGCATTATGTTCCTTACAAGCTGAAATCATATAAGGACCACTCCAATGTGATTTCCTGATTTTAGACAATTTGAATCCCATTTCAACACAATATCTCCTTCATTGAAGACTCTAAACTTATCCTTATCAAACATCTTTTTAATCTGATTTTGATTCTTTTCCATGTTCAAATGAGCTTGATCTCTCAGCTCTTATAATTCCATCAATTCTGCATAATGAACTGCAATGGTTCATTCTCGAGTAGCTCCATCTGATGTAGCAAATCTAAAGTAGGTAACTCAATTGAAATATGCATTCTTGCCTCTCTTCCATAAACAAGCTTGTACGGTGAATTTCCAACTGATCTTTTAGGAGTCACTTTTTCATCCCAAAGTGTTGAATTTAACATTAAATGCCAAGCTCTTTGGTTATCCTTGAGCGTTCTTCTAATGATCCTCAATAAATTTTTATTAGTACTTTCAGCTAACCCATTACCTTGTGGGTAATAGTTAGATGATGTACTTAAATAAATTTTGTGTTTAATAGACCAATCTGTTACCTTTGCACCAAGAAACACTAATGCATTATCTGAAATGATAGTTTTTGGAACACCGAATCTACAAACTATACCTTCATAAAAGGATAGTATTGAAGTTTCATTAGCCTCCTTTAAGGCTATCACTTCAGTCCAGTGTGTAAAGTATTCTGTAGTAGTCAAGATCCACTTGTGTCCTTATGACGAAGGCGGATTTATCATGCTAATGAAATTGAGACCCCACTTTATGAATGGTTGATCCACTGAAATTGGATGTAGGGGCATCGAAGCTAATTGTTCCTTTCCAACAAAGAAAACACATTTCTTACACTTTCTAATCCATTCGAAATAGTCCTTAAAAATGTTGGGCCAATAGTAACCAGCTCTTATAATTTTCAATGTTGTTATACGTGCGTTGAAAAATGACCTCTTGCAGGTCCTTCATGGAATTCATACAATAGTTGATGAATTCTATCATAATCAACACATCGCAACAATATCCCATTAATATATTTTTTAAATAACACACCATCAACATAAAAGTAAGGTACAACTTGTAACCTAAAGTATCTTCTTTTGTTCTTATCCATTCCTTCCGGATAAGTACCATGCTATAAATATTCAACCAAATCAGTCATCCATCTTGATTCTTGAAATTCTTCAATGACTTCTGGATGCTGATTTTCTAATTCCTGAAGCAAATCGGATTGCTCATATGAAAATTCAGCATGATGTTCTTTACTTTTTTAGTTCAGAAGCTTATTATTTTTCCTCATCGTCAATCATATGTTCACATAAACCTTTTCCTCGCACTATCTTTGTAACACGAATGTCAAAATCATATTCTATAACCTTCGTTATCTAGCCTACTCTCTTCTCATTCAATTCTTTATTTAACAAGAAAGCTTTTACACTTGGATGAGAAACAAGAACATGTATCTTATTGTTTGAAAGCATGTACTTAAAATTATTTAGTCCTTTGACCACTTGAAAGTACTTATTTTTTAAGAAAAGCGTACCTTGTTTCGTAGTCATGCAAACTTTGTCCAAAGAAAACAATTGGTGCTTAATATTTTCATCGTTAATCTGAGTTAATATGGCTGAAATTTTTTTAGCTCATGCAAGTGCATACATTGTAAAATCTTTATCATAATTTGGATTTGCAAGATTAGGAGCCTGTGAAATGGATCTTTTAATAGCTTTGAATCCTTTTCTCCCTTTGTTGGTCCAAGAGAAAGTCTTTTCTTTCTTTAACATAGTTGTCAAAGGTTTGACTAATGCTGCAAAATCTGGAACAAATCTTCTAACAAAGTTGATTTTTCCAAGAAAACTTTGTAGTGCCTTCTTATGATGAGGTAAGGATAACTGTGAAATAGCTTCAATTCTAAAAGGATCAATAGCTAAAACTTGTTTAGAGACAATATGACCAAGTAGTTTACCCTGATGAACTGAAAAAATGGATTTTTTTGGGTTCATGGATATTCCAAATTGTCTGTAAAGATGAAAAGTCTGCCTTAAATGTATTAGATGTTCATCGGAATTTTTTGAAAATATAGTAACATCATCCAAATAAACCAATATGCATTTATTTAGTAAGGTATGAAAATCCATGTCCATTGCACATTGAAACATTGCACCAGCATTTGAAAGGCCAAAAGGCATTCTTTTGTAAGCATAAGTACCCCACTTGGTGGTAAAAGTTGTTTTGTATCTATCTTCTTCTTGGACTAGAATCTGATTGTATCCACTATAACCATCCAAAAGAGATAGTCTATCAGAACTAGAAACTGTTCTCAAAATTTGATCCATGTTAGGTAGTGGATAATGATCTTTCAATGAAGCCTTGTTAAGATCTCTAAAATCCACACATAATCTGATTTCTCCATTCTTTTTCCAAATAGGAACAAGGTTGGCTACCCAACTTGAATGCTTGATTGGAAAAATAATACCTGATTCAATTAACTTAGATAACTCTTTTCTCATTAATGGCTCAATTTTTAGATTTACAGGCCTTTGCTTCTGCCTAACTAGCTTGGAATTTGGCTGTAATTCTATTGTATGTTGAGCTAAAATTGGATCAAACCCTCTCAAATCTTGGTACTTCCAAGAAAAAACATCTCTGAATTCTTTACATAATTTGATAAATGATTGTTTTTAGCTAAAGAACATACCTTTCCAATAAGTAGCTTCTTGTCGTCATCCACCAAGATTTCTTCATAGTTATCCGCATGAGTTGAAATCTTGCCTTTGTCCTTTCTTAACTGATCATCAGAACTGAAAATGTCTTCTAGAGTGACCAATCCTTGAGGCAACTGTTTGTTTTAACTAAACAATCTGATCACCTGTTATAAAATTTTACACACATGAAAAGATTGGACAACATGGTCCTATTATGTTAAAAATGAAACATTAGTCTGACAGGAGTCAATTTTCGAGTCATTATGGGGATAAATTAATTAAGATCAGTAAATTATGCTTGAAGGATTTTTTTTCTATTTCCATCATCCACCGTTTATGAGGGGTATCTCCGGAGGTTAAAATCAAGGCAAAAGAAACCTTTTAAAGTGACAAGGGAGTTATGAGCTGAAAATAGCTCACCGAGAAGATCAATAAGCTAGCGGTGAACTCACACAATGTATAAGGGTCAACATTCAACTCAACTCAGTCAAAGGCTAAATTGATTTTTTCTCGGGTGAGCTAAGTTAAAAAAATGAAGGGCCGAGTTGCATAAAATTTGGACCGCCTTTGAAACAAATGGACACTAAGGTGATTAGTTATCGAAGCGAGATTAATATGAAGGTAGTCTCATGAATTACTTGGGCTCAACATAATAAAGGAAATGTGTTAATAGTACCATGAGAATCAAGCTCCGAGCTCACGAGGGTATCATGGAGGCATCAAGTTGGAGATACGTGTAACTCACGTCGAACATGCAAATGCGAGAACTCGGTTGGGATGCATGGAAGGAAACATCAAGCGAGTTTGTTAAAGCATGGAGAGAGTAGAGATTAGCTCATATATGAGCTCAAATTATGACTTCGGCGGTCGATTCAATCAAGAGGTAGGCTGAACTCGGAAGTAAAGTAATTCCTGCTCAATTGACTCATTTGTTACCGAGCTAAGCTGAGTCACAGAGCATGAAGAGGTTCAAGTTGGTGGAGATTAGTGACCAAGTGGCCAAGTGGGACTTTGATGGTGGAAATATGAGGAAAAGGTTCCACAACGTGGGGATTTCAAAGCCTGCGGCCATGGTGGAAATGTCAAGATGGCAAGCCAAGCCAATAACTCTACGGGGAGGTTTGGGAAAACATATTCAAGTGGGATTTTTATGATGGAAATCCAAGGGATATGTTACAAAATGCGGAGGTTCATGCAAGAATGGTCAAGTAGGGATCACACAATGGAAATTTTTCGTAAGATTTCCATACTGCCGAGAAGTGGTACAAGTCGTTATGCTAGTCACCAGGGGAATTAAAATGGCAGATGTAAATAAGGTGGAGAGTCACTCTCTAATAGATGAGGGAGGATGATGGAAAGACTAAGCAATAAGATGATGGTTGAAGATGGAATGGCATTGGAAAAAGTATCAAGTTGCAAGCTCACCGGTTTGAGCGATGCACATGAATCACTGGAGGAGTTTTTTTGATGTTGATGGAGCTTGGAGACCTGCAGTCATAACAACATGCTGAGTAACACAGATTGATGCTGAACAACATTGAAATGAAGGTAAAGAGAGCTTGATTGATGATCTCGGTTGGTTTTGGATGAGAGACTCAATTTGGGAGACTCATTTCAGGAAAGAGCTCAAAACAGAGGTGGAACTCGACAGGTGAACAAGGGTGTTCTGAGCTTGGTGATGACCCGGCCTTCACCTTGATCTCGGTGATGAGGAAATCATGGAGTAACACGATGCTTAACTCATGAGAGATAATGCATATATGAAGAGGATATCATCAAGGACTAGGCGGGTCGGTGGTGGGTTCAACACTATCGAGTCGACAGTGAGCTCAAGGCGAGTCGAGGAAAGTCAAAACTCGGCATAGAGTTTGGTGGCTCGGTTGTGACATGATGAGGAGATCATTTTAGCCATGATATGTAAGACAAAAAGGAAGCTCATTGGAGATCCAATCGATGCACTCGTGGAATGAGATTAGGTAAGGAATATAGGAAAGCTCACTCACCAATGTTTAAGCATATCGGTGACGAGTTCAACAGGTAACCATATTGAGGCTTAACATGTTAAGGGTTGGATTGTAGGAACTAGGTAAGAAATGATGATGATCGGAATCAAACAAAGATAAAACAAGCTTAGTCATGAACACGTGGAAGTCAGGAAAAATTGGCTCAAGATATTTTTGAGTCTCAACAAGGTAGAGTCATTTTGTTGAAACTCAGTCATGTATTAAAATCAACGAGCTCGCTAATAAGGAGGACATGCTTATCAAGCTGATGGGTGGTGTCTTAAGTGAATTACCAGTTGAAGCTCACTGGTATAAGGCTTTTCAATAGAGCTCGTGGTGTAGGAGGTCAACCCGGCTTGGTTATAACATTAGGAGCTCAACGTAGAAGCTTGCTCAACACAAAGCTTGTTAGGAACAAATCTCAGTCAGTAAGAGAGTTTATCAGGTTTGACGGTGGAGATCACATGCACTTCGGTAGAGATCACTCAAGGCAAGGAACTAGAGCTGGTAAATTAACAGAACATAAAGAATCTTGGTCAATTTTGAGCTCAAACAAAGGACTCAGCTCAAAGGTGAAATGGAGCTCGGGGAAGGTAAGCTCGACTTGCTCAACAAAGAGCTCATTTTGGAGCTTGGTGACTTTGGTAGGTTGATCGGAACTCGGTGATGGTCATGGAAATGTGAGAATACTCATGGAGTATCTTGATACCTAACTCGGTGGGTTGGCTCGCTGCCAACCAATCACCGAGTTGGACTCATTTTGACCTTTTCTTCATGACCCTTTCCTCTTGAGTCAAACCAATCAATGAGAGTCCCACAATTATTTTTAAATAATTTAATATTTTAATAATAATATTTATTATTATTATTTAAATATTCTTTTAATTAATTGAGAAGACTTGGTCAACCAGGCATTAATGACATATGATGGAACCTTATAAAGTGGTTCAACCAACTGCAATAAATACATCATGTACCTTCAATTTAGGAATGTAATTATGACCTTTCCTCTTCTCTCTCACATATTCTTCTATAAATGTAAGTTGGAAGCTCATTTCAAGGGTTCTAACATGTCAGATAAGTTGGAAAGTTATACATCTTAGGCAAGTGCAAATTTTCAAGAGTCCTCTCTCTTCTGCAAGTTGTCCTTGTGTGTTGAGAGAACTTTCAAGCCTCCTCTTCAAGACTATAATGGAAACCATTGCCTCTTCTGAATGTATGATGCATTGTGCACGTTATTAAAGCAATAAAAGTGTGTGTTTTGTGACTAATCTCGGTCCTTTCATCCTTCTATACTTATTTTTTCATTTTCTCATGCTTGTAGGTACACTGTGCAAGTTCACGTTTCTATTATAGGTTCTTGGAGTTCTGTGCTTATCGAGTGGTGGAGTATTGCATGCAGTTGAGTTGTGGTGTCCATTCACCCTTCTTAAGTTCATCCTTCTTCACTGGTAGACTGATCTACTACTCCACTTGATAGAGTTTAACAAAGGGAATGTGTTCTTCTTAGTTTGTGGTATTATGTACCCTCTCTAAGTTTGATAGGTGAATTTGACTGTGGTGCACACACCCTCTTCAAATTAACCCTTCTGAGTGCGGAAACACCCTTTACTTGGTGCATCACCATCCCTAGTATAGTTTCATTTCTACAAATCTCTTTCTCTAAAACCCCATGAAAATGTTAGCATAGGACTAGATAGCCTTTTTATTACACTAGGAGTAGTATAACACTTAGTTTAGGAAGAGGAAGTTGACCTTCTCTAGAGGTTGATTGAGCCTAAGACCCACACTTGAGAGGTGATCCCATGTGTCCCAATCACACCAAATTTCTGTTCACATTTTGGCCATTCAGAGGGTGCAGTGATTTGGCAACAACAATTTTTGGCATGTCGGTGGGACCAAGAGTTGGTACTTCTCTTCTCACTTACACAAGTCAAAGTACCTGGCGACTCTATATCTCTAGATTCCAAATCTCAGTGCATTAACTTATGTGAATAATTCAGACAAGAGCTTCTTCAAAGCAAGGAAATTATCATCATATTGAACTTTCCTTATCTCCTCTAAAGAGAAGATGAAGAGGCATTTCAACATCACTAGTTATAGCTCTACCTTGTAGGGGTCATTCAACTCCTCCGTACGGAAGGTTCACTCCACCAGGGAACAATCAACCTCTTGCTACTATGGCATGAAACCAAGTTTTCCCCCTTTCAATGCAAGCAGTCCTCTTGTTGGCTCAACGTGACCCTATACCTATTGCGGCACTCAAAAGTTTACCCTTTTACACAGGGGAAACTCACGTTACTCCAGTGGAACATATTCTTGATGTAGCCAACATTTGTGCCGTACATAATGTCATGGAGGACAACGTTGTGGTTAGACTTCTTGCTACCTCTTTTAAGGGAAAAGCACTTCAATGGTTTCGAGGGTTAAGTGTTGGCAGTATAACCACTTGGGATGAATTAGGAGAAAAGCTTTGTAAACAGTTTGAAGACAAGAGTGATAATATTTCACTTTTGGAACAACTCACTACCATGAAGAGAGCTCCCCAAGAATACATGAGTGACTTCAACTTCCGATTCCATAGGACCTGGAATAGGATTTTGGTACTTGTAAAGCCTTTTGCACATAATGCATTCTTGTATTATTTGTGAGCCTTGAATAGCGATGTAGTAGTCATGATCCAGTCCATGGGAGGGGCTACATTACCTGACACCTATGACATTGCCATAAGAGCAGAAAATTCCTTGATTCAGGCTAGAAAGATAGCTCCACAACCGCCAATTTCGTTGTCTCCGAATCTTACAAACAATCAGCCTATCATTGCTCCTATTCTAGCAGCCTCTAATCAACTAGCTCAGTCTACCCCTACCTCTTCAAATGATCTATTTGAAGTCAAGTCACTGCTGCAAATGTTTGGAAATGAGCTTGTTGCACTCAAGAGGCAAAAGTTTTAATACAATCATCCATATCAGCCACAAAATCAGCAAGTATTAGGTTAACCTCGCTTCTTTTCAAAGGAACAATCAGCTGCAAAATCAAGCTATAAATCAAGTTGCGAATGTCAGACCTTTGAACTTTCGAAACCCTCTTTGCTAGTTCATCTAGAGCCATTGTACCTATCCAGAATAATCTAGTTCAAGACTACGAATGGTGTTACCCTTTTTCTCAACCCCACAATCAAAATATTTGTCCCAATGGAGTTCTTATCTAAGACCTTATGGTTCAAAGCGTATCTACCCCTTCGAGAGAAAAAGAGAACACATCTACACAAGAAACAACAGATCAACCGTAGGCACTTGAAGAAACCACTTTGTTAAATTGGCAAGAAGAATATTTTTGTGGGTTGAATACAGATCCCTCATCAGTAGCGGAAAACACTCATTCCAAGAAGAGAGCAATGGAACCTCAAAATTCCAAATCTGATTAAACATTCAATTCACAGCCTCAGAAATAAGTGGTGGTTGATAAATATGTGGGAAAGAAATTGCCAAAACTACCTGTTAGCCAACCTGTAAGAAAAGAAAGTTCATCAGGCATCATAGTACCCAACAATAATTTTCCAAAGGAGGATCCCAATGCTTAAAGAAGAATCAACAAAGTAGGATCAATTCCCTTCAGCATAGTGGAACAGATTAATAAAACCAACCTAAGCATTACTATGTGGGATGCACTCTCAATTCATTCTCAAAGAAACTTGTTGTGAGAGGCTCTGAACAGTTTTGGTACAACTAATGGATCATCAAGTCATGGAGCAACAACTACTACAAGTTTGTGTCAACCAAAAGGGAAAAGTATTCCTAAAGCAAACAAACCACCACCATTCTATATTTCCTTGATCATTGGAAACCACCTGGTGCACAATTACATGATCGATTCTAGTGCTAGTAGCTCAGTCATGCCCAAACAAATTGTAGATGTACTAGGCATACAATATGCACCAATTGCAAGAGGAGTTGTTTAGTTGGATGGCACAACTATTAAGACTATTGGAGTTATCAAAGGAATTCAACTTACCATCCATGCATGCCCAAGTTTGTCATTCACCCAAGACATATCAGTCATTGATCTTCCTCCTCTCTTCACCATCTGCCTATCACGAGATTTCACTGCCAAGATGGGTGGTTATCTATCAGCTAATTGGTCACATATGATTCTTAGGAATTGATACGAGAACCAAAGTGACTATAAGGGTGGAACCAATCTACCACAATCATGTAGAACCCTACACTACTAGTCCTATAAATGGGAATTACACCATCGGAGATATGGAAGAAGAAGATGTTGATCATGAACCGACCACTCTCGTTGAAGAAGTCCTCGATACTATGCTAGATGAAGTAAGTGGAGATCATCAGTATGATCCCTACACTGATGTATTGGTAGAAGAAGAAGCTGGTTTGCTACTTTTGGAAGAAATAGGATTGGGTACATACTACATTCATGAAGAAGATACAATCATACCACAACTCGTCAAAACACCAAACGATTTGAAAGGACTGTGGCAATTGTTCTTCGATGGCTCAAGAAGTAAGAATGGATCTAGTGCTGGTGTTATGTTAATATCTCTAGAGGGAGATAAGTACTTCTCATCTTTTCGGTTGCAATTCAGTTGTACTAACAATGTTGTTGAATACGAGGCCCTTGTACAAGGAATTCAACTAGCCCAAAAGAAGGGGATCAAAGCCCTTACTATTTTTGGAGACAGTGAGTTATTTTTTCATCAAGTTATGTCACACAGTGCATCCAAGAATGATCTTTTAAGATCATATAAGAACCGAGTCAGCGTGACTTGATTGAGGATTTTAAAGCTTTTGGAATCCACACAATTCCTAGAAATCAAAATCAAGATCGTTGATAGGCTTGCTATAATTGGCTCGCAATACGACATACCTGTTGATGTCATGAAAGAAGAGAAGCAATTTTTCAAAATGGTGGTTTGACCTACAGTCCTTGATAATGTGAGTAGCTGACAAGTGTTCGATAGTGAAAAACAAACTATCCTTTTCCTATAAGAAGAGGTAGATTTTAGTGCAAGAAAATAAGATAAGTTGAAAGAGTCATATGGTGATCAAATTATACAATTGAAAATAAAAACTACGAAAAGGCTTAGTCACTTTGGAATCCATTTTCAATTCATATGATCAAGCCAAAAGAAAAATCTCTAACATGGTGGTCAAAGAAGAAGATTTTGAGGAAGTCGAGGTAGCGCATGAGAAGTTTTTAAAGATTGGAAAGGTGTGTACTTCTGAAGAGAAATAATCTTTCATCAAACTTTGTCAAGAGTATCATGACATCTTTGCGTGGAGCTATAAAGACTGTGTGGTTTTGATCCAAGTCTAGCACAACATACCATCGAACTGGATCCTAATGCCAAGCCAGTGCACTAGAAACAGAGGTTGATTAATCCCAAAATTAAGCCACTAATGAGAAAGGAGCTAACCAAAATCATCGAGGCCTATATTATTTTTCCCATCAAGCACTCCTCTTGGGTAGCCAATCTGGTGCCCATAAGGAAGAAGAATGAAGAGATTCAGTTGTGCGTAGATTTCAGGGATTTGAATCATGCGTCATTAAAAGACCATTATCCTCTTCCATCAATGGAGCAAATCCTTCAAATGGTGGTGGGAGCTCAAAGTTTTCTTTTCTTGATGGATATTCTAGTTACAATCAAATCCTAGTCCAAGAATATGACCAATTCAAAATGGCTTTCACTACCAAGTGGGGCATGTATGCCTACAACAAAATGCCATTCGGATTGTCCAATGTCGGGGCTACTTTCTAAAGAGCCATGGACATGGAATTTAAAGGACTAATCAATGATATCATCTTGGTTTACCTAGATGACATAACTATTTATTCTAAGCATGCGGAACAATCACATTGTGCATCTAAGGAAGGTGTAGGGAATTTGGGGTTTTGTTAGGAAATAAGAGATAAAATATGCGGAATAATCCCTCACAGAATTACAACCATAGAAACTAATATGTAAAAAAATATTATAGATCTTAAATAAAAGTGTAGAATAAAATAACACAACACAAAGAGACATTATTTAATGCGGTTCACCCAATTTGGGCTACGTCCACCAAGAATCACTTGCTCAACTTTTATTATAAGCCACCGCTCTCTCAATACAATACCCAAATCTGTTTGGAGCTATGCTCAACAAACTCTAGAATTCACACCCAAATTCAAACACATCTTTAATGTTACATTATACCTACCATATGCATAAAACCATATAAGTAGACAACTGCTTAAGTAGTTTTACAAAATTGTGGGTATTAAAACCATGGGCCAAAACCGTCCCATAAACCTATGGGTCAAAAATCCTGCCCATATGAGAAAATCACGTTTCCGATATATTAGGCACGTTTTAAGGCCAAATTTTTTTGGGGGTTGCACCTGAACCCCTGCTACTAGGGGCTGCCACCCCTGGACCCCCACTTGGGGCCCTTCTCGACCCCAAACCCTGGCAAGACAATTGTGGAAAGTGTACAGTACTCTTAGTGTATAGTCTTCAACACTTTCTCACATGAAAATAGGCTCCACAACCTAACAATCTCCCACTTGGAGACTATTTTTCCTCTGAGCAAGCTTCTTAACCCTTCACTAGTTTCCATGAAGACCAACCAAAGCTGAACATAGCTTCATTTTTTCCCTTGTGACCACCTTGGTCATCATGTTTGCAGGATTCTGACTAGTATGGATCTTCTCCAGCTTCAACTTCTCTTCCTCCAAAGTTGTCCTAATGAAATGGTACCTTAACTGTATATGCTTCATCCTAGAGTGGAAAGCAGAGTTCTTAGCTAGGTGTATAGCACTCTGACTATCACTATGCAGCTTTCCTTCCTCCTTCTTATGCCCCAAATCCTCAAGAAATTGTTATAACCAAATCATTTCTTTGTTTTCCTTTGTGGCAGCAACATACTCAACCTCTGTGGTTGACAAAGCCACCAACTTCTATAGTTGTGAAATCCAGCTTACTACTGTCCCACCTACAGTGTAAACATAACCTGTCGTGCTCCTCCTACTATCTACATCTCCAGCCATATCTGAATCTACATAACCACACAAAGTGGTGTCTGATCCACTATAGCACAAAACTATCCCCATGGTCCCTCTCAAATACCGAAGGATCCACTTTATTGCCTGCTAGTGATCTCTACCTGGATCACTCATAAATATACTCACCACTCCCACTACATGGGAAATATCAGGCCTAGTGCACACCATGGCATACATCAAAATACCAACTACTAATGAGTAAGGTACCTTGTACATCTGGTTTCTCTCATGCTTTGTCTTGGGACACTACTCCTTTGATAACTTGAAATGGCCTGCCAAAGGAGTCCCAACCGGTTTAGCATCCTGCATATTAAACATCTCAATCTTGTCTTAATGTACTCTTCCTGAGATAAAGTTAGCTTCCATTCCTTCCTATCCCAAGATATCCTCATACCAAGGATTTGTTTGGCTGCCCCCAAATCCTTCATAGCAAAGGATTCACTTAGCTGCTTCTTGAGTACTTTTATTTCCTACATGTTTTTACCTGCAACCAACATGTCATCCACATACAGACAAAGGATAATATAACTTCCATCCTCAAATTTATTTGTATACACACAATGGTCAGAATGACATCTAATATAACCTTGCTCCATCATGAAGCTATCAAATTTCTTATACCATTGATGTGGAGCTTGTTTCAATCCATACAAGCTCTTCTTTAGTTTGCACACCATCTCCTCTTTACCTTTGACCTCATAGCCCTCTAGTTCTTTGCATATATAGTTCCTCCTCCAAATCACCATGGAGAAATGCAGTCTTTACATCAAGTTGTTCTAAGTGCAAGTCTTTTGTTGCAACTATTCCTAGAACAGTTCTAATAGAAGTCATTTTTACTACAGGAGAAAAAAATTTCATCAAAATCTATACCTTTTTTCTATGCAAATCCCTTAACCACCAACCGGGCCTTGTATATTTTCTTTCCTCCTCCTTCTTTGACTCACGAACACCCACTTGTTTTGTAATTCTATTTTTCCTTCGGGTAGCTTCACCAAATCCCATGTCTGGTTCTCCATGAGAGCCTGATGCTCCTCATCCATGGCTTGCTCCCACTTTTTCCTGGCATCTACCTACATTGCTTCATCAAATCTCTCTGGCTCTCCACTATCAGTGAGTAATAAATAATAAAGAGAAGGAGAAAAATGTTCAGGTTATCTTCTTACCCTAGAATACCTCCTCAATATAGGAGTTTGGGTTTCCTATTAAGGAGGTTCCTAAATTGATTCATGTGTCACTTTCCCATCCGGAAGATCCTATACCACTGCATATTCTTTCTTGGATTCTTCCCTGTTTTCCTGCAACTACTTCTTATACATGACTTTCTCATTAAATACCACATCCCTAGATTGAATGATTTTATTGTCCTTAATACTCCAACATTTATATTCAAAGTCATCACCACCATAACCAATGAAAGTACATTTTTCTGATTTAGCCTCTATCTTGTTCCTATCATCCTTGTCTATATGGAAAAACATCTCACATCCAAAGACTCTAAGAAATGAATAATCAACTTTCTTACCATACCAATCCTCCTCAGGTATACCTCCATCCAAGGCACTTGAAGGTCCTCTGTTTATCAAGTATACAGCTATGCTCACCGCTTTTTCCGAAAAAGAAAGAGGCAATCCTACATGTAACCTCATGCTCCTAGCACATTCCATTATTGTTTTGTTCATCCTTTCTGACACCCCATTCTTTCGTGGAGTTCCTGGAACCATATTTTGCCTATGGATTCCTTTCTTAGAACAATAATCATCAAATTCATTTCGTAATACTCCCCTCCATTATCGACCTAAGACATTTTAGCTTAAGACTGTTTTATTCTATACCAAGGCTTTCCATTTAACAAAAGTTTCGAATACATCAGATTTTTTTCTAATACAATAAACCCAAACTTTCCTTGTTACATCATCAATAAAAGTAACATAATAACTTAAACCCCAAGAGATGATACCTAAGTCGGCCCCCATACATTAGAATGCACTAGCTCTAACTTACTCTCTTTCTTTGTAGGTCCAACCTTGAGAAACCTTACTCACTTTTATTTTCCATATATGCAGTCCTCACAGAACTCTAAGCCTATTTTTGTATATCCAGGCAAATCCTTCTTTATAATCTACATGCCCTTATGGCTCATATGATCGAGCCTATAGTGCCACAATGTTGTATCTACTTATGAAGCCACAAGATTACAAACATTAGTGCTATAAGTGGTTAAATACAAGGTTCCAACCTTCTTACCTCTTGCCACCACAAGATCACCCTTGGTAACCTTCCAAGAGTCCATTGTAAATATCACAGTATAACCATCACTTCCCAACTGCCCGCCGATATCAAATTTTATCTTAATGTAGGCACATGTCTGACATCCTTTAATAGCCAAGTATTCCCATTTTACATCTTAACCTAAAAGAACCTTTTCTAACTATCTTTGTAAGACTCATCATCACCAAGAAAAACATGCCCAAAATCTCCTTGAACATAATCAACAAAATAATGCCTATGTGGAGTAGCATGGAAAGAAGCCCCGGATCTAAAACCCAAGATTTAGTAATATTGTGCAAAGAAAGAATCAAAGCATCCTGACATACATTACCCATTACCACATTTGCCTCCTTGTTTTCTTCCTATTGTTTCTTCTTGTAATGAAGCTCCCAACAGTCCTTCTTTGCATGCCCATACTTTCCACAGTGCCAACATACTATCTTGCTTTTGGATTTTGACCTTTCTGATCCTTTGATTTTCCATGGCTTCCTCTATTCTTCTATCTCCCTCTAGTTTCCATTGTTAAAGTATTCCCTGAAGTAGAAGATTCACAGAGTTTTTCTTCACATTTCCTCACTTAGAATCACCCCTACAACATCCTAAAACTTCAACTTTGAGTTAGCTGGAACTGAGTTGCTTACCATCATTACCAGGCTATTCCAACTCTTAGGTAAAGAGCACAAGAACTAATAAAGCCCTAACTTCTTCATCAAATTCTATTGTAACCAAAGCTAGCATATTTACAACCGTATTAAAATCATTTAGATGATCTGCTATTGAACCATTCTCAGACATCTTCATATTAAACAACTTTTTCATTAAAAATATCTTATTAGAGGCAAAGGGTTTTTCATACAACTTCCCTAATGCATCCATCAGTTCTTTTGTAGTCTTTTCCTTTGAAACATTAAATAATACCGAAGATGCAAGACACAGCTGGATTGTCCCAAGTGCCTTCCTATCTAGCAAATCTCATTCCGCATCCATCATGCTCAAGGGTTTGTTCACCTTCTCAGATAACGGAATATAAAGATCCTTTTGATAAAGGTAATCTTCCATCTGCATCTTCCAAATACTGAAATTCTACCCGTTGAATTTATCAACCCTAGATCTTCCATCATCTGCCATAGCTCCCACTCAAGATAAAATTTTCCTGTGATTCAACACTTTAGCAAACCAAACCAAGCTCTGATACCAATTGTTAGGAAATAAGGGATAAAATATGCGGAATAATCCCTCACAGAATCGTAATAGTAGAAACTAATATGCAGAAAAATATTATAGATCTTAAATAAAATAACATAACACAAAGAGATAGTATTTAACGTGGTTAACCCAATTTGGGCTACGTCCACCAAGAATCACTTAGATTTTATTACAAGCCACCGCTCTCTCAATACAATACCTAGATCTATTTGGAGCTATGCTCAACAAACTCTACAGAATTCACACCCGAATTCAAACACATATGTAATGTTACATTCTACCTACCATATGCATAAAACCATATAAGTAGACAACTACTTAAGTAGTTTTACAAAATTATGGGTATCAAAACCATAGGCCAAAACCATTAAATAAACCTATGGGTCAAAAATCCCACCCATATGAGAAAAGCATGTTTCCCGATATATCGGGCACGTTTTAAGGTCAATTTTTTTTTTCGAGGGCTACACCCTTGAACCCCTCGCTACCGAGGGCTACCACTTCCGAACCTTGGTGAGACAACTATGGAAAGTGTACATTACTCTTAGTGTATAATCTTCAAAACTTTCTCACATGAAAATAGGCTCCACAACCTAATAGGTTTCACTCAATCCCAAGAAGTGTATTTTTGCAGTGCATGAGGGAAATTTGTTGGGGCATGTTGTTTCAATGAAGGAATGTCAATCGATCTAACCAGGATTCATTCGATTATGTCCTTATCTCTCCTAAGTCATAAGAAGGGCCTCTAGAGTTTTCTAGGAACCATAAACTTTGTGTGGAGATTCATCCCTCAATTTGCGACATTGGCTAAACCACTGACAACCATGCTGAAGAAAAACATGCCATTCTCATGGACAAAGGAAGGATGAGAGAGATTTGAAGCCATCAAAATAGAAATTTCTCAAGCTCCCATGCTAGTGAACCCCAGGTTTGATAAAGACTTTATCCTTTATGCTTTTTCAGGTCAAGAGAGCATTTTAGGGATCCTCACCCAACAAAATGATGATTTGATGGAGCAGCCAATTTCTTTCTTCAGTCAATCCCTCAAAGACTACGAGCTCAAATACTCATTCATTGAAAATTGGTCTTTGCGAGTTATTCGAGCTTTGAAGAAATTCAAGCACATGTTGTCTAACAACAAAATTCATCTGATGGTGTCTCATCTAGGTGTCAAGGAGTTTTTGCTAAACAAAGAGATGAACGAGAAGTGTGTTGGATGGATCATGAAGGTGATGGAGTATGATGTACATATAAGGGTCAACAAACTTGTCAGAGGTAAAGGTTTGTGTCAACAACTTGTTGTAAACATGGAATAAAAAGGTGATGAGGATACGATGCTTCTAAACACTGATGAAAGTGATGATCAAGTTGACTGGCTATCCAAAATAAAGAATTTCCTCTTCTCAGGAGTATATCCTATGAACATGGATAAAAACCAAAGATAGACTTTCTATCTTCAATCTATTCCATATGTTTTGGTAGATAACGTTCTCTTTCGAAAGGATTTGAATGGTGTCCTCCTTCGGTGCATAAGACCGAACAGGTGAGTAAGATACTAGAAGAGTTTCATAATGGCCTATCTAGAGGAAATTACTCTGCATGAACAACTGCTACCAAGATCTTGCAAGATGGTTACTATTAGTCGGATTTGTTTAAATATGCCCATCTTTGGGTAAGGAGATGTAAAGAATGTTCCTTTTTCACAGGCAAGCAGAAGTTGGCAGCTCTTCCACTGCATCCAATTCAAGTGGATCAACCCTTTGTTCAATGGGAGTTGGACTTCATCGAATGATTCATCTAGTGATGGACATAAATGGGTCCCTCTGCGCAACAAACTATTTTACTTGATGGAAAAAGGAGGTAGCATTAAAGGAGAGCAATGAAAAGCGAGTTTTGGATTTTTGGAAGGTATAATGACAAAGTTCAGTGTTCCTTTCACATTCATTTTAGACAATGCAATGGAATTTCTTGGTATGAAGTTGAGTGAATGGGCTGTTAAAAACGGGTTCTACCTCAAGACTTCTTCCAATTACTATCCGCAAGGAAATGGATTGGTTGAGTCTAGTAAAAAAACCTCCTAAGGATTATCAAGTGCACGATGGAAACTAATAAGAGGACTTGGCATACATAGCTTAAGACTGCCTTATGGGCAGATCGGATCACACCTAAAAGGGCCATAGGGAATTATCCTTTTGTGCTTGTATATGGAAGGGAAGAAAAACTTCGCTCTCCTTGGATTTACCTTCTTTGGAGTTAGCTCATCAACTTGAAGTTATGGAGAGTGATCCTCTGATAGTAAGATTCACTAAACTCATGGAGTTAGAGGAAGTACGGAACAAGGCTATGAAGACTTTGGAGAAACATTAGGCTCAGAGTTAAGAAATATTTTGACAAGAAGGCGTCCAATGAGACATTTTCAAGAGGGAGATCTAGTCCTCAAATGGGATGAAGATAAGGCCAAGCCAGGAAAGCACACCAAGTTTGATGCTCTGGAGTGGGCCATACATCATTATGATTTATAAAGAGGTGAATTCATTTCATATATCCAAGCTCAATGGAGAAGAACTTCCCATTCATGTGAATGGGATACATCTCAAAGCTTATTTTTGAGAAGCGTTCTACCCCCTGTACAGTTTAGTTAGGTGTTTTCCTCCAAGTGCTTATGCACATTGTTGTGTGTGTTGCTACTTTTTTCTTTCCTTGTTGTTGTGTTTTTGTTTTGTTGTTGCACATTATTTCATCATTGGAGGTATTAAAGGATAAGGAAGGTTTAAGGTTTCCATAAGAGTTTCATGATTTGCCTCATTCAAAATTCTGCATTGTTCCATAGATGTCAAGCATTCAACGGTTTTAGTATACTTCATGTTTAGCATTCCACGGAGGTCCAAAACTATATTTTCTCAAGAGGATTCTAGGATATATCAAAGAAGATAAAATTACTTTTAGAATCCATGCCCAATGGATGACTTAAGGCTATTGGAATCATGCTTAGCAGGAAATCATCCCCGAGAGGTCTCCAAAAATGTTATCCAATTTTACACAAATGAAAAGATTGGAAAATAGGGTCCTATTATGTTCAAAATGAACCATTAGTTACGATGGGTCAATTTTCAGCCATTATGGGGATACATTAATTAAGATCGTGAATTATGCTTGAAGGAGTTCTATCCTATTCTCATCATCCACTTTGCTTCGAGGGGGAATTTCAGAGGTTAAAATCAAGGCAAAAGAAACCCATTTAAAGTGACAAGGGCATTATGATCTAAAAATATCTTACCGAGCAGCTCAATAAACTACTTGGTGAGCTCACACAATGTATAAGGGTTAACATTCAACTCAACTCGGTCAAGCTAAATTTATTTTTTCTTAGGTGAGCTAAGTTGTAAAAATGAAGGGGCCGAGTTGCATAAAATTTGGACCACCTTTTAGAACAAATGGGCACTAAGGTGATTAGTGATCGGAACCGAGCTCAATATGAAGGCAGGCTCATGAATTACTTGGGCACAACATAATAAAGGAAACGTGTCGACAGTACCATGAGAATCAAGCTCCCGAGATCATAAGGGTATTATGGAGGCATCAAGTCGGAGATACGTGTAACTCATGTTGAACATGCAGATGCAGAGCTCGATTGGGATGCATGGAAGGAAACATCAAGTGAGTTTCTCGGAGCATGGAGAGAGTAGACATTAGCTCGGATACGAGATCAAATTATAACTTGATAGGTCAATTCAATCAAGAGGTATTTGAGCTTGGTAGAAAAGTAATTCACCAGCTCAATTGACTCGTTCATTATTAAGCTAAGCCGAGTCAGCAGGGGCATGAGGAGGTTCGAGCTGGTAGAGATTAGAAACCAAGTGTCCAGGTAGGACTTTGACGGTGGAAATCCAAGGAAAAGGTTCCATAATGTGGGGTTTCAAGCTTGTGGCCATGGTGGAAATTTCAAGATGGCAGGCTAAAGTCGGTAACTCTGTGCGGGGAGTTTTGGGAAAACATAGTCAAGTGGGATTTTTACGATGGCAAGCCGAGGGATATGTTCCATAATGCAGAGGTTCATGTAAAAATGGTCAAGTGGGGATAACGCAATAGTAATATTTTGTAAGAGTTCCATGTGGCGAGAAGTGGTTTGAGTCATTATGCGAGTTACCGGGGAATTAAAGTGGCGGTTGTGAATTCGTGGTGAGTCATCCTCCAAGCGATGAGGGAGGATGATGGCAAGACCGAGAAATACAATGATGGTTGAAGATGGGATGATGTTGGAAAAAGTATCAAGTTGCAGCTCACCGGTTTAAGCAATGCACGTGAATCACTGGAGGATTTTTTCGATTGTTGATGCACAAGGTAGAGCTTGGCAACTTTGTAGTCATAACAACCTTCCGCATAACTCGGTTTGGTGCCAAAATTATTTGAAATTAAGGTGAAGAGAGCTTGATTGATGAGCTTGGTTGGTTTTGGATGAGAGACTCAATCTAAGAGACTCATTTCAGGAAAGATCTCAAAATAGAGGTGGAACTCGATGGGAGAGCAAGGGTGTTCCGAGCTCGGTGATGACCTGGCCTTCACCTTCGACTCGGTGATGAGGAACTCATGGAGTAAAACGATGCTTAACTCGTGAGAGCTAATACATATATTAAGATGAGCTCATCAAGGACCAGGTGGGTTAGTGATGGGTTCAACATGATCGAGTTGACAGTGAGCTCAAGGCGAGTTCAAGAAAGTCATAGCTTGGTATAGATTTTGGTGGCTCGGTTGCGACGTGAAGAGGAGCTCGTTTCAGCCATGATACATAAGAAACAAAGGAAGTTAAATGGAGATCTAATCAATGCACTCGTGGAATGAGATCGGGTGAGGAATATAGGGTGATCTCGGTCACTAATGTTTAAGCATATTAGTGACGAGTTCAACAGTAACCATGTTGAGGCTTGACGTGTTGAGGGTTGGCTTGTAGGAACTAGGTAAGAAATGATGATGATCAGAATAAAACAAAGATAAAAGAAGCTCAGTACATGAACGCATGGAATTTTGAAGAAAATTTGCTTGAGATATTTTGGAGTCTCAACAAGGTAGAGAGTGATGGTTGAAACTCGAGTCATGTATTAAAATTGACAAGCTTGATGATAAGGAGGACATGCTTCCCAAGTAGATGTGTGGTGTCTTAAGTGAATTACCAATTCAATCTCACCGGTATAATTCTCGTCAATAGATCTTGTGGTGTAGGAGGTTAACTTTGTCTCGGTCGCGGCGTTAGGAGCTTGGCGCGAAGCTTTCTCGGCACAAAGCTCATTGGGAATGAAGCTTAGTCGGTAGGAGAGCTCGTCGGGTTTGGACAGTGGAGATCACACACACCTTGATAGAGATCGCTCAAGGTGAGGAACTAGAGCCGATAAATTAACGTAACATAAAGAAGCTCGGTCATGTTTTGATCTCGAACAAAGGACTCGGCTCGGAGGAAAAATGGAGCTCGAGGAAGGTAAGCTTGACTTGCTCAATGAAGAGCTCATTTTGGAGCTCGGTGACTTGATAGGTTGCTCGGAACTCAATAATGGTCATGGCGATGTGAGAATACTCATGGAGTAGCTCGATACCCAACTCGGTGGGTTGGCTCGGCGAGCCAACCACCGAGTTGGACTCATTTTTGACCTTTTCTTCATGATCCCTTCCTCTTCGAGTCAAACCGGTCAACGGGGGTCCCACAATTATATTTTAATTAATTTAATATTTTTATTTAAATATTTTAATAATAATATTTATTATTATTATTTAAACATTCTTTTAATTAATTGAGAATACTTGGTCAACTAGGCATTAATGACATATGATGGAACCTTCTAAAGTGGTTCAACCAACTGCAATAAATACATCACGTGCCTTCAATTTAGGAATGTAATTATGACCTTTCCTCTTCTCTCTCACATATTCTTCTATAAATGTAAGTTGGAAGCTCATTCCAAGAGGTTCCAATAGGTCAAATAGGTTGGAAAGTTAGACATCTTAGGCAAGTGAAAATTTTCAAGAGTCCTCTCTCTTTTGCAAGTTGTCCTTGTGTGTTGAGAGAACTTTCAAGCCTCCTCTTCAAGACTGTAATGGAAACCATTGCCTCTTCTAAATGTATGATGCATTGTGCATGTTATTGAAGTAATAAAAGTGTGTTTTGTGAATAATCTCGATCCTTTCATCCTTCTATACTTCTTTGTGCCTTTTCTCATGTTTTGCAGATACGCTGTGCAAGATCACGTTTCTATTATAGGTTCTTGGAGTTCGTGCTTATCGAGTGGTGGAGTATTGCATGCAGTTGAGTTGGGGTTTCTATTTACCCTTCTCAAGTTCATCCTTCTTCACCGGTAGATTGATCTACTTGTTCCATCCGATAGAGTTTAACAAAGGGAACACGTGCTTCTTAGTCTGTGGTATTTTGTACCCTCTTTAAGTTGCAGTAGGTGAAGTTGATTTGTGGTGCACACACCCTCTTAAAATTAACCCTTCTCAATTCTAGAAACACCCTTTATTTGGTGCATCACCATCCCTAGTATAGTTTCATTTCTGCAAATATCTTTCCCTAAAACCCCATGAAAATGTTAACATAGGATTAGATAGCCTTTTTATTACACTAGGAGTAGTACAACACTTAGTTTAGGAAGAGGAAGCTTACCTTCTCTATAGGTTCACCTCAAGCCGAAGTCCCATAGCTCGAGATGTGATCCCATGTGTCCCAATCACACCGAATGTCCTGTTCACATTTTTTCCATTTGGAGGGTGCAGTGATTTGGCAACAACATCACCATAGAAGTGTTGCAGTTTTTCCTGATTTACTGTAGAAAATTTAGATTCTTGCTTGCAAAAATATGCAAATCTGTTTATCATCTTTGAAAACCTTCCAATTATCTCCATTTTTAGGCATTGAAGGTATGATAATTAATTTAATATGTGGTTGTAAATTTCTATTTTCGATCTATTCTAGTACATCAAAGCCAACACTAACTTTGCAATTCTGTCTACATGCTTATTTTCAGCTCTTGGGATAGATTTAATGTTAATAGCATCAAAATCATCCATTAAGTCTAAAACTCTATGTTTTTAAGACTTCAGCAATGAATTATTACACACATTAAAGTTTTCACTTGATTAATAACTAATTTTGAATCTCTGAAAACTTGTAAAGTGCTGATACCTCTCTTTCTAGCCCATTGCAAGCCATGAATTAATGCTTCGTATTCAACTACATTACAAGTACAAGAAAACTACAAACTTAAAGCTAAAAATTACCTTTCATTTGAAGGGGAAGTAAGCATTAAACCTGCACCTTGTCCTTTCTTATTTTTAGCTCCATCGAAGTGAAGCTTCCATAGCCCTTCTGTTGTTTCTTTTGTTTTGGACAACAAGGGAATTGGTGCATTTTCTTCATGCAAGCAATAAACACCAAAAAAATCTTCTTCTACTTCCTTAAAAGGGTCATAAACATGTTCTTCTTGAGTCTTTTCATCCATGAACAGATTAGAAACACCATCAAGTGTGGAAACATGAGCTATAACATTGAAATCAGACTGATCTAGAATTGAGTAATTTGTTGCAACATTTGAAGCATGAGGCTCAATATGAAATCTAGCTAGAGGATCTAAATTTACGGTAACCTTAGTTCCATATCATGTAGTAAAGAACAAAAATGACCAATATGAAGAAAGATAACCTCCTATTTTTGTTGTAAAATCTCGTGATAAACATAAGGCAAAATAAGGAGGCAAATCTACAATAGTCACATCTTGTAGAATTGTAATGTTGGGAAAAGCATGTAAAGTTACTTCGGGCTTTGATAATACCAAATGTTACCAAAATATTGTGTAACATTATTAAATAAAATGTAATATTATTAATAATGAGTTTATATAACTCATATTAATAATATAGTTGTAATAGTTTTATTATTGGTGAGTTGTGAGAACAACTCACGTAACTATTTTAGTGTGAGAGATATCTTAGGGATAAGTTTGAGAGATTGTAGGGATTAGAGAGAGATATGTGGGTTGTTGAGGATTGATGTTGACTCCTTGTATTAAGGAGAACATCCTCCTATATAATGTAAACTCCATCTATGTAAATATATCCCAAATGAATTTTAGTTTCTATATTATTATTATTCGGTGTTTTATTATTGTGTAATTTTTATCAGTGGTATCAAAGCATGTGGATATATTATGATGGAAGGCTAATGGATATAACTTGATGGTGATGTTACTTGTTTGATCCATTAGCATAGGATAGTTTCAAAATCTTCTCGGAGAGAGATGTTTGTCATCTGCTATATAGTGTGTTTTATCATATCTCGTTAGCGGTCTGCTATAATGCTATTTGCTATTTAATATTCGCTTGATTCTCCATGAATTGATTAGAGAAGTATCTAGTAGATATACAATTTATTTGCATCTTATTTCACATTTAGATCTGCATCGATATTCATTATCTCTCTGTCGACGTTCTTGGACCGAAGTGATGTATATGAGAAATATTGTGTTTTTATATTTTTGTTACAGCTATGTTGGATCTGTGAAATTTTGAAACATACCAGAGGAGTTCTCACTGGTTCACGGGTCCACACGAGCTGCGGATGCAACCGATTATCTACACATCAATCTATATTCGAACCCCACAGTTAGAAGTTTTCAGTTAAAGGTGAGATACTCCATTGCACAGTTATGTGATGATCTACGCTAGCTCTCCATTTACTAAAGGGATTTGTGAAAATTCCAGCCAAGATAGCATTAACATATCCTCGACCTCGCATTACACCATGTCCTTAAAAAGTGCTCTAGTAGATTCAACACTCGCATTGCAATTATTATCTGTGTGTGTTTGAGATCGAATCCTTTTCTGATCCACAGGAAAAGTCTCATCTCTACCTCGATATATTTAAGACCATCGTGATCTCCTCCAGCACGATCTGGTAGCAGGCTTCAAGCCTCAATTTCCAAAAATCTCTTGCTTCGCCAGGATTTTCACTCCTCCACACTAGCATCTAGGTTTTGACATGGTCAGATTATGGATTATATCTGAGAGACATCTATTACATTACGTAGATAGCTAGATTTACATCTTAGTGCAACATGGTGCTATCATTCTTCTTTGTTTACCGCATTCCCACGTTTTCCATAAAATTATCTAGCCCACAATTTCTAATACAATTTCTAATGATTTTGGTGTAATCTGCTGCCCTTGACCCCACCGGGGTTGCCACCTCTAGACCCCGCTTTGGAATTTCAAAACCAAAGCAAAGATTTGTGGGGAAGATGCAGCAACAAAAGGTGGTGAAAATTTGAGATCCATGGTCCAATCTATTGAGTAAGTAGCAACACAATGGAGGATGGAGGTAATGGAGGCTGGAGGTCAATCAACGACCTCTTGTCAGTCACCAACGACGGGGCCACATGAAGTTGTGGTGACAGTGTGTGTGTGTGTATGTGTGAGTTTTCTTTTGTTTTTCAAAGTTGTAGTTTGTTGTGTGCGGTATAATTTGAGTTCCTATTTTGAATAAGTGAAATATTCACATTAAAGGGGGAACATGATCTCAATGTTCCATTTTCATTTTTTTCCCTCTTTTTTCAGTTTTTATTCAATGAGCAGTGTTTCCTACATAATTCCCTAAAGGAAAAACATAATGGATGATTTAAAGCACAAAGGAAAAGCAACAAGATGATATTTGGGTTGTTGGTTGTCCTGTAAAACCATCCTTTGTTTTAGGTTGTTGGTTGTCATGTAAAATAGTTCTTTGTTTTAGGTTTTAGATTGTTGGTTGTCTGTAAAACCATCCTTTGTTTCGTGTTGTTAGTTGACCTAAAAAACCATCCAGATCATGAGCACACATGGGTGACAAGATGTAGAATGAAGTGTGCTCGTTGTTTCTATAATGTCAACATTAGGGAGTGTTATTAATGTTAACAATATAGGGGAGATGTTACCAAAATATTATGTAACATTATTAAATAAAATGTAATAGTATTAATAATGAGTTTATAGAACTCATATTAATAATATAGTTGTAATAGTTTTATTATTGGTGAGTTGTGAGAACAACTCACGTAACTATTTTAGTGTGAGATATATATTAGGGATAAGTTTGAGAGATTGTAGGGATTGGAGAGAGATATGTGGATTGTTGAGGATTGATGTTGACTCCTTGTATTAAGGAGAACATCCTCATATATAATGCAAAATCTATCTATGTAAATATATCCCAAATGAATTTCAGTTTCTATATTATTATTATTTGGTTTTTTATTATTGTGCAAGTATTTATCACCAACTCGTATTAGTTGTTTTCATGTCTAGCTACAACACACTTTTCTTTATAGGATCATAATGTAGGCCCAACTTTTCTGTAATTTCTTTTGGCATAACTGTGCTACTTGCACCACTTTCAACCATGCAATTATGAATTAAATGATCTCCAATAATCAAAGATAAATAAAATGGTGGTGGATTCTTGATATCATGAGCATTTAAGACCTTTTGAACCATCCATTTAACTTCTTTAATGTGGTCTTGTTCCATTGTTCCAAGGACCATGTATGCTTTCTGAACTTCCTTTTCTGCCAATTTTGAATAAATCTGAGCTTAGCAAGTTCATGAGAAAGCAACTCTTGTTGTCTTGGAATACTTAGAGCATCCCACATTGAGATATTAACATTATGCTTTTTCATTACATCAACAATGTTAAAAGAAGCAACAATTTTGGAAACAGATTCTATTGTTTTAGCATAGGCTTTAGCGAAAACTAAATTTTCTTCAATCGCTCTTGATATCTGAGATATAAACAATCTTCTTGGATTAGGTTGTAACTTCTTTTGCTTTTCTTTACCAAGCTGAAACACTGCTATTTTTTTGGAACAACAGTGTTATTTTCCAATTTTTGGTTTGTACCTACTATTTTATCAATCATTATAGGTAGAACATGTTTGTTTTGATACTTTTGACTTTCTTGAGCCTTTTCTTGGGCCCTAGTAGTAACTGCAATAAAATCATCTTCACTAAAACTGACCAAGTTTTGTTCAGGTGCTTTCTGAACATGAGTTTCTTGCTACCCACCCTCCATTTGAGGCATGAACAATGTTTCAAGTTGAGGTTATGCAACAAGGCTTATATTCAGGAACACATTTGGACAATTTGTAGCTAAATGAGGTTGATTACAAGGTTGACACCATTCTTCGTAGCCATATTAACTCGGGACTAAAGTGTTAGATGAACTAGGAGCCTTTGGGTCAAATTGCCTTTGTTGATATGGTTGTCTATAATTCTGATTTTGTTGATAAGGCTGCCTATTTTCTTTGGTTTTGCTAATAAGGAGCTTGATGAGGCCTGTTAGATAATACAAGTCTATTTTCAATCGAAGTTAGCTTGTTTCCCATAGTCTAAAAACCTATAAACACATCATTTGATGAGGTTGCAATACCAGGCTTCAAAAATGGTGATAGGTTGTGGGATAGGTGCCAAATCTACTAAAAAGGCATTGAAGGTCTTGGTGCTAATTTTCTGGCTTGAATAAGACTATTTTCATCCTTTTTAGCATTATCATAAGCTACCGAGAGAGTGTCACCTTCCATAGACTGAATCATAGTTGAAATATCATTGTTTAAGGCTCTAAGATAATAAATAAAAGCATGGTCAGCTTGAGGCTTGACACTAGATGGAATTCTTTCCCAAGTTCTAGAAAAATGAATATTGAAACTGGCCATAAATTCATGAGGGGATCTCTTAATTTTAGACAGTTGTTCTATGAGAGATAAATGATTTGAATGATCTTGAAATTGTTTCAGAAATTTCTCACCTAACTCATCCCACATTCTTATGCTTCCAATTTCTAAATTTTTATACCATTGCAAGGCTTGCCCTTTAAAGGATGCAACTAAAAGTCTCAAGGCTACATCTTCATGTGTTATATTATGGACTGCACATAGGGTTGCAACATATTTGATGTGCTTTGTAGGAGTAATATGATTTTCACCAATGAATGAAGGCAAAATTTTCATGGCAGCATTAGGGATATCATGATAAATTGGAATTACTAATGGGCTACCATTATTAAAGGTCACAAAATTCCTAGGTGGTTGAATAGCCATTGGAAAACTGTGATTTGAAAAAGAAATTAATACATGGTGAAGGAAGATTAGGAGGAGGGTTGTTAAAACAAGGCCTATTATAAGGTAGGGTGTTACCAACTCTTCTTCTTCTTACAGAATTCAAAGGTAAAGAAATAAACTCAAAAGGAATTCCTCTTACCGATGATCTTATAGTCACTTTAGGCATGGAACATGCTGCAAAACTGGTCTGAAATCAGCCTTACGAAGTCGCCAAATAAATCTTTTAATCTTTAGAATAAGTTGTTGCAGCTTGTTTCTCTAAAAGTAACTTTTCTTTTTTGTAAATTTTTGTAATTTTCTCATAGATTTGATTCGTGGTCCCACCTTTGGGCGTGTAAAAAATCAAGTTATCTTTCGAAATTGCACCCCATAGAGATGATTTTAGGGGTTTTAAGCTTTCTTTGGATCTCTCTCTTTCGTAGATACAATGGAAACACCTCAGGTTTGTGGGTATACCTATTATTGAGGTGAGTCTCGGTATCAAGGTCAATTCCTTCTTGATGTATCCTAAACTAATTTTTAGGGGTTTTGAGGGTAAAAAGATGACTGTAAATGAATTGAAAACTGAGGTGATACACCAAACTTGTTGAGGGCTTTAACTGAGTACATGCAAAAATATTTGAGAATGGATTCTATATACACAAACCAATAGTTTTCAGTAGAATATTAAGGTAAAAATGCTTGAGGTATTAACAAAATGATTCAAGTAATCTTTGTTAAAATAAACATACACACTAATATTATGCAGAAACAAATAAATTTGTAGCAAGGTAAGATGATTAATCAGGGAATTTGACATTCACAAGAAATAATAAAGTATACACAACACTACAAATAATTTGGAAAGGCAGAAATCAATTCTCATTTAAAGGGCAAAGCGGCAAAATCGCTTCAAAGACTCTCGTGTCCAAAAAATTTCTCCTTGTGCCTTGCAATTACACACAATATATAGCAAGATAATTCATCCTATCTTCCCTAAAAATAGACTAAGGTTTGTACTCACCCATGCATTCTATTTTTATCCTTTAATAATAAAGATAATAAAAATAACATGCAATTACAAATTAGGCTTTAAGGCCTTGAGTACAAAAATAACTCAGTCAAACTACAGTTGACTGATCTATTTTAAAAGAAATAAGATGAATAATATTGACTAAAAATAAATCTTTCTTGCTAACCAAGCCTTCCAATACATGCAATTTGTCTTCAAATCTCCTATTCTTGGAAGTGCATGCAAAAGAGATCACTAAATGAGCAAAAATAACTTTTGCAATATTTGAACCAATGTAGGGACCACTTGAGATCTGATGTTGACTTCTGACTCATCACAAGTGCATGTTAACCTCCTCCTTCTCCTCCATGTGGGGACCACCTGAGTGCTATATTTTCCTTTGTATTTGGCCACCTTTTGGCAAGGTTAAGGTTATTTGATTATTTTAAGGTATTTGGCCTTTTGCACACGTGAGTTGTAATTGGGAGGAAAATTTATATTGGTTAGGGGAGACCACCTTATAATAGTTCAAAATATAATAATATGACTATATTCGATGACTCTAGTCATATTATTATATAACTATAGCCATCGACTATAGTCATACAATTATATACATCGACATCATTGGCTTTGCTTGCTTTGGGATTATTGGCAATGATGTGGTTAGGATAAGGTTAATGTGATAATTTGAATAAAGCAAAGGGGATGACCCCCTCTCCATGGTGAATCGACCCTTGTGGTCCTTAGTTGGTACTTGCATTGATTTTCAGTAGCTCCCGTGAACCATCTGTGACCGTTGATATTTTTGGAGGACTCCTCATCGTTGATTATTCGTGCATGGCCTGTAGTGGATTGTTGATCTTTATCAGTATTAAACATGGTTTTAAGTGGATGTGTGCATGGTCTTAGTCATTGATCCTCTACCATTTTGATATCTAACGTCGATGCATTTGGCCTTTGGTTGGCCTCTGACATGAGTCTTGGTCGTTGATCTTATCAACCCTAATTGTTTAAGACCATTGATTGATAGGGTGGTTGGGATTGGTCTCTGTGATGTAATCCTTTACAATGATTTCATTCCATCCTTGATCTCCACCATTGATGTATAACTTGATCGAGTTAGGGTTATTCAGTGAGTTTGGCTTGGGTATTAAGGTAAAAAAATGAGCCTGAGCTCATTATTCTTCTATGATTTGGAATTGTGGCAAAGCCCATGGAAAAATTTCTCCCCACCGCCATTATTGATCTTTGCGAGCTTATTTTACCTCTATGATTGTTGGTCATTTCTCATTTGATGGTCTTCTACATAGAGTATCTTGGAAACTTTGGCCATTTAATCATCTCTATAACGCATCATTTCCATTCATCCATCATGTTTAAAGGTATATAAACTTTAATACTTCTGGTCCGTTTTGTATTGAATGAGTTAATACTTTGGCTATATTCTCAGTCATTACCTTGGTGTGGAACCACTGGTTCATTTATAAATCCTATAGTTTCCTATATGTGCGTGCATAATATGATTCTTTTGGGGTGTACACTTTGATTATTTTGATTCAAAAATTTTCATGAAAGGTATGCGAAGTTCTATTTTGGTTTCTCTATATCAACTCAGTTGTGGTATGCTTTGAAGCAATTATCCTTTTGTAGGCATTCACCGATATCACGGAAGTTGCAATTCTTGATTTCGGAGTATGTATTTGATGACTCTGACTTTGTCATTTCTCTTCAACACCATTAATGAGATTTTGAGCTTTACTTTGGTCTACGAAGAACTCGTGAGTATAATATAAAAAAACTTGTGACTGTGAAAGAGATTTTGAAAGTTTTTATTCTTCATCTTATCACTGTGACATGCTTCTCATTTAAATCCATAATGAAGTATGAAGCTTAACTTTATTAGTTCCCTATTATTTTTCTGTGGTTTCCTCCATTCTCACAGTCATGCTATACCTTGTAGCCATTGTTCCTCTAAAAGAACCTTATTCTGTGACTGCATACTTTAAGATAAACATCACCGCAACTCTTGGGTCTTCTTATGAGATGTATACTTGAGCTCTTCTATAATGGTATCTTTGACTATTATGACTGCATGCTTTAAACTCATCTGGTCCATCTGAAACTCTGTATTTTCTTTTTTTGTTGATGATGGTTTTGTTGAGGTAACTCAGTTTCATCTCAGCTGCAAGTATGAGTTTGTTTCAAATGGCCCTTTGCTCTTTGGATGGAATTTCACACTTACAATCTCCACTGTAAATTTTTAGAGACTTGGCTCTGAAACTTGTAGAAGCTGATCATTTTCTTCTTCATTAAGAAGTTTAGCTAGAAGCTTTTTGTAATTGTAATTTTCTATGAATAATTTTTGCATGTTGTTATAACTTTATAAAACTTCTTTTTGAGGCCCTATATCTTCTTGATAACGTTTATAGAAACATCATGGAATAAATTGAAGAATCGCATTCAGAGATACATAAGATCTTATCATTTCTCCTTTGCTGATAATGTTATTAATTTGTAGCTTAAATTCTCTGTAATACATGGCATATTTCCTTAATTTGGCCTAAAATGAACAATAAGTTCCTATAATGAATAGTGAAATCTGAATATTTTGTAACTCTTATGTAGCATTACTTAATAAGTTCTACAAATTGAAAATAGTTGTAGCTCTCTTTTCTGCTCTTATAAATATGAATATGCTACATTATTCTTTGTTCAATCTGAGTTGAATTTCTGCAATACTTCTCCTTATTCAGATTACTATTTGATCAATACAATAGTTTATCTTTTGTCACATCTTTCAAGCATGTATTAGTTGTGAAATAACATGATGGAAAGATGTAAAATGTCTATTTTACATGGTGAAGCCCTGTCAAAATTTTCTCATATTTCCTTTTCCATTCTATTTCAGCTATAATTTCATCTCAATTTCTGAGTTAATCCTTTTAATGTGAGCATGGAACTTGTATTCCAAACCAATGTTGAAGCCATATACTTCTTCTGAAAATTACTTGATCACTCTATAAGTTTCTACTTCTTTCTTTTGATACTTCTTGCATTTAAAATTGAAACCTAGATAGGATCACTCTTTTGTTGTTTGACCTTGACATTGAACCCTTTACCTATTTGATAAGGTATGGCACCGGTGATGTAATCTCTCTTGAACATGACTATTTCAGCTTTTAGACCTTCAATTAATTCTACATTTTCAGAAATAATATATCTTCTATTTTAAAAATAATAGTTTTTGTACTCATTGGATGAACAACATTTGCCTTCTTTTTGTATAAGTTTGTTGTCCTGAAAAGATGTTCCCTTTCAAAGCATGCATTATATCTAAAAACCTTCCATATCTCTTGTTCATTTCTTTTCTATACTGAAGTTTCTTTTCTATCCTTGCTTGACATGATTAATTTCTTCCTTTGTTGCAACATGTACCTGCACATCTTAGAAAATAGTTAGAAAAGATTTAGGCTATTTGGCCTCTCTTGTATTCCATATTTCTTCTTTTCTCTTCTCTTTCTTCAATGATTATGAGGACCACATGTTGTTTACGAAATAGTATTCTTTATCTGCTATGCATTTATCTTTTCTATAATCATACCTCCTGATATCAGGAGATTCATTTGCATGAAGATAGACAATACAAGAACATGATTTAATCCTGAGCTTGTGGTGATGATCTCTTTTTGTGTGTTTTTCGAGATACGGTGCGCAAAGTGTTGAATAACAAGGATGAAGATGGAGAAAAATATGGAGCAAAGATGGAGTAAGCGGGACCAAAAAAAGAGGCAATGATGGGTTCCTTCATATTATTTTTATTTTATTTTCATGCACATGCACCTTCTATTTTAGTAGTTATGATGTTTACTTGAGTCACATCCCACGACTTGTGTGGGAAAAATTTGAAATTCCTTATGAATAAAACATTGAATTCTGAAACTGAGTTGTGTACTTCCTTCTGCATTTTAGCTTTGTATATGGATTGTATAATGAATTAAACAACTCAATAACATAATTGAATGTATTTAATCATGAAGGAAAGAAATTTAAAATACCTGTAACCTTAGTAATGAACTTTGATTTCTGCAATCTACAACCTTGGTTGTTGTTCCAAAACTCAAATTTTCACCTATTCTGTAATTCTGGTCTTCCTCAAGCTAATACATCTATCCTTAGGGGATTTTGTGTTCTCTTGCTAAAGATAAACATAGAATCGCAAACTATGTGATTTGTTACGTTTTGTAACAACACACATAGCTGCAAATCATACGTAATCATTAATTTTTGGTATTGAAAACATAATAATGCTTAATGTATCCCCTTAGTTAGGTTCACTTCACTAATGCCATCCATCATAAATAATTTTTTGAGCTGCCCATTTTTACGCAAGTTCAAAAATTGTCATGAGTTCTTAATTTATCATCCTTTTGAGAAAGTGCATTTACGGGCCTATTGAGATTAGGGGTGATCAAACATGGTCACTGAAGGGATAGACCACGTAACCTTAGAGATATATCAATGATATCATTTATGCCATAGTCACCATATCCTTTCTTTGTTTTAAGCCTTGTTTACTTATTACCCTCATTATGTCTACTTGTCTCCCACTTGTTTTCACTCACTCCTTGTCTTGCATGATCAATTTTGGTCATCATGGACCTCTATCATGTATTTGTTATGTATTTTACCTCCATTCCCCATTTATTTTCATCCTTAACCTTAGGGTTTTTCCCAAATCCAACGGGATTAACCATGTTTGGTCCTATCATGCTTTGTGATTTTTACTATCGATAGGATCGACCGTGATTGATCTATTATTCATATCTTATATATCAAAATATATATATACACATATTGTCTCTTCATTTCATTATTAAATCATCACATCACATTGAAACACAATATGTTTACACATATCCACACCTATGTTTTGGATTTTAGGTCTTGGAACTTTCCATTTTGCATTTGGTTCACCATAGTGAGCTAGAACTAGAGGTTTTCTTCTTATACTTCCCTTTTCCACCGATAGATATTTTATCATGGTGTTTTCATCTCTCGGAGAGGATCAATCATAAAAAGTCACACCATATTAGGTAATAATTTCTAACCCCTCTTTTCCCTTAATCTTATGTTTAGTATTATGTGGATGGTTGATCATTCATTGATTTATATTATAGTAAGTTTTTGGTTGCTTTATTATATGCTTTATCTTATTTATGTTATGATCCTTGGATTTATCCAACATATGCTCGTTGGAATTATTTATTTATATATCTATCTTATGAATTGTAGTAGGATACCTCTCATTACTTTAGATATAGGCCTTAGAAATTTATTGCTTTCTTAGGGTTAGGGTTTATATCCTCTGGAATTGCAACCCTTGTGTTCCTTAAGCATCTTTTGTATCTACATCTTTGTGATGGCCTATATTTGATCCTAATTATGATTTTCCCTAGTTATATTATTCAAGAACAAGAGGGAAATTGTGAGGATCCATCTTATCTGTCGTACACTATGCTTTTTCTATTCTGAAGTATTTTCTATTTTTCATTTCACTCACACATTTTTTTGTTTTATAAATTTAACACTTATGTTATTAAAATAAATAATAATGTAATTTGATAATCCTAAAAAGCTACAAAGCCACTACAAAGTAAGGCTCTCTAAATTGGCAAAGCAATTAAAACATATTTAATACTCAACAAGCTAAAGTATATTAAATGGGAAAATCATTTGTATTAATTATTAATATGTAAGTTTGTAACGATAGTTTTATACTTTTCCAATAGTACTCGATGTTTTCAATTGTTAAAACTCATTTGCATATGATTGAGCGATTATTAAAATTAAATTTATAGTTGAGTGTATTAGAAGACATTTAAGATGATACAATAATGGTAACAATTAGGTAATTTTTTGGTCCTTCTTATGATTTGATTGATTTTTTTATTATTGGTTTCTGACACATACATTAATTTAGTATCGGGTAAGTGCACCCATCCTGGGGAAAAAAGTGGACACAAAAGGGAAAATGAACAAAATGTGTATGCGTTTTTTGCAATAAAATGGTTTCATTATGTTTTCTTAAGCTCAGTAATTCACGAGCCTAAAACATGTATGTGTTATAACGCCTACGCATTTTATAAACCTATAAATAAAAATCCCAAGCTCCTTCAATTCTATTTCCCCAAACGTGAGTTTGAGAAAAACCCTGCACTTGCATTTTATATTCAGTTGCATCTAGCTCCCACGATCATTTAAGAATCACCACGAAGATTGGAATCAACAATGGCACCACGAAGAAGAGGTGGGAAAAATTATTTTCTCTAAATTGCATTGAAATTGAGGAATAAATTTTAAAAATGAGGGATTCCCATTCTACAAACCCTCACCGTGCCTCTCTTGCAAACACATTGGAGGCATTAGTGGCTCAAGTTGATGCAACAACCGATACGCCCTTAACCTATTGCTTGTATTAGGATATGAATAGCCGACTTTTGGCTTACCATATCATTTATACTTTATCATGCTTAATAGGTCAGCATGGGTGATGGCCATAACATATGAATAGTATATATGGAGGATTGTAGGTAGTAGTTCATTATCATTTGAGCATTTGAGTCTTATTATATGGTTTGGAGGTTGCCCCCTTGAAGTGGCGAAGCTATTACAATTGCATATTGAGATCATTATTCTGAAATATTGTGTTATTTTGTGTTATATTGCTGCTCATATTCTGAATTATACTAGTAATTTCATTATAAGTGGTATCAGAGCTGCGATCTGGGCCAAAATTAGGGCAAAAACCCTAATTTTTTGTTTCCGCAATATATTTTGAACCAAAGAGAATTGGCAAGAGATATTTTTACCAGAATTTTGAAACATTTCAAGTACGATTCCCTAAAAATTTCATACTTTATTTATTTATTTTTCATACGTTATTACAAATTTAGGGTTTTTCATAAAATCTCTCCCTAGGTTGTAAATTGTGGAATTTTATCAATTTCTTTACATTTTGGAAAGCTATAAAAAATAGTATTAGTATTTTCTCTATGTTTTTTCTTGTTCAGCCTAATTTGTATCAAAAATCTAAACTCTAAGGTTTGATATCATGGTGGGGCCTTCCACAAGAGCTAAAAAGAATCCGGTTACTCCAGGTAAAACCCCAGATAAAGATGAGATAGTGATTAAAGAGATGGATTCAGAAGGGGTAAATACAAATTCCTCAGCACTAGGGTTTACTTTAGTTGATCATAAGGTGATCCAACTTGAGTATGAGCTACGAAATGTACAATCTGAGATGGCCTCTAAAGGAGACATAGCCCAAATCAATCATCGGTTGGATGATATCATGCAACATGTAAAGGGTAAACATTATGGCCCAAATCCATCCCATATCAACCAAGGAGGATCTTCAGTTCAAAATCATGGACAAAATAACCATGTTGGATCACTTTTCTAGCCCAATCAAAATCCAACTTATTCGCAACCACGAAACATGATGCCGAAAGTGGATATGCGCAAATTTGATGGTAAAGATCCCCTGAATTGGATAAATCAAATGGATAACTTCTTTGAGCTACATCAAACACCATCAGGACAAAAGGTGACTTTGGCATCCCTGTATCTTGAACCAGACCAATTTGTTTGGTATCAATGGTTATGTGCTCAGAGGCAGAAGAATGGTCTCGGTGTCACTTGGACAGTTTTTACCAAGGAGTTGTAATTGCACTATAGTTCCATTGTTTCAAAGAACTAATTTAGTCAATTAACAAAGTTACGACAAATAGGATCAGTCAAAGATTATGTGCATCAATTCTAGAACCTATCCTTAAGGGTGGAGAATATACCAGAAGAAAATCTGAATGACCTATTTCTTGGGGGTTTTAAGGACCACTTCGAGCATGAGGTACATATGTTTAATCCACTCAAGCTTTCTAATTCTATTATCATGGCACATCGAGCAGAGGAAAAAAATTTTTGTAGTAGGAGGCCACCTTTCATTAACACCAAAGACCGTAGTATCTCTTCCCCTTCATTTTCTAGGCCAATTAGATTGACTCCTCAAAAAATGGAAGAAAAGAGAGAAAAAGGATTATGCTTTAACTGTGATAAAATATGGACCGGGACACAAATTTGTTGAGAAGAATTTGTTCTATATTGACGGAGGTAATGAGGATGATGAGGATGCTGAAATTATAGGAGAGGTTGAGGAACTAGTAGAAGAGAAAGTAGAGGATCACCAACCTACAATTTCTTGCCATGCATTGTCAAGTATTAGTACTCCTCAAACACTCAAGGCTATTGGCTATCTCAAAAAATAGAAGGTGACAATTTTTATTGACTCGGGGAGTACTCATAACTACATAAATAGTAAGTTAGTTGCCCGCCTCAATTGTTTTATTTACCCAGCTCCAGAAATGTAAGTTATGATTTCGGATGGTGGGACAATCAAGTGCACAGGAAAATTCCATAGTATCAAGCTTTCCATGGGAGACTACATGTTAGACTCACCTATGTTTGCTATTTCTATGGGAGGGGTAGATATTGTTTTGGGTGTCCAATGGCTCACAACCTTAGGTACTATAGAGATGAATTTCCAAGAATTGTTCATGCGATTTCATTCAGATGGAAGGACAATACAATTGAATGGGATGGTAGCTAAGTCTCCACATATTATTAGCTCTCATTAGATGCAGAAGGTTCTTAGAAAAGGAGTAGATGGATTTATAACAAAGTTATTTTCCATAGAAGTACAAAATACGAATCTTCAATGCCACCCGATCTTCAAAAGATTGTTGATGCTCACTCATCTATTTTTGATGCAATTCCAAAGGGACTACCACCAGTTAGGGATCATGATCATGCCATTCAGTTGATTCCAGGGAGCCAAACACCTAACATCAGACCATACAGATACCCATATTCCCATAAAAGTGAGATCGAGAAAATGGTTCAGGAAATGTTGAAGGTAGGTATCATCAGGCCTAGTCAGAGTGCCTATTCTTCCCAATGGTCATGGTACATAAGAAGGATGAAACATGGAGGATGTGTCTAGATTATCGAGAAATCAACAAGTATACCATCAAAGATAAGTTTCCTATTCCAGTAATTGATGATTTACTTGATGAATTGCATGGTGTTATTTATTTCACAAAATTAGATCTTCGTTTAGGGTACCATCAAATTAGAATAAAAGAGGAAGATGTTCATAAAACGGATTTCAGGACTCATGAGGGCCATTATGAGTTTTTGGTAATGCCTTTTGGTCTTACAAATGCACCTTCAACCTTTCAAAGCTTGATGAACACTGTTTTCAAGCCATTTTAAAGAAAATTTGTATTAGTTTTCTTTGATGACATATTGATTTATAGTAAGACATGGGAAGAACACTTACAACATGTAAATAAAGTGTTGGAAGTTTTGGAGAAACATACTCTCTATGCAAAGCCATCTAAATGTTCTTTTGGTGTACAAGAGGTAGAGTACTTGGGTCACATTGTATCCCATGAAGGCGTCAAAGTTGATCCTCAGAAGATCAAAGCTATGGTGGAATGGCCAAGACCCAAAACTCTCAAAAATCTTCATGGGTTCCTATGACTAATAGGGTACTACAGAAGATTTGTGTGGGGATATGGTAGAATAGCAACCCCACTCACTGCATTGTTAAAGAAGGATGCCTTCCATTGGACATACTTAGCCACTAAATCCTTTGAGCAGCTGAAGGAAGCCTTGTGTAGCACCCTAGTTTTGGCTACTCCCAACTTCTCAAAAACCTTCATTGTTGAATGTGACGCTTTAGGATCAGGATTGGGATCAGTTCTAATGTAAGAAGGAAGACCAATTGCATTTAAGAGTCACTAATTCAAAGGAAAAGATTTGCTCAAACCGGTCTATGAAAAATAAATGATGGATATTCTTCATGTGGTCAAGCAATGGAGGCCCTATCTCATGGGTAGACACTTCAAGGTAAAAACTGATCATGATAGTCTCAAATAATTTTTGGAGAAAAGCTTATCATCTAAGGAACAACAAAAGTGGGTAACAAAAATGTTGGGTTATGATTTTGAAATCATATACAAAAATGGTAAAGAAAATGTAGTTCCGATGCATTGTCGGAAGGGATACATCCGCAGATGCCTTACTATGTGGAATGTCCATGCTTTAACGTCCGATTAGGTGGATGAAGCAAGATTGGAATGGGATCAAGACAAGGATACACAATATCTAATACTGAGAATATTAAGCAAGGATCTATGACATCTAAAAATTTGAGTGGAAAGGTAATGCCCTATGGTACAAGGACAAAGTTATACTTGAGTAAAGATTTTGAGTTGAAGCATAAAATTCTTGCAGAGCTACATTGCCTCGCCTGTTGGAGGACACTCTATGTTTTTGAAGACATATCATAGAATAAAAAGAGAATTCTTTTGGGAAGGACTCAAGGGGATGTACAAAATTTTGTATCAGAGTGTTTAGTGTGCCAACAGAATAAAGGGGAAACAATTAAGACACCATGTTTGTTGCAACCCTTACCAATTCCTAGCCAGAGATGGGAGGAGGTCTCCATGGATTTCATCACCGGATTGCCTTATTCAGAGGGTAAGAATGTTATTTTCATGATTTTGGATAGGCTCACAAAATATGCCCATTTTTGTGCCCTATCACATCCATTTGCAGCTAGTAAATCTGATCAATATTTTTTTGGAGATAGTTCAAAGGCTACATGGAACCCCAAAGATAATTGTAAGTGATCGTGATCCTATTTTCACAAGTAATTTTTGGATGGAATTATTTTCATGTTTGGGTACTCAGCTAGCTCATAGTTCATCTTATCATCCTCAAACTGATGGGAAAATGGAAGTGGTCAACAAATGCTTAGAGGGGTATCTACATTGTTTTGTATCAGATAAGCAAGAAAGATGGATTAAATGGATACCACTTGCAGAATGGTGGTATAACACATCTTTTCATACCTCTTCTCAAATGACCCCATTTTTAGCATTATATGGTTACCATCCACCTTCTATCACTTCCTCCTTGAGGGTGCAAACTAAGGTCAGAGATGTTGAGGAACACATTCAACATCAACAACAAGTTTTGGCTAGTTTGAAGGAGAATTTAGCATTAGCACAAAACATGATGAAACAACAAGTAGATCAACATCGTAGTGAAAGACATTTTGAAATTGGTGATTGGGTTTTTGTACATCTCCAGCCTTACAAACAGATGTCTCTAAAGCAACATAAAAAGGACAACAAACTTGCTCCTAAATACTATGGCCCTTATCAGGTTCTACAGAAAATTGGCAGTGTTGCTTATAAACTAGAGTTGCCTCCATCTTCACACATACACCTAGTATTCCATGTTTCATGCCTAAAGAAGGTTATTGGATAGAAATTTGAATCCCAGACAGAGTTACCAGAACTTGACGAGGAAGGAAGAATCATTTTGGAGCCAGAGAAGATTCTGTAAACACGTACTAAGAGGCTGAGAACTAGAGACATTAAGGAATATTTGATCAAGTGGAAGAATCTGAGCATAGAAGATGCCACCTAGGAGGATGAAGGTTTTCTACAGCAACATCCAGGATTATTCAATGTTGAGGACAACATTGGTTTGAAGGGGAAGGGCATGTTACGCCCTTAACCTATTGCTTGTATTAGGATATGAGTAGCCAACTTGTGGCTTACCATATCATTTTATTATATTATGTATACTTTATCATGCTTAATAGGTCAGCCTGGGTGATGGCCATAACATATGAATAGTATATATAGAGGATTATAGGTAGTAGTTCATTATCATTTGAGCATTTGAGTCTTATTATATGGTTTGGAGGTTGCCCCCTCGAAGTGGCGAAGCTATTACAATTGCATATTGAGATCATTATTCTGAAATATTGTGTTATTTTGTGTTATATTGCTGCCCGCATTCAGAATTATACTAGTAATTTCATTACAACAACAAGTCAAAAAAATTTGGACATCTTATAGAGAGCGTTGTAGGGAATATTATGCAAAAAAAATGTCATATGCGGATGTAAATAAAAATAAATTACAAAAGACCTCATATGTTCCTTATTCACGGACCTCCAAACCAATTTTCCTATTTCGTTGGCATACAAATAGTTTCCAATCCACTAGTGCAATAGCAATTTGATTAAAAATAATTTTTGGGACCAATGGTGGATGATGTTTGATTTTCCACCTTGAAATAACAACGAGGTTCTACTATGCTTTTGAGGAAACTCTATTGAGAGTTTATCCTCAACGAGATCCCAAACTATTTTTAATTTTCAAGATTTCCAAGGCCAAGGAAAAGGATCTCGCATGATCGATCGGGTGCACAACATGCACCTATTCAACATGGTAGAGTCCCCACACAAAGCCCCCTCATCTTGAGACTATCCATCTAGTAGTGAAGGAGACAGTAGAGATTAATACATTGGATGCACTTCAAGCTCTATCTGATACCCTTGTTTGACATATGAGGGAGATTTCTGATCCAGATGTTCGTGGAGGTACACAAAGTATTCTCTCGGGAAATATGAGCATGAGGTGACATCTTTACACGTCATATGGTAGCATATAATTGGGGCTTGAGGAGGATTAGAATTTCATGCATACTAGTGTTGGTGGAGTTTCTGTTGGTGGTACACATGATAATGTCGTTATGTCAGACACCTTGTAAAGCAATACATTTAGATTCTATACATCGGTGACACCTTCGCAGGTATTTGTTATTTTTTATTATGTATGTTACAAAAAGATATGAGTACTTGATGTACTTATATATGTTAAATTATTTGTACATGTATGCATTAATATTACAACGTGCGGGAGGGATGTCATCATCCCGACCACATCTTTGTGAGCACAATGCCTATGCATACATTCACAAGAGAGGTTAATTTAGAATGTTAATTGTGTAAAATTTTCACAGATATATATATATATATATATATAGTATGTATGTATGTATGTATGTATGTATGTATGTATGTATGTATGTATGTATATTGAACTCAAATATATGTGTGTGTGTATATATATATATATATATATATATATATATATGCTCTTGTATATATATTATATATGTTCAACTAACTTGATGTGATATATGTTTGATAAAGTTGATGACCTCACTAGACACACCACCATCTCTGTGAGGAGTAGAGAAAGGTGTTGCCACTGCAATTTCATCTGTGCAACAACTCACCGAGGTATTCAAACTACATGTATTTTTGTTAAATAGCTCATGTAATTCATATTATGTTAAATTATGTTTAAAATAATTTCCTTCATTGTAGCATTATTAAATTATGTTAATAATGTCCTTCATTGTGTATATGCAAGAGTTACCTATGACAGGTAACAACCCTGTTCATATGATTCATAGGTGTGACGTGGTAAAAAAATAGTTGTATATTGATAAAATTAGTTAAAATATTGTCATTACACATACATGTACTTGGTGTAAATTTTTATCTCGCATTCAAAAAATTTATTAGTAACATAGTTATATATTGGCTAATTTTAATGTTTGATTTTGTGATCTTATGTGTATGTAGGTTTCAACCCCTTCCATTTTTACTTCGAGGAAGGAACTCCTTGAGCTCATCCTTAGTATACCCATGTTCATACTCCAAGATCTCCCGATGACTCATCTGAGCGTGAGATGCAGATTCAGCGTGACCAAGAGATTGTGGTAAGTGCATGTAAATGTAAATAGTTGCATTAGCATGGTCTTATACATGTTGAAAACTTATATATTAAGTTTTAGAAAAAAATTATTATTTTTTTACATGTTCAACTACATGCAATATTCGAGCGGAAGAGCACTCGTAGTTAGGCCATGAAGGATCTGAATCCATCTCAAAAATCTTCATCTATGTCTAAGGGAGGGCCTTCTTGAACAAGGCCAAGAGAGGGATAGATTTTGATGATTAGGATATATATATATATGTCTTATGACATTTTTTCGTATGCCTATATGCATGGCATTGTATGCACGTTCGACATTGTATGTATGCCTATATGACATTCACTTGATATTATATGACCTATTCATGAATTTTTATATTTATTGTGCACATTAATACAATTTGGAACTCGATATTTTTGTATGAGACCTTACATTTCTGAGATTATTTTTGTATGAAACTAATATGATGTGCACTTGACAATATAAGACATTATGGATTATTTTTTCATTTATTGGTGTTGTATACTAGCATTTTCAATGTATAATATGCATGAAACTTTGGAAATAAATATTTATATAATGTATGTATATAAATAGTTATCTAATCTAAGTAATTATTCGTTCAATTTATCAATGTGTATATGTGTATTTACCTTACTTGTGCTTCTTCATGCGTATTATCTTTGTATCTTTGGTTCCTATCTTATAATGCACCTATTGTATTCTTTAATTCTTCTTAAGCTTCTCCCTTGTTAAAAAACCTCATACAATCAATAGGACCATCACTAACTTAATTTATAAGGCTCCAAACACCATTGTTGTTCATCTTACCAAAACCATCAACTATGCCCCTTAAGACAATGTTTTTGCAACAAGCATGGATAGAAGGATCTAAGGATACCTAGAAAGTCTTACAAGGAGACAATGTTTTTCCATCCCTAAGCTTCTCCCAAAATCTTAGACTCCAACTCCTTCTACAACTCCTTAGAGCTCACCTTTTCACTTTTACTCTTAAAGCACTAACTAGCCTTGTCCCACTATACTATGTAGCATATATCCACTTGTATGAGGTTCCCAAGTGATGCAAAGCATCAACAAACACAACCATCTCTCAATGATAGAATCAAGAAAATTATTCAAACTTGTCAAAAACTTGCAAAAATGGCTTACTTCTTCTTAACAAGAACCTTGCTAAATCATGCAAATTTTAGTTTAAATGCTCAAATTGGCTTAAGAAATAATGTTGATGCAGGCACCCTACATACATGCTTAGATCACCCAATTATTTTTCTTAGAGGTGAAAAAACAACTTTATCATTCACTTCTCTCAATAGTTCACACTTTGCAAATACTAGCTCAATATGCCAAAAAGTAATAGAACATTGAACCATGACTGAAAAAATCTTTAAACATGCTTAACAACCCTATTTACACTTGCTCAAACCATCAAATCAGTTTCACAAATCCATCTTTCATCATTTTCCTTTTTAACCCTCACTAGTCCTTGTAGCCCTGAAAAATACAAATTCTGACACATTTATTAACTACATTGAACTTCATGCCATCATCATTCTTCTATACACAAGGTTATTTGCCTCTTCTTTACTTCATATACCTAACTCACTCTTTTGAACTCTTGAGGATCTTACTTAAGTCTTGACCTGCAGTCCTTGCCTACTTTGTTACACTTATTTTTGCTTGATCTTGATCTAGGTTCTCTTAGACACTCCACACTCATCCCCATTGATATCACTCTCACTCTTTTCTCTAAAACCACTCATCCATCCTTATTGTTTTCACTTACTTCCAACTCCTTGCTCTATGGATCTAAAGGAAACTTTCGAGAACTCATAATCGGGACTGTACCATTATATCATCAAGATATTTCAAACTTTTCACACACAATTAGAACTTCAATTAGTAAATTTTCCCCTCAAAAGTGAGAGAGAGAATGTGAGAGATTAAGTGAGAAAGAAAGAGAGATACAACGAGAGTTAGAGTGAGAGAGATATACAACATTCAATAAGCCACTCAAATTAATCGGCTAAGAGCCACAACATAGTCAATAAGCCACGAAAGAGAGTGAGAGATATAAAAGAACGTGAGAGAGAGAGAGAGAAAGAGTTAGAGTGTGAGATAGAGAGAGAGAGAGAGAAAGAGTCAAAGATAGTGAGAGAGAGTGTGCGAGAGAAAGAAACAATGACAATGAGATCAAGAGAGTGTGTGAGAGTGAAAATGAGCAAGAGAGAAAGAGTGAGAGTAAGAACATGAGAGAGAGACAAAAAAAGAGAGTGAGAGGTTTTCTAACACATTATTTTACAAATGGAATCTCATGGGAACTGAACCAATTAAACCAACACATCTGAGTGGCCGGTGAATTCTAGTGGAGGCTTCTTTTCGGCGCGGGATTGTTCCATTACTTCAGGCTACTTTGTCAGGAATAGTCCTTAAGAGCCCCAGAGACGAGAAAATTCTATAACTTTGATGGATGATTTCTTGGACTCCATGGCACCTTCATAGGTCTTGTCTAATCCTACACCTCCATGTAGGGACCCTCTACAAAATATTGTATCTATTTTTTCCATCTCAATTCGGTTCTCTCGTTGTCTATTGTTTTTGCAACCACGCCAAATACTACAGTTTGAGTCAATGTAAGTTTTTCCAATGCATTATTTTGCAAACAGAAGCTCGTGGCAACTTGAAATGACTCTACCAAAACGTCCAGGTGGCTAGGTAAATTCTTGTGGAGGCTTTGTGTTAGTGCGATGCAGTGTTGTTGTTGCTTCGGGCTACTTTGTCTGCAGGCATAGTCCCTTAAGAGCACCAAGAAAAAAATGTTATAACTTTGAAAGGTGATTTATCATACTCTATGGCACCTTTAGAGGTCTATTCTGATCCTACATCTCCGCATAGGGACCCTAGAAAGAATTTTGTCTCAGTTTTATCCATCTCGACTCAATTCTCTCATTGTGCTATTGTTTGTAACAATGTCAAATACTATAGTTTGAGTTAGTGTAAGGTTGTCTGATGCAATATTTTGCAAATGGAAGCTTGTAAGACCAAACCAATAGTTTACATGTATACGGATGGCCACATAAACCATAGTGGAGGTTGTGTTTTGGTGTGGGATGGTGCCATTGCTTCTGGGCTACTTCGACTGGGCATAGTCCCGTAAGAGCCCCGAGACCAAAAAATGTTATAACTTCAATGGGTGATTTCTCAAACTCTGTGGCACCTTTAGAGGTCTTGTTAGATCTTACACCTCTATGTAGGGACCCTATAAAAAATCCTATCTCAGTTTTATCCATCTTGATTCGTTTATCTCGTTGTGCTATTATTTGTAATTGTGTCAAATACTACTGTTTGAGTTAGGGTAAGGTTGTCTAATGCTATATGTTACAAACGGAAGTTCGTAGGATAGAACCAAATGTGCACACACATCCAGGAGGGCTAGGTAAATTCTAGTGGAGGCTTTGTTTTGTGTGGGATAGTGCCATTTCTTCTAGGCTACTTCATCTGAGCGTAGTCCCTTAAGAGCCCCGTGACCAAAAATGCTATAACTTCGATGGTTGATCTCAGCTTTTTCCATCTCGATTTGGCTCTCTCGTTGTGTTTTTTTTGCGCAACTGTGCAAAATAATACAATTTGAGTCAATATAAGGTTTTCTTATGTTATATTTTACAAATGAAATCTTGTAGGACCGAGCTGATTGGGCACACATGTCTGGATAGCCATGTAAAAGCTAGTGGAGGCTTTGTTTTGGTGTGGGAGGGTGTCGTTGCTTCAGGGATACTTTTTTAGGTGTAGTCCCTTAAGAGCCCCAAGACTAAAAAATTCTATAACTTCAATGGGTGATTTCTCAAACTCCGTGAAACCTTCAAAGGTCCCATTAGATCCTAAACCTCCGCATTGGGACCTTCTACAAAATTATATCTCAGTTTTTTCCATCTCAATTTGGTTCTTTTATTGTGTTATTGTTTGTAATCATGCCAAATATTATAGTTTAAGTCAGTGTAAGGTTGTTAGATGCTATATTTTGCAAACATAATCACGTGGGATTGAAACCAAAGGTAAACACACATCCGGATGGCGGGTAAACACTAGTGGAGTTTTGTTTCGGTGTGATATGATGCCATTGCTTGAGGATACTTCATCCAGGCATAGTCCCTTAAGAGTCCCGAGACCAAAAATACTATAACTTTGATGGGTTATTTCTCGGACTCGATGGCATCTTCAAAGGTCCTATTAGATCCTACACCTCTATCTTGGGACCCTTTACAAAATGTATTCTTAGTTTTTTCCATCTCGATTCGGTTCTCCTGTTGTGCTATTGTTTACAAGCTGCGTCAAATACTACAGTTTGAGTTAGTGTAAGGTTGTCTGATTCTATATTTTGCAAACTGAAGCTCGTGGTACCAAACTGATTTCACACATGCTTCTAGATGGATAGGTAAATGCTAGTAGAAGCTTTGTTTTGGTGTAATATGGTGTCCTTGCTTCTGTGCTACTTCATCATCGGGCGTAGTCCCTTAAGAGTCCCCTCAATGAGTGATTTATTAGACTCGGTAACACCTTGAGAGGTCTTGTTAGATCCTAAACCTTTGTGTCAGGGCCCTCTACAAAAAAAAATTTCTTGGTTTTCTCCATCTTGATTTGGTTCTCTCATTGTTTTACTATTGTTTGCAACCATGCCAAATACTGTAGTTTGAGTTAGTGTAAGGTTGTCCATTGCTATATTTGGAAAATAGAAGCTCATGGGACTGAACCAATTACACACACATGTGTGGATGGATAGGTGAATTCTAGTGGAGGCTTTGTTTTGGTGTGTGATAGTGTCGTTACTTAGGGGCTACTTCGCCAGGCGTAGTCCCTTAAAAGTCATGAGACCAAAAATGCTTTAAATTTGACGGGTGATTTCTCGAGACTCCACGGCACCTAGAAAGGTCCTTTTAGATCCTACACACCTTCATTTTGGGACCCTCCAAAATATCCTATCTCATTTTTATTAGTATCAATTCGGTTTCTCGTTGTGATATTGTTTGCAACCATGCCAAATACTACAGTTTGAGTCGGTGTAACGTTGTCACGATGCTATATTTACAAATGGAAGCTCATGGGACCAAACCGAATGTGAACACACATCCATATGGATAGGTAAATGCTATTGGAGGATTCATTTTGGTGCATGATGGTGTTGTTGCTTCTAGGATACTTTGTCGGGCATAGTCCCTTAAGAGCCCCGAGACCAAAAAATGTTATAACTTTGACGGGTGATTTCTTGGAATCAGTAGCACCTAGAAATGTCCTGTCAAATCCTACACCTCCATGTTAGGACCCTATACAAGATTATGTCTCAGTTTTTTCCATCTCAATTCAGTTCTCTTGTTGTGCTATTGTTTGTAACCGTGCCAAATATTGCAATTTGAGTCAGTGTAAGGTTATCTGCTACTATATTTTGCAAATAGAAGCTCATGGGACCAAAATGACTATGTAAACATGTCAGGATGGTTTAGTAAATTCTTAAGGAGGCTTCATTTTTGTTCCCTATGCTCCCAATGCTTTCGAGCTACTTCGTCTGCAGGCGTAGTCCCTTAAGAGCCCTGAGAACAAAAAATGGTATAAGTTCGTCGAGTGATTTCTTGGACTCTGTGGAACCTAGAAAGATCTCATCGATCTTACACCTCCACGTTGGTACCCTATACGAAATCCCATCTTGGTTTTCTCCATCTCAAATTTTTTGTCTTATTTTCCTATTGTTTACAAAAGCACCGTAATAGTCAGTCCGAGTCAAAGGTGTAAGGCTATCGAGATGCTATATTTTACAAATGAAAGCTCATGGCACCAAACGACTACGCACATGTGTCAAGATGGCCTTGTAAACTCTTAAGGAGGTGTTTTTCTATTCCCTACACTCCCGATTCTTCCAGGCTACTTCATTTGGGTGTATTCCTTTAAATCCACCGAGACCAAAAATGTTATAAGTTTGTTGGGTGTTTTTTCAAATTCGTGGCAACTAGAAAGGTATTTTCAGATTCTACACCTCCACGTTGGTACCCTATATGATGAAATCCCTCTCGATTTTCTCCATCTCAATTCCATCCTCTCGTTGTCCTATTGTTTGTAAAACCGTCGAATAGTCCAGTCTGAATTAGTGTAAGGTTGTCTGATGTTATATTTTGTAAACGAAAGCTTGTGGAACTAAACCAACTATACACACAAGTTGAGATGGCCTATAAAAATTTGGGGAGGTGTATTTTCAGTTCCCAATGCTCCCGATGCTTACAGGCTACTTTGTCAGGCGTATTCCTTAAGAGCCATGAAACCAAAAATGTTATAAGTTTGTTAGGTGTTTGAATCCATGAGACCTAGAAAGGTCACGTCGGATCCTACACCTTTGCACTTGTACCCTATAAAAAATGCCATCTCAGTTTTCTCCATCTCAATTTAGTCTTCTCATTTTCCTATTGTTTGCAAAAGTGTCTTTGAATAGTCTAATTACGAGTCAAATGTAAGGTTGTTAGATGTTATATTTTACAAAGGGAAGCTTGTTGTACCAAACCAACTACACACACACATCGGGATGCCTGGTAAATGATTTGGGAGGCATCATTTTGGTTCCTTATGCTCTAAATTGCTTCTGGGATACTTCAGTCTGGGCACGGTCCCTTAAGAGACTTGAGACCAAATATGTTATAAGTTTCCCGAGTGATTTCTCGAGACTTCGTGGTACCTATAAATGTCTGTCAAATCCTACACGTCCATGTTGGTACCATCTACAAAAACGCATCTTTGTTTTCTCCATCTCAATTTGGTCCTCTCACTGTCCTATTTTTTGCAAAATCACTAAATAGTCTAGTTTGAGTCAGTGTAAGGCTATCTGATGCTATATTTTGTAAATGGAAGCTCGTGGCACTAAACCAACTACACACACGCATCGAGATGGCATGGTAAACTCTTAGGGAGGAATTGTTTCAGTTCCTTATGCTCTTAGTTCTTGGGCTACTTAAATGCCACAGGTGTAGTCCCTTAAGCGCCCGAGACCAAAAATGTTATAAGTTCGTCGGGTGATTTCTCGGACTTTGTGGCACCTAGAAAGGTCCCATTAGATCCTAAACATTTACATTGGTACCCTCTATGAAATCTCATCTCAGATTTCTCCATCTTAATTTGGTCCTCTCGTTGTCCTATTGTTTACAAAAGTGTTGAATAGTGAGTCGAGTCGGTATAAGGTTATCAAATACTATATTTTACAAACAGAATCTTGTGGCACCGAACCGACTACGCACACACGCATCGGGATGGCTTGTTAATTTATCAATGAGGTGTCATTTTGGTTCCCTACACTCTTGGTGCTTCGGGGATACTTCATCCGGGTGTAGTCCCTTAAGAGCCCGAGTACAAAAAATTATATAAGTTTGTCGGGTGATTTCTCGAAATCCATGGCACCTAGAAAGGTCCCATCAGATCCTACACCTCCGCATTGGTACCCTCTATGAAATATCATCTCAGTTTTCTCCATCTCAATTTGGTCCTCTTGTTGTCCTATTGTTTGTAAAAGTGTCGAATAGTCCAGTCTAAGTTAGTGTAAGGTTGTCCATTGCCAACCACGTGAATAATATAGGTGGTTCATACAATATAGGTGGTGAAATGAGAATTTTAATAATATATTTTTACAATATATGTGGTGAAATGAGAATTTCTATTTATTGTTCCTTTCTAATATTTAATTTCCCTTAGCTTATTTTGTCTTTAAGAATAACAAATTCTCTACTAACAGTGTCAACCATGTGAAGGTGGAAGATTTTTTGGCACCACTAACCTACATAAACATGTTAGTAAACAATTAAATAGAATTTTAAATCCTACATAATTCAAACAAAATCATTAAAGTAAATATTCAATTTAAATTCATGAAGAACATACCTTTGCAAATTCAATCCAATGAACCGCAAGGATCAACTCTACTCTTGAAAGTAGAAAGAATTGGTTCATGATTTGATTCACGAACCTTCTACAGATTATTGTTTGATGGCCTACCTCTATATTTGATCAATTGAATATTTGTCACAAGAACCAAATGTGAGTAGTGAAGTATCTTTCGATGTACTTCATAGTCTTCAAATAACCAAGTATCTAATTTTTGATAGGATATAATTGAAGCCAAGTTCCTATGATTACCACTGACCCAAAGGGATACTAAAGGCCTTCACCATCAATGACTGTGGAAGTCAATTTTTTCCCCTCTATACAATGATGAGAGAAGTAGTTTGTTCCCTCTTCGTTAAATTATGTTGCAATAACTGCAAAACGTGCCCTACATCACAAAGTAAAACTCAAGTCAAATTTAAAATACATGAAGAGATGATCATTTAATAATTTATAAATCTAAAACATGACATACATATTTAAGCTGCTCTAAATCATAGACTTGGTCAAAGTCAGATGATGTTGTCATATGATTTGAAGACACTGCAAGTTGTAATGCTTGTGGAACTTGATATGTGTCGATTAGAATTAGAGGTCTACAAGTCCATTCATCCACCCACTATTGTGACTCACGTTCATTGCACAAAAAATCAATGCATTCTATACAAAAACATGACATGCACCTAATATAAATAGTCCAAGAACTTGCATTTGAACTATGGAATGAGTGCATATCACTTGATCCTGTAACTATCATACAATCTTCATAGCTTGTCAAATTTTGTTCCTCTATCAACTAGAAATATCTACAAACTATTGAACTCTCTTGAGATTCATGACCCATGTTCTTAATACACCAATCAACAATGCTTTTTGCACCTATAAATTTAGCACCATCCTTGAACTTTAACTCTTCTCTTGCAAGTGCTCTTTTCACACATGCTCCTACACCATCATGCTCTCATTTCCCATGTCCTTCCTCAAGTAAAACTCCAGATATGTTGTACACTGTTTCTTTGTGCATCCTACTTAGGCAATAAAACATCTATGCATTCTTGAATTGTAATGTGCATTTTTTTGAAAAAATGTAATGTTGGTTGAAAAAAATGTTCCTCTCATTCAAGTTCACATAAAACAACTAGAAACACCCTTACACATATCATGTAGAATGTGTCCAATCATAACCGATGTAGAAATGATACTCTCTTAATATTTTTTTATCTTTATTAGTGCTTTTTGGAGAGTGCATGAATGTTATATGCACGAAAATAACAACTTGCACTTAGTTATAGTATTGAGATTGAACATCCATTTGTGGTTGCAATGTGTAATTCTCTGCGAAGTCAACTACTGAAACAATAATACCAAGTGGAATTGTATCCTTGCTTAAATTGATTTTTTCATCCAACCATGGAGCTTTATGTGTGTGCCTTTCATACTCATAAACAATTTCCTCTCTAAATTTGAACATATATTCTGATACAGGTAATTTTCTATAACAAGCTCGCAACTCATATTCTTTTCCATCTTTTAATTGATATGCCATTAATTATATATTTGCTGAAACTAACTAATTCTTTTCCTATTGAATATGTATTCTCCTCATGGATATAAATTTTTAATTTTGGCAAACCACCACCGCATTGCACGTTCTGGGAAAGTGCATGGAAATGGGGGCCAAAAGTGGGTCAAAAAGGGATACCTTTTTCCTAAAATCAACAAAACCGAACTTCGTCTAATAATTCAACATGCATATGCTCAAAATTTGACAAAGTGATAAGAATGAGTATGGTATATCTCAAAATCTAGTTTCTAAGAAACTTTTTTTTTAAATGATGGAGATTAAGAGGGTCAAATGTGGTCCACACACGAGTATGTCTATTTTTTTGTCAAAAGATAAAAACCTATTGTGTGTGTGCCCCCCACGCCCCCATTTTTTGAGTTATATAATTTATTTTTAAAATAAATTCAATAGAAAGTTAGATAAAACCATGTAAAAGGTCCCACTAATTTTTAGAATTTTTGGATAAATAGATAATTTTTATTGATTTTCAAAGTGTACACATCCTGAAAAGAAAAATTTGTGTGTACACCCCCATAACTTTGAGGGAAAAAGTTATTTTTTTTTTTTTATTGTGTGTAGAATGGAGTTTCAAAGAGAGTTTTTTTTTTTGAATTTTGTTGAAAAAATCATAAATTGTGTACAAAAATGTATGCATATGTTTTGACAAGAAAAGAAGGCACTAGTAAAAGAAATTATGGATGAAAGCCTTAAACTAATCGAATTTTAAAAAGAAGCATATCATCACTAAGATAAAACCAAGCTTGACGTCGTAGTATAATTTTTTTGGAATATTACGTTATAAAGCATTTAGTATTGAGGTGTACACATGAGATTTTAATGTTTTCTTGCAAAACACAAATCCATTCACGGATTGCACAGTCCAGGGCTTAGGGTGGGAGATCCAAGGCAAATCCAAGCCTGTGGGTCAGGATTTTGAGATCAAAATAAGGTGAAACATACTCACGTTTTTATTTTCTATGTGGTATATGTGGAATTGGGAGGGATATATTTACTTAAATTTACAATTTTTTCATTTATTAGTCTTCATACTTTATTATTTCTTATACTTTAAATTTATTTTAGTAAATATAAGAAATTAGGGTCACTTTGCACCTTATGGAACTAGTCTCACAACTCCATCTATCATGGTTTAGAAGATGGTTTTTCATATTCTAACCTGGTCAATACATAGGTATTTTTAGGATTTCAACATTTAGCCTAAAGCTTTTAGGGTTTAAATTCTACAATTGATGTCTATTTCGGGAAAGAATATAGTCATTGTTTAGTTTTTGGGCCTTTTAGATTGTTTACTAACATTTTTAGGAGTGTTAGATGTGTCAAAACTATATTTTTAGGAGTGTTAGAAGAGCTTCATCGAGATTCAAATCATGAAGGGAATGGTCATCAAGAGCATGATAAGAGAAGCTCACCATGCTTGATGGTGGAAATCATCTTAGGCTCACAAAAATGCATATTTTATGAGAGTGTTTCTAAACACTTAATCAATGTTTGGTAATGGACACACATCTTACAAGTCATGGAGGTGGAATTTGTAGTGTTTCAATACAGTGTGGAGGTCAAGAACATGGAATTCATTCTTAGACATTCCTCCAAGTTTCATTCAAGGATCAATCCTTCTATTAGGAGGAGGAAACCTATCTCCATGAGGAGCAATTAAGAAAGAGGGTGTGTAGACATCATAAGCATGTTTCCACTCAGGTGACATCTTAGGCAAGGAGGTGATTTATGAGATTAAGAAGAGACCATCATGTTTAAAGGTGAAAAGTGAGGCTTAATGAGTGAATTGATGATCATCATATCCTGACTCTACCATTGTGTCCAAATCTCTTCAAGAAACAAATCAAAATGAGCTAGTCAAGCTAGTGAGGCATCCAATACCATCATGTGTGAAGGATCAAGAAGTCACCTATTCTCATGAGAGGGATATGATAAAGAAGTGTATGAGCATCCTACATTTGATTCCATTCAAGGATGATTTTGAAAACTGGAAGGGTAAGAGGATAACCCAAAAATGCAAAACTTAAACCATGAAAACCAAGCCACAATGTGCAATCTTTCTCCCAAATCTTCTTGAATCCCTCTCTGGGCCCACCTGCCTCCTATGTCATGATCACCTTGTCCTTGAAGGTATTCCTAATGCATTGGGTGAACATGTATAAGTTTGCAAAAAGGTTTTAAAAGGTCCATTATTCCATTCATTGAAGTGCAATAAAATACTAATTCATTGGCAAGCCTAAAAGCCAATTTTGGCCATTTCAGAAGCCTGTGTGCATCCTCTATGAGTGTTATGAAAAGGTATTAAGTATGTAAAGGTGGTATTTTAAATTCTTGAAGGTTTTGGAAGCAATTTAGGAAGATTTACAAAATTTAGCAATTAGGGTGCAAGGAATGAGCTTTCAAAGTATTCAAACTGAAAAGGTTTCATCCGCTTCATAGGCATAACATTCAAAGAGAGTTGTCACAATTTGGTTCCTTTCATTTGGTAATATTTTTAAGGAGTGAAATGCCAGATATCCAAGAATAATTCGGTACAAAGAAATGTTACCCAATACAACTATCTCCCTTTTTCTATAGCTTATCAAATATTTGGAGCTCCAAGAGTGTTATAAATTGAGAATAACAAGTCTAGTGGTATTTTTGGGTCTGATGAATTAGGATACCAAAAAAATTGATCATTTTTACGCTCTTTTGAATAATTATTTCATTTTTATAGTTTGGAATCCAATGTTGAACATCTATGTGGAAATGACCATATTTGTCATGAGAAATTCTAAGTTTTATAAGAGTATGTGTATTCCTTACCAAGTTAGTGAGACAGACCATCAGAACTTTTAAGGAATAATAGGTTCTTGTGAATATGAACATGTATCAAAGTGAATCATGAATGTGATTATGAGCAAGTGGTTACTTTTTCCAGCTTCCAATGGGTCATCTTGCCATGCATAATACCATAAATAGAAATATGAGAAATGTGAAATTTGTTTTAGAGTGTGAAGAAATTGACATTCAATAATGTAAGTATATGTGGGGAGAAACATGTTTGGCGAGAGATGTGTAATATATGAGGTTTTTCAATCCTTGTAACTTCACGAGAAGATCAAGAGTGATTTTCACTTTGTAATCACTCATGTAGACTAGAGGGATTTTAAAACATCTCAAGTTTCGTTTTAGTTTTCATGTTCTCCTAGTCGAGTTGTCAAAAAAACTAAATTATAGGATTCACATATCTTTTTATTACTATTAATTTTCCTCCTAAACCTTAACCCATGAGCCCTAACCCCTAAACCCTAAATCCTAAACCCTAACCCATGAGCCCTAAACCCTAAATCATGAACCCTAAACCTTGAACCCTAAAACATAAACCTTAAACCCTAAACCCTAAAACCTCAACCCTTAAACCAGAGCCATAAAACATAAACCTTAAACCCTAAACCATAAACCCTAAACCCTAAACCATGAACCATAAACCCTAAACCCTAAACCCTAAAACCATGAACACTAAACACTAAACCCTAAACCCTAAATCCTAAACCCTGAGCCGTAATCCTAAACCCTAAACCTTAAACACTAAACTCTAAACCATAACCCCTTATCCCTAAACCCTAAACCCTAAACACTAAACCCTAAACCATGAATCCTAAACCCTAAACACTAATTTCCTTAAACCCTAATCCCTAAACCCTGAACCATAAGCCATAAACCTCAAATCCCGAGCCCTAAGCCCTAATCCTTTAAAGCGTTGATCCCTAAACCCTAAACCCTAAATCATGAGCCCTAAATGCTAAACCTTAAACCCTAAACAATGAATTGAAGGATCAAAGAGGTGTATAAGAAAAGAGGTGTATGTTGCCTTGGAATATTTTTGTGGTAATGGCCCTCCTGTTTTGCTCCCTCAATTTTTCCTTTCTCTCTCCATCGCACTCAGCTTTTCCATTCTTCCTCTATGTCCACGCACACTGCTCTCAATATAAATATAAGATATGTCTTTACAACAGAAAATATGGAACAAGATCTGTTAACAAAAGTAAAAAGGACAATGACTGTGTAACATTACCAACAAAGGAGTTCATACTGGTATTATGGTTAGATGAGGGTTGAATCTCAAGGATCATATTCATATTCAGTGTATCATCATTGAAGAGGGCAGATCCTCTCTAAAATTGGTTATTCAGTATGATGTGGAAGATAAGAAAAGAAAATGAAATTTGGATAATTAGATTTCATGGGTAATTAGTACTAAGTATCAACAAAACTAATATGGCTTCCGACTACTCAACTAGGATGGCATGACAATATTAGGACCATATTTCCTAGTCTCGTGCCTAGAACCATAATTGAGTCTACTTGTACAAAATAAACATAGCAATAGGGGAATGGCTAAGAACACATAAGGGTTATTAATCGCCTAGTAAATATTTCTTGTTTAGTTTTGAATGGGAGTCAGTTGGCCTATGGCTTAGTCACATTCCATTCATTGATAATTCCTTGTATGATAAACCCATGGATGATTTCAAAAGTGCCTTCAAAAATATTGAGGTAATCATCAATCCTAGTGAAGGGTGTGATGTGATGTCCAAACAACTTGAAATGCATGTAGATTTAGAATTCATAACATGAATTTACAAATATCTCTATCATTATAAATGGAAGCCAAGTAACGGTGTCTCCATGTATCTAAGGATCGAGGACTACTAGGGTCTATGGCAAGATTAGAAATTCAGGAATCATTAAGTGTATGAATAAGGATTTCATTGCATTTGGAGAAACAATATCAAACATTGGAGTAATGCATCTTGGAAAATAAAATTAAACCTCAGAAATCCTCTCAAATTGTCAGTCCAGGTCCTGGTCTAGGTCGTGTTCCTAGTCCCGTTTCTAGTTTTGGTTCTAGTGAGTCATTGAATATGGATTTTTAAAGAAAGTAATCCACACTTGAATTATTCCCATTTAAATTGTTGGCAATGCCAATGGTAGTGGCAGTGCTTATGGAATTCGGTTGTTGGAAGGTGGGGTTGTGCCCTTGTTTTTTTCTCATGGTGTCATAGGTAGCCTTTTTGGTATTATCAGAGAGAACTCTCCATGCTTGTGTGATAAGTTTAAAATCTCCCTCGGATCCTGGGAACTTGTTTTTATTAGGATGTAATAGTAAGGCTATTTTTAGCAGGTATTAACAAAAAAAGAAAACAAATTTTACTAGAATTACTTACGAAATGCATTCCTTCGCTTCAAGCTTATCTTTATAAATGTGATTCAACTTTCCAAGTTATCCATAGTTGTTAAATTTGGGGCAAATTGACATTCTGGACCTCTGAAAGCATGAATAAAATGGCCCCAACCTTTCTTGAAGAGAATTTAAACAAAATGAAATTTAGAATTTGGAGGTGGCATGTGGTAGACATTGATTGTCCTACCACCGATTTACTTATTGATGATTAATTGTTATTAGTTGGATTTATTTTCCATTATTATGATAAGTATGTTTTTTATATTTCCAAATCATCATCAGGTTTATTCATGAGAATACAATTATTATTGTGGCACGGTGGAGGAAACTCCTTAAAGCCTCCCATAATTATGAATACCTCTCCTACAAAACCTCATACAAGTGGATATATGTTAACCAAACTTGTCATACCTCCTTGAGATTGAGAAGGGTGTTTAGGGATGATTTTAGCTTACATGAAGAGTTTATAGAGTAGACAAACCAAGAAGTGACCAGTGAACCTTGCTCTTGTGCAATGTAAGGGAAATTTTGGTAAAGGCAAGTGAGAGGAGTCTTTGGATGAATGTTGAGCAACTAGATGAGTGAAATAGGTGGTTTAGTTGTCTAAGAACATGATGGAATGATAATACTATCTCAGAAGAGAGGAATAGATTCAAAGGTTCCTATATTTGAAGCTTCTTAGTTGAGGAAACAAACCCAATTGAACTAGTCAGGGCAGAGTTGGACCAAAACAAAGCACTAGAGGAAATTATTGGGATAAGGATAACACTGAGAGAATGAAGGAAGCCTTGAGGAATACCTCATGATTTTTCTAATTGCACCCATTTTCCTCATGATGTTTCAAATCCTTCATAGACCTCATGATGACCATTCCCTTGATTATTTGAATTGAGAAAAACTTACATATGTGTTTTGATTTATTATGTGTTATAAGGAATTGCATGAGTCCATATATTTGAGCAATTGTTGCTACCTTTGGGAGTTGTGAGATTTATAAAATATAGTTTTGACACATCTAAAACTCCTACAAATGTCAATAACCAATCAAGAAGACCCCAAAACCTAAACAATGACTATATTCTTTCACAAAATAGATATCGATTGTATAATTTAAACCCTAAAAGATTTAGGCTGAATCTTTGAATCCTTAAAAATACCTATGTATTGACAGATTAGAATCTAAAAAACTATCTTCTAAACCATGATAGATGGAGTTGTGAGACTAGTTCCATAAGGTGCAGAGTGACCCTAACTTATTATATTTACTAAAATAAATGTTTAAAGTATAATTTTTCTTTTATTAATATTTATAGTATAAAGATTAATAAAAGAAAAACTTATACTTAAACAATTTATTTTAGTAAATGTATCCCTCCCATAAGCATATATACCGCATAACAATCGATAACGTGAGCGTGTTATAACGTGCTCACGTTTTAGGCTTGGTAATAACCAAACAAGATCATTCATAACACTCTCACGCTTTACCAAAATGCACTCACGTTTTGATTAAAATCATATTTGTTTCCACTTTTAGCCCCCATATGTGTGCATAGGCCCTTCCATCCAAACATGATTTGTTATAAAAACATTTCTAGAGGAATAAATTCCCTTGCAGATTTTGGTGGGACATTTAATCCACACCCCGTAACATGACGTCGGTATGCAAAACAAAACGTATTTGACAAAAAAACATCATAATGCATAAAAATTCAACATGATTCCTACAGTAACAAGTGTTACGTGAGTGATTGATTTTCACATAAAACGGTCTGTTCATTTCAAAGAATCTTTGGCTAATGTTAATTTCTGGATTTTCATTCTTAAACTTAGAGAACAATTGTGTTTGAGTCATAACCAAGAATTTTTTTGCACACGATTCACAATTATGAGAACCTATTCTTATTTTTACTATATCTTTTCTATTTGGTGAAACCCTTGTGTTCTCATTCCAAAACTTTACAAGTAATTTTTTTACAATATCGGTGTATTCTTGCATTTCCATGGGAGTCTACTATAAAATTCCCAATAGTCGAGTGTTATTGATTGACTCAAGACTTTTACGTCTCCTATTACTTTCGTTAGTGTTTTTCTGTTTAGCTTCAAAACTCGCTTATTTTTTTAATCAAGTGTTTATTAACTATTTTATCACTTAATATACAATTATTAAGTGCACGCCGTGTAATGTTACTATCTTTGGTACATTTTTGAAACCTATAATTTGGTATGCTTTATGTATATTTTCAACAATTGACACATTTCAATCAACAACATTAGATGTATTAACCCTAAGGTCTTCATTGTAGGTCTCATCTTAATTAATTTCATCAATGTAACAAATAATTGACATCTTTATGTGTTATTTAAATTCTCAAAATAATTATCCCAAATTCCCTAGCTTTTCTTCTCAAATTCCTTTCGGACATTTTGCTAGGCATTGGTTTTATAATGTTTTCATCAATTTCAATTAAGTGAATTAGTTTTCTTTGCAAAATGGAGGGAGGTGTTCTCATAGGTGAAGATTCATTATGAAAGGTTACTTTGGTCATTGAGTGTTTCCATACAAATTTCAAGATTAACATTTGGATTCATATCAATTTCTTCATCCATACCAACATTATCATTCAATTCAATATCAATATTCATTGCAAAATCATTATTCTCTACATTTTCATTATGTATTTCATCCTCATTCTATAAAACATTAGGTACATTTGATATAGCAGATGTACATTTCCCTGCACAAAGTTTTTACATCCTCTTCACTTTATTTATTCTCAGCTCTTCCAATTGCTCCAGTGTCTTATTTTAAACTTTCTTCTTGTACCTACGTCATCTTTTTCACCCATGATTGCAAAAATATATATAGTGGGGTAGGGGACAAGATGAACTACTCAAAATTCACAAAGAATGTATAGGAATCTGCAGACTGACAAAAAGAGGACAAAATCTCATGAAAGAGGTGAAAAGGACGTTAGGGGCCCATCAAATATGTAAAGAGCATAATGCATACACGATATAACACATACACGTTATGCTATTCCCCTTTTTCCAAGGCATGCCTCTAGGCTTGTATCTGGTTTGGATCCTAAAGCCTAAGGTATAGACCTGCATAAACACAAAAACAACATGTTTTTGTAGAAAAATGCTAAAATTCCTATTCCGCCATGATAAATCAAATTAAAATGATTGATTCATTTAATAAAAATATGACTACGACGTAGAGAAAAATTTCTTCTTTCTAAAAATATAATTTTTCAAATTTTCTGACTAATATAAGGTTTCCATATTATTTATTTTCTAACTATGCCTTTTTGTAGCTATTTTTTGAATTTTAAACATGTCTATCTTTCATCGTGTATCTTTTTTTGGCTCATTGAAATTGAAAAAAAAATTATACTAGCCCAAACTAGGCCTAATTCTATACATATTAAAAAAATCTAATTTTCGATATTTTTGAGGTAGTTAGGAGGGCACGGTCAAAGCTCTATTATTTTTAAAATTTAAAATTTATGTTCTAGAAAAATAATAAAAAATAAATACTCTCTACAAAAATGGAGCCTAAATTAGAAGCCCTAGCTATCTTTCTACCAAAGGGTTTTCAAAAATACTAAATAGTGCTCAAAAATGGTGGGGGGCACGAAAGACAATCTACTATGTGTTTTAACAAAAACAAGAGAACTTGTTAGTATTTTAGTTATTTAACCCACTTACACTTAAATTTTTTCAATAAAATTGATTAGTTTAGAAACTAGACTCAAAATGCTATGATTCATGTTCTTACAACATCTTTCAATTTTGAGTGTAACTATTTCAAATAACTCGTACAAGTTGAATATTTTTATTTTTCAAAAAAAAAAATGTCCACCTAAGACCCCCTTTTTCCCCCCCAGATTGGTGCACTTACCCATCCATATACCTCTTTTGATTATATGTTTTTGTGTCTTCATCTTTTACGTTTTTGAGATTTGTATTTTTTCGTAAATTTTGAAAGATTTTAAATTAAATAAAAACTATAATTATTTTCTTGTAGACTTTGAAGTTGATTTTTTAATTGTTAAGTGTACATATGTTTATAAAACCTCACAACTCATGTTTATATGTTTATATGTTTACATGTTAATGTATTCTCTTGAGAATTATGTGTTCACATGGTCTTCGAGAGATGGTGGAAAAGGGATTTGAGTTATTGGGAGTGTAAATTTGGTTGAAATTCACTCCATGAAGACTAAACACAAATGACATATAATAATGTAAACACTCACAATTGTAATTCAATTGATCCTTTACATGAGAGGTGAGTGCACTATCATAGGATGTACAACTCCTATTTTAATGCCACTTTATTACGATCTTATATGAGTTATTCAACCAAATCAACCACACACCAAACATATTAATTATAATATCTCGTGAGTTGTTAGTAACAACTTAAATACATTATTCACTTCACATTTACCCAACAATATATTTACTCATCAATTAATGTGATCAAGTTAACATTTTATTTTCCTAACATTCTCCCGTTAGTGTGAAAATGGTAGATACACAATATGCCCAACTCTTGTAGCATGCTTGATTCTTGTGGCTCATTATCTTGATCCAAACAAAAGCCATCTCTCATTAACCTTCCATAGTTTTCAACAAGTTTACCACAAACTGGACATGAATAGGAACCCATCAAATTTTCACCTCATATGGTTTTCTAGATTACTATGAACCTTTTCAAGATCCATGATTTGCATTAGACCGTGATTTAGCTTTCCACTATGTTTTTCCATCAGGGGATTACATACTAATTGTGCTCATAAATAGGAATACACTTATGTTCTTATTTTCAAAATAACACCAAACAAACTAAAAAATGAATAAACTACAAATAAACATGCCACAATATCACTATGCGGCATACTTTCTTGTGGCTAACAAGAGGACGTTGATTGTCATCCATCCTTCATTGTTTCCTCCATCCTCCAATTTCATTCTACATAGTCAAAAAATTAGAAATTGAAGTTCATAATTTTCAAATTATAATTTATTTTTATCTCCCCCCATTGTTGGAGTTGATGTGTTCATACTTGCAAGTGGTTTGATACTTTTCCAAACCAATCTTTCAAATATCCACATTCACACTCACAAGAGGATAAGCTTCTTTTGGGAGTTGTTTATTGTTGTGATTTGACATTATATTGTGCATGTATATTTTTGGTGCCCAATATTGTCAAATCCCTATGTTTGAGGGGTTCACAACAACCTCTTAGTTGTTGTGAAACCTCCTCTCTTTCCTATTTAATAAACACTCCCACTTTATAATATCACTTGGGTATTTGTACATTTTTGAGCCTAAATAATCATGGAGACATTATTCAATTTTGGGTTTCTCTTGTTTAAACTATGGTTGTGGTAATGGTGTTGTTGAAGTGATCTTTTCTTGTTGAGAATTATTGTATTATATGTCATGGTATCAGAGCATGATTCAACAACAATTTCTCATCTTTGCATGTGATTGGTTTTGGTTTACGATTAAATCCTTGCTTGGACAACATTGGTTCTTGTGATTCCATCTTGTAGGGCTAGACACTAATCCTCTTAGCCATTCACTATTTTATAAAGCATTTACATTGGAATCATGTTGTGTAGGGTCTTGAACTCTACAAGCTCCCAACTCCATACCATGATTTTTTAACTGGAACAATAACCAAGCTTGGCATATTGTTGAGGCATTTTGAGCATAATTGAATTAGCAAGTCTCGTACATTAGGTTTGCTTGCATTTTTCTTCCTCCATCCACATCCTCCAACTAATTGAAAGTTGACATTGGTAAAGTTCTATTAGATGGATCATTTTTCTTGAGAAAACTATGATTTGTTCCACTTGGAACCTTTTTACATCAACCATTCTCAAAGACCTCGATCGGATGTGTTAATATTACGTACTTGGGAGTGGTGTGTTATTTATTCTACGGTGAGGATATTTAGTTAGAGGAGACATACTGAAATAAAATTTGGGTTGGAAAGTTTTTTTCTTTACAACTCTAGCGCAAAGCCCGGAGTCGGATCTTCTAGGTTTTCCCCTTCCTAACCATCATACCACGACCTTTTTGGGCTATGCGGGAATTTATTTATACAGTCTCCCCTAGGATTTCTTGCCCTCTGGGCATCCCTTATATAATGACCTCACCATATTCAAACTGGTTGTTTCAACTACAACAGGAGATAGTGGAGTGAGAAATGGCACTACCGATGAAGTGCCCTAGGAAGTTCATCCCAAAGGTTTTTCACGAGGTAATCTCTCTCCTCGGATGTAGTTTTTCCCATTCCTAAATTTAATGTTACTTGTCAATGGTTAGAACAGATTTTTTCTCGTTGGGTATTTTGTGGGTCGAATCCCTCTGAAAGCATGCTCAAATCTGGGCTAACACGGTCTAGACCCCTCATGGGGTCTCTGGGTAGCATTCAAAACATGACCAAGGGTTTCTTTCTTTTTCGTTTCTCGACCCTTGCTAATGTGCCCAATATTTTGGCTAAGAAAGCCACTTGGTATGTCTATAACTCACTTCTTGTGTTAACACCCTGACATAAGGACTTTGTGGTATCTGAATATACCACCCTTAAAGTGCCTGTATGGATTGAATTTCCTGGTCTTCCTCTGTCATGCATGCATTTTATGCCGTAAATTTCCACTTCACTTGGGCGGGTTGTATGCCTAGAAGCGAGTATGCATTGAGATTGATCTCTCGTAGGATCTCAAATAATTTGTGGATATTCAAATGGGTAATAAATGCTATTCCTAGTGGGTCATGTATATCAATCTACCCAACACTTGCTTTCATTGTCAAGCATCTGATCACAAGATCAGGGATTGTCTACTCTATGTACCCTGTAACCACCTTGTGGCCAAAACAACTCTCAATCCAATCAAACCCCAATAGGAGGAAGGTTGGCAAGTTGTTGGGGACCGATGAAACAAGAACAAAGCCCAACAATCTAAGGCCTTTGGCTCCCATGGCCATCGGGAACCAGCTATTAAGGAACAATCTCTCAATATTTTGGCTAAAGAACCTGTTCTTCGCTAAAGAAAAAAATTGCTACGCTTATCTCGGCTACCCCATTACCAAAGTATTCCAGCATGCCCCTCGCGATGTCGGTTCTCATGGACCAAACCAATTTTTTTTCTCACGTCTCCATCCTACATTTAGTTCCATAGCTACTGCCAAGTAAATCACAAGGGCCTTTCAAAAGACCCTGAAATCCCTCTCGCATCTCTCGAAACCTTAGCCCAACACACATCGTGGATTCCATCAAGTGGAATATAACATTGAGTACGCCTGACATTGGAAAAAAATTGATCTGCAGGATTTTTTACATTATAATGTTGCTCGTTTCTTGCATAATAAATATGATGCCCTTGATGGCTTAGAGGATGGGGATATGGCTCTTGACCAACGTTTCCCATGAATTTTTTATCTTGGAAGGTTAGGGGTCTCACAGACTCCTATCGTAAGTATGTGGTGCATGAAACTCAACAACGATGTGTAAATCTAGATGTTTTGTTTTTGTAGGAAGTAAAAATTATAGGTTTTTTAGTTACAGATGGTATGCAAATTGATCTGGCCTAATAGCTTGGATTTTCTGTAGCAATCATGAAGCAGAGCGTGGGGGATTAATATTGCTTTTTGGTCCTAAATGGTGGCCCTTATTAATTGACCATGGAATCAACCCCACCAACCGTGTCATATGGCTCCTCTTTAATATTGATGGCCACCCTTTTGGGATCATAAATATTTATGCCTCGAATGATGTAACCGAAAGGGCCGATTTGTGGTGGTGGATAGCCAACTTCATTCCCAATGCCTATTGGGTAATAAGTAGAGATTTTAATATGGTTGAATCCCCAAATGATAAATGTGGCCACTTGCCTATGAGGTGGACACCTGATGAAAGGGAAGCATTGGTATTTCATGCAAAATAAATTCAAATTCTTTGATCCTAACGCATCTCGCTTTCCCAACTTGTAGCTTGGTACATGTGGTCCAATCTTCATGTAGAGGGACAAATCACTTCCTTAAATGGCTTGACAGGGCCATCTTTGTCACTCAATTTTTTCTTGAGTTTGATAGCATTTATTCTATGTCAGTGGAGGTCATGTTTGACCTTTCGTGCCACTCTCCTATATGATTTCATATATGTTGGCATGGTGCCCGCCCATTTTTTCATAAAGGAAAATTCTTTCTTAATATTGCTTTGATGCAACATGGCCCCACTATCAATCATATCAAGCGAGTTCAGAATTTACCTCCATGGCCCAGTCATTATCAGTGGTTTCATCCACCTATGTAAAATAGCTAGTTACAATGGTGGGATAATGGGTTGACTCGGAATACCAAATTTATTAGAATCTATTCGCCAACTAGCAAAAATTTGGAGCCGCTCATACACTGCTAACACCTCAGCTCTTAGCCGGGTGATGGTAGTGCTTCAAGGTGATCTGTTCTCTAACGCTCTGTAATTGCAAGTTGTAACACTTTGGCATCAAATCCAAATTGTGGACAACTATAATGCTAGAGGAGCTCAGATCTGGGCTCGAATGCATTGGCTCAAGATTGGGGATCAAGTTTGAAAGAATTATTTCTTTCTCTCCAAGCCAGAAAGCCTTCTCAACAAATCTAAGCTATCATGGACAACAGAGCTCGAAATTACTGACCTGCAACTTATGTTGCAATCCTTTGTGTGCCATTACAAGATCATCCTGTCGAGCCGCTCTTGACCAATGTTTAGGTGTTGTGCCATGCAAGCTTTCAGAGGCTTAGAAGGTGATCTACGAAATAATGATTACCATTGAAGACCTCCATGAAGCCACTATACAAATGGCTAATGATAAAGTGTCAGCTGTGATGGATTCCCTTGTGAATTCTATAAATCTCTTTGGGATTCTGTCAAGCAAGACCTTCTTCAGGTCTATCTTGAAGGATTTCAGAACCAATCCCTAGGGCTGCGCATTAGTAAGGGAAACATTAAATTTATCCCTAAGCAAGGAGATCCCAAGAAAATCACTTATTGGTGGTTGATTACGCATCGAATGTCTCCTACAAAATCATTTCCAAAGCATTAGCTCTGTGATTACGTAATCTTTTGCATGTTATTATTCAGCCAGAGCAAACAAGCTTCATATGGGGTATTTCATCTTGGATAACATCATCGCGGTGTGGGAAGGCATGGAATGGGCTCGCAAATCTCATCAGCTGCCATGTTTATCAAGATTAACTTTGAGAAGGCTTATGATCAGATTGAATGGCCATTCATTCTCACCATGCTTCAAGCCCTTGGCTTTAAACCCATTTTTATTCAATTTGTCAATATTTTTTTGCGATGTTTCGCTCAATTTCTATCAATAGTCTCAACTCGAGCCCTTTGGAATTTTATAATCTATCGACAAGGTTTCCCTCTTGCCTCTCGCATTGTATGTGTTGATGGTCGAAGGCTTTGGTTATCTCTTAGCTCATGCCGAAGCACAAGGTCTTGTTCGTGGAATCTCATTTGCCTAATGAGCCCAATTCTCAGCTCCTCAATGGGAATTTTGCAGATGATTCCTTCCTTATGCTTATCAAGGATGAGAACAACATTTGTAATGCTATGCAATTCTTGGATACTTTCTACCTAGCTTCTGGCTCATCCATTCAATGGCAAAAATCCAATGTTACTGGAAATCTTTCCTTCATGTGTCGGATTGGCTTGCCACATTTGATTGGAAAATTCTGCAGCAACTGGTGAGATTTTCAAATTTCTAGGTATTCCTTTTTCTTTTCAAGCCTCCTGGTTGAACTATGGCATTATGTCATTCAATGGGTGGCGAAAAAACTGGAATATTGGCTTACTAGGCCTTTGTCTCTGGCTAGAAAATTCCAAATCTGCTCTAAAGTTCTTGCTGCTACCCATGTCTACTACTCATCTTGTTGGGTTCCTTCTAAAGCCTCCATTCAGAAGCTTGAAAAACTGCTCAAAGATTTCCTATGGGCTAATGCTGCTGCATCTTGGCAAAGGTTTTCATCGAATAACATGGGATATATATGTTTTTCGCCACACTGATTCTCGGGAGGCCTCGGGCTTATTCATATTCAACACCAAGGGAAAGCTCTCTATGCTAAGTGGATTATTAGAAGCATCACTAGCTAAGAAGCTTGGAAAGTTCTCATATGACATGGCATTGCAGAAGGCTCTCCTTATGGCTGCCCTACATGGAAAGGCTTAGGGTTTGTCAATTTTTTCATCACTCTATGCTTATCAAAATTATTGGCACTTTTGTGCTTAAAAGTATTTGGAAAGCATGGGAATGTGTCAAACCTTGGATTTTATGGAAAGGGGATGGATTTCGTAATGGGCTATCTCTTAACCAACAATCTCTCTGGTGGTCGCCAATTTTTCAATCCCAATATCAATGCTTAGTAGAGGTCCGGGAATCTCCACACTCAAATTCTTCAAGCACGGAATTCACACCATCGAGGAATTCTTCTCTGAGAACACGAAATCTTGGTTATCTTGGCAGATTATAAATTTGTGTTTTAGATTTCCAATGAGATCAGGATACTTTAAATATTATGATCAATTTGGTTCCTAATTACATCTTGCATAAGATTTTTGTGCATTCCTCTCACCCATGGTGGACAAACTAGAAGTGGTATGTTGATATTCCTTTCTATAACTATAAAGCTAACGATTCTATTGATGGATCTCTCCCCATTTTCCCATGGTTGAAAAGCTTAATACTCGTTGGGGAATTCATGCCACTCTGTCTACCTAGGGTAGATGATTTGAGACTATTTGGACTATATGTGTGGAGCCAAAAATTGCTCATTTTATTTGGTGTATTCTACACCAAGGCCTTCCTATCAAGGCTCATCTTGTTCAAATTGGGATTTTGGCTCCTAATTGCCCTTCTGTGGGCATTTGGAAATGCTTTTGCATGTCTTTTGGTTCTGTCCCAAAGCTCAAATTTCCTGGAACTGGATCCATTCTTTTTTCCCTCACACCCCCACCGATTCACTTGGCAACACATCATCTTGGGAGATAATCCCAAACTTCTACCTATGTTCACCTAGATTTGGCATGTTTTTAGAGGGGAGATTTTATTTTGGATATGGAAAGAAAGAAATACTTTTTTCTTTGCTAATTCTGTAGTTGATCAATATTTCTCGATTTATAATAAATCTATGGTGATCTCTAATGTACTTCTGCAGATTCAAGTTCAAGCAAACAAGGTGGTGTTGGAGGTGGACCACCTCTAGACCTGCTACGCCACCGGGGCAAGCACCATGAAACGTTTCCTGAGTGCCTTCGTCTCCCACTAGGTTCTCCTCACCTTCAACTGTGGTGGCCATCACGACTGATCCGGCGTTGTGCCTTTAGTCGCACCCGCCGCTCTCCAGGGATGCTACATTGGCATAGTCATTTGCTTGTGCACCGCCGTGGCTGTGGCTCCCGCTACATTCATTGGCTCACCAGCAGAGTTGGGGCTCACCACCTCAACAACATGGGTGGGTTTCTCCGCCGTGTTCGTCGGCTCAACAATAGGGTTGGGGCTCTCCTTCTTCCAGTGCTTCACACCAGGACCGCTTGGCACCCACCGCCATCATCTAGAAAATTCCCTCGCCTCAACCTCACCATTCCTACATATGGGGAAGTAGACTTGGAGGAAAAACTTGTTTTTGGTTGGGAGATTTCGGGCATTGGCAAAGATCTGCCTGGTTTGGGGTGGCCGGATGATTAGGATCTTCCTGCCTCGGGCATGTTTGCAGTTGTTTCTTGATTGTGCCTTTGTTTTTTTTTTGGGGCGATGCTTTGTGTTTTGTTGTACTATCCTAGGCTCGGCCTAGTTTGACTTTTGATTTTCTAGGCTCATCCTATCTTGTTCATGGTTTTAGGCGTGCTCTCATACCACCCACTTTTTTGTTGAAAGCTATCTTTTATCTTATTGCATTAATATAATATAAGATCTTTTTCATCAAAAAAATAAAATAAAATTAGGGTTTATACCCTAATAATTGTTAGCTCCATGCGAGCCTTTTAATTTTTTAATATTTCTTGATTTAAAGGAAATAATAAAATTGATTTATTCTAATAATGTACCAAACACATGGTCAATGTTTTTCGTATTGGTGAAGGTGCTTGAATATTATTTGCATGGTCATGGTTTCAAGGCCATTATGTATTGCTTTTGGTTTTAGCTCTCAGGCTCTGGACCATTTCTACCATCAACTCTCTTCTAGCTCGTTGAGCTAGACACTTGAAATATTATTTTGGAGGTAAAAATTTAGTTAATTTTTTTGAGAAGGAGAGCAAAATATTTTTAAAGGGAGCATTTTGTACTCGGGAATTTATTTTGGAGCAATTTTTTAAAATTGGAAAATTATTGTAATAAAATTACGTATTTATAATTATGTGGGAGGTTCAATTAAAGCCCCTCGACCCTGTTAGGGGTTGCCTCCCTGACTTCCACTGTTGTCTAGTCCATTGTTTAGTATTTCTAGGTGTCATATTATTTTTGAGTGTCGAAGACTTGAGGGTGAGGTTTGATTTGATAGGTGGTCAAACCCCCTCACAAGAAAACTCTCTTACTTCATTATTGCTCCTTTACTACCCCACATTTATTTGGATGCATTTTTGGTAGAGCCCGATGTCCTATATTTTTGGGTGTTGTGTTATTTTTGGTGTCTTGTTGCATCTATCATGGCATATTTTCTTTACAATCTAAGAATGAGATGCTTTTCTTCAAAGTATGAGAACTTTAGGAGGACTTGGTCAAATTTATTGAAGAGAATAGAAAAGTCAAGAAGGAAAGTTTTCTTACGCACTCTTATTCATGACAAAGATGATCTCATACACTATTGAGTTGTGGAGCTCAATTACTTCATTTTAGCATGCAATTGGAACTTTTTGGAAAACACAGTAACCGACATCGGTCGGGGGTAGACCGTCATCGATCAAGGGCAAGTAGGAACCGACGACGGTTAGGCGAGAATCGCATCGGTTACCTGTGTGATGAATTTTTAATTAACTCTCAGGAATTATATATATTTTTAGCATTAAAATAGATTTATTAATTGTAATTGCTTGGCTAAGTGACCAAAGGATAAAAACAACTATATGAAGTTAAAATTACATTTTTAGAAGGGGGTTTGTGGATCATAATTACAAGATAATTATGTGAGAGAGAATTCTTGGTGAAAAGAAAAGGAAAGCTTGAAGGAAGAAAGTACTAAACATCTGAGAGGTGTGGAAGATTGTAAATCTTCATTGTATATCTTGTCAAAGCTTTGGATAATATATTGGCTTGTTTCTTGGTGGACGTAGCCCACACTGGGTGAACCACGTTAAATCTGGTGTTGATTTATGTCTCTTTTTTTGTATATTTCTTCTGATAGAATATCCACTTTTATTTGCATGTATGCTTAGATATGATATATTGTCTATACAACGAGTGTGCTAACCCCAACATACACTCCCTACGACTAAAACTTGCTAGCTAAAGCAACATCATCCTCATATTATGGACTTTCATACCCTTTCTCTTAGTCTACTTGTAACTACTACTCCCTAACCCACTGACCTTGATTTGTTAGTTTCTAAACCTACTCCCAATCTTGATACTCCTAAGCCTATTGATCTTGTTACCACATGTTCTACTTCTACACTTGTGCCTATTGCAGTAACACACTATGTGTATCTCACTTCAGCCTTCGCTTACTGTTTAGATCCTTTAAGAAACATACCATTGCATTTGGTTCTTGCATGCTCCATTCTATGGATTTTTGGTGGATGTATTGGAAGATATTAACATGGTATTTGTTCCCTATTCATCTTGTTAAGTGGCATTCTTGGATGATGATTGGTTTTCGTGTAGGTACTTCATTGGGATCACTTATTGATAAAGCTCATATTTTTGTTCGCTCAACTCTTCCCGAGGATCATGAGCTACACATGATTTTTGTTATACCTTCACTTGGGCCTGATAAATATAAGATTTTAGTTGTCAAACACGATCAAATTGACACACATTCTAATGTTCCTTTGCATGTTCCAGTTATGTACTTTACACCAAATCATATGCATGCATATTCCTCATAAATATGTGTTCATCTTGGATGAATATCTGATCACTTGTGGTGGTGATGTAAGTATTCATTGAGAGGACTCTACAGGTATGGCTCCTCCACCATTCAACTTCTTGCTCCACTTTCTTCTCCTCCTACATTATAATGCTCCTTGTTTTGAGTTATTTTCTTTATTATGTGTAGAGTGTATCTCTTTTTTGATATATTTTGTATTTATATTTTAAAACTTTTTAGGCATGTTGATAGTCTCACTTGTGGTAAAGCTATTATGGGGAAGCCTAGTGTCAACTTTTCATTGTTGGAGTAGTTGTTTTTGACAACTCACATAGATTTGTAGCATCACTCCACCCATTCAATAGTATGGGAGGGTGTGGTGCAGATCTTGCTTTCAGGTCTCATGTCCTTTCCTTGGTTGTTGTTCTTGGTTCATGGCACACTATTTTTTGTCTATAGATCAAATTGTGTTTGGTGATTTTTTACACTATCGACATCACCTTTGACAATCTCCTTCAATTATATTTTTAGCTTGTTATCCTTCTAAAGTGTAGATATTCGTTGAATTTCAAAGTGTCGAGGCTCCATTGAGAGTCTCCTTACATGAAGCTATTTTATTGAATTGCAATGTCAGTTGGTTTTGAGTTTTGTGATCTAGCATTGGATCTAGACCACGATGTAAGACAAACTTCTTCTTCAACAGAGTACACATTTTTGAGCCATGTTTGTTGGGATGCCTTGCAATAGAATTTTGTTCTCTCTAATTTGTTGTTTTTTTAGTAGTTTTTGGGTACCTTGTGGTGACTCTTTTTCATCCATGGTAACTCTTTTCTAATTATTGTAAATGGGTACCTTATTAAGCCTTGTTTTGGGACCCATATTTAAATATGCCTCCTAGCTTTGCTCTTTTTGACTCCCAATTTTGCACTTATGGGAGGGTGTTGGAGTTGATGTGTTCATACTTGTAAGTGGTTTGATACTTTTCAAAACTAGCCTTGCAAATATCCACGTTCACACTCACAAGAGGATAAGCTTATTTTGGGAGCGATTTGTTGATTATTGTGATTTGACATTATATTGTGCACATATATTTTGGTGCCCAATATTTTTAAATCCCTATGTTTGAGGGATTCACAACAGCCTCTTAGTTGTTGTGAAACCTCTTATCTTGCCTATTTAATAGGCACTCCCACTTTGTATAATCGTTTGGGTATTTGTACATTTGCTGATCCTGAATAATCATGGAGACATTATTTATTTATGGGTTTCTATTGTTTAAACTATGGTTGTGGTAATGGTGTTGTTGAAGTGATCTTGACTTTTTGAGAAGTATTGTCTTCTCCAACACCCATAACGTGAAAAGATTTTATTTTAGGACGTCGGGTTACACTAAAAATACATCCATGAGGCAATTTTTTATTTTTGACACTTTTACAATAGGATGTTTTTGATGATGGTATACACAAATGACTCTTTGAATGTTTTTGAGTTACAATAGACTCATATGTTTTGACGCTTGATTTTTAACATGAACATTATAATTGCTTTATCATAAACAAGACACTTTTTGATGACACCGACAATACAATGACTTTGACAAAAATGACAGACAACATTTACTTTGGCACATGACATGAATATTAATAGTTTGACTTTATAATAGATAAGACAACAACTTAATTTTAGAGACTATACGATTCTAATAACCACCTAAATAAACAAGCCAATTATGGGAAAAAAATATATTTGTAATAACTATGTAATTAGAGATCTATTGACGATAAATCAAGCACTTAAAAAGCCACACACTCATTAGAGAGACTCCTAAAATAACTCAATACTAGACATTTATTAAATATTATGAGGAAGAAAGAAAACATTGGTTGTTGATTATCATATAGTTAGAACATAGACTACATCTCCTCATAGTTGATTTGTGAGCATGATCGTATCGTAAAATGGAGCCTTGATATTGCCTCAATATGAACTAGTACAAACCGATCCGAGATAACAAACACGCCATCCATCGCAATCTTGACCAAAGTGACTAGAAACCAATGTGATTTGACAAAGCATGGGAAAAATGATAGTGAAAACAAAGGTTGCATAGATTTAATGGAGTTTGGGCATATCTCGAATGGCTCATATGCATAAAGACTCGCAGGAGATAGTATTACATAAAAAGAAGAAACAATTCCAACTCATGATGGCAGCTAATGAAAAAATAAACTTTGAATGACGACGTTATTGTCGTGTCAAAAACTCATGATATGGATGACCATCTCCTTGGTTTCACCTCTTGTATCCCCTTCAAATCCATTTGAGTTGTGGAGAAGCTTCACCATGTTCATCACTCCGGACAAACCTCCTTTCATCAACTCATGCTCAATATTTGTAATATAAAGGCACATTTCAAGGATTAGCATTCCTTCATGTCACGGGCGGAACTTGTTCTTTTTATTCCTCCGGCATTTGTTTGTGCTAAAGGCTTTGTTGAAAGGCACAAGGAAATGTTGAAGTCATTGAATACTCTTATTGCATGTCACAATGCTTAATATATAAGGTGGAAGTTGCAAAAGTCCTAGATGATGAAAAGTCGCAACCTAAAACTCTTTTATGTAAGGATTAAAAGGTTATGCTTACTACTAACTTTGTGGTTTGAAGTTGGCCTAGTGAATGGTGTTGTCGGTCAAGTCATACTTGTTGTCCATAACATTGGCTTGAAACCACTTGAACTACCATCATTTATGGTTATCTAATTCAACAAATACATTGATCAAGCATGAATTGTACACTACCCCCATCACGTGATCACCAACCATAGGAACTCCCCCTCAAGATGGTGTGGGCCCTTAAAATCCACAAAACATAAGGGGTGACAATCACGTGACAATGCATAAAGCAACTATTGATATTGAGGGTACAAAAAAAGGCCTTACTTTCACAAACTATCTTTAGAGTTAGTTCCCTCCATGACATGCATATATCTCCTCCTTTCTCTTTTCAAATGACTATTCAAAATGACTTTGGGTCCATATGTTCAAATCAAGAGGAAATAAGAGGAGTGATTTTATCGCGTGCACCTATCTCCTCAATAAATTTTCCCGCATTTGACACGTCGCTTCTAATGGACATTCAACTCCTCATTTTGTTGTTCCTTCTATGATCTTTCCCACACCACCCTTCAACTCTCCTATTGATGAATCCATTGCACCATTTTATATGATTGCTAGTTAATAAAAAATCTTATATTTAAATAAATTCAACATATTAACATAACAAATAATCAATAGTTAAAAACTTAAAATATAATTAAATTGAGATAAATAATTTTATTTATTTTGAAATGATGTATTTATGATCTTAAAAATGTAGATCATATTCATTAAACTCTCTCTTGAAGTTGTAGGTACGCACTTGTAATGGGAACCACATGTTGGTGGAAACTACATAGAGTGCCTTAACTGCATATTCTTACATTTTAGGTTTCATTAAATTGTGGCATATCCGCTGTATTAAGTGCCTTCTAATGCAAGAAACTAACATTGCCTCGGCGAATTGCATGTCTAATTTTCGTTGCAACCTAATGGAATTGGTGGGTCCGATACCGTTAAATGTGACAGCTGTTTAGCCACAATTTTCTTTTAATAAATTTTCTTGCAATATCTATAGAATTCGGATAATATTTGTTTTACTTAAACAACGCAATATATCCCATCAATGAACATTACAAATAAATCTCGACTTGAAAGATCTAAATTAGATTTAATTGTATAAATAAATATTTTTGATGTAATGTGATTCATTTTTGTCCAACGAGTTATAAAATTTGTAAGCTTTTAGTTAATTGAATTTTATATTTTTATAGAAAGTGTGACCAAGTAATTTAAGGAAATATGACAGATAAAGCAGTCATAAATGTCATTATTATGTATTATTTGGTGGCCATGTTAGTTATATAATGGCTCCGCTATCACTTTTTATATAAATTTTATTTATCAAAAATTTAATAGATTGGAATTAGTTAATTGTTACGTAATAATATATTTGTGTGTTTATTAATCATTGATGGAACTAGTTAATTGATATGATATTAGTGTATTTTATGTGTTTATTAATAACGATAATATGTACAAAGTTTTGACATTAGAAACATAATATTCCATAATAAGATCCTAAGAAATATTCCACTCCTTTTCTAATGTCATTTTAGAATTATTAAAAGATATAAAATAGAAGTTTATAATTGACTAAAATTTTGAAATTATTACATCAAAGATGCATTATAAACCTACCTTCGACAAGAATAAAAAATGATAAGAGGATGTTTTAGATAAATATTTGATATAGTTTTGAAAAATGAATTATGTAGAATAAGTTCGGATAGTGAGGCGAACAAGACTTAGAAAATCAAAATGAACAAAGAACCTTGACTTGAAATTTCATTGTACTCTCCAAACACCGTTAAGTAATAGTTATGGTCGATGTAACCTAGAAGAAATGTATAGTTTTACGATCTTGGTCATTGGTTTCGGGACTCTAACAACATCACTTGCTTTTTGAAATTCTACATGAATCTTTGATAAATTGGTCTCCTTCAAAACACTAATAAGAAACTTATAAGAACAGAGAAAGAAAGGGTACGCATTTGGGGGTCTTTGTTAACCCTCTATTATTATTAGATCCCTAAAATATGTAATCTTTCAAAATATCACATAATGTAATGTTTGACAAACATTCTAGTGTCATGTAAATAGTTGACCTTTATCACTTTTAATAATGTTTGTGAATGCTTGAATGTCTAATTTAAATGTTGATAATTTCTTTTTAGCACGTAGAAGTATTTTTTATCATTTAACTATATCAAAAGTACTTGTGCACTTTTATATAGAGTTCTCCAAAAAACATGAGAGACTCAAGGAAGGGTTGAAAGGGCCCACACAATAGAAATACCATAACCATATAATTATGGTTATGGTGAAGAAAGATTGTATTAATGCTATGTGAGGCCCAAAATTGTGATTTTAGGAGAGAGAAAGGGGTAAATACATGACAAAAACAACAAACAAATAAAGAAGCATGTCAATAGAAAACTTAATTTGAAAAATTATTTGACAAACACACAATTTATACCATAAAACAATACGGTTTTACAACCAATAAATAATCCATACCAAAATTAAGTTTAACAATGTTATAAAAACTAATAAGGAGGGTTGATAAAAAAAAAAATACAATTTTACAAGTGATAAATAGCTCATACCAAATCATGGCAATGACTATTCTCTATACAAGAATGTACCATTACATCATAGAAATTATACCATCACTTCATTCTCGCATGCATTGTTGGGTCAATTTTTTTTTTTTTAAAGTATAATATCTTTGTGAATAAAAATGTTGTGTTGTTGATCATGAGGTAGGTTTAGTTGAATATTTCACTTTGATTAAAGCACATGGCATGTATTTTGATTCGGTGATTGCACAAGAAGTTTATGAAAAACACAATATGTTTTTCAACATAGATAAAAAGTTTAGTATTTTCTTAGTGTCTACATGGACATGTGTATGAATCCATCAAAAGCACAAGTGCATTTTACATAAATAATAGTCATCATTAGAGTCTCCAATATTATCAAAATCAATAAAATGATAGACAAAAAATTGGGATAGAGAAGAGTTAATACTTTGTCAAATTATTTGAAGTCATTATTACTCTTTCTTTAATATTTTATGGGTCTATTTAATTAAGGAAAAAAATAATTCCCATGAATAGTTATTACATAAATGATTTATTTTTAGTGTAGATAGGATTGTAATTAGGTTAATTTATTATTGACATATGTAATGCTTTATAAATTATATTCGTCTCACCATTTTGATTAATTAGTTAATTTTCTATAAAAGGTCAAGATTAGTGCATGGGATTCTAAAATATACTATGTACAGTAGAAAATAGGGTGGGTGCAAAGGTACATCTAAGAGAAACTAAATATAAAACAAGTAAATGGAAAATAATAGTCCCAAAATAGTAAGATATCATGAAGGAGATGAGAAAGAGAGGGGGCTGCATAATGAAGTGAATCTCGTTGCTTTAGAGGAACACTCTTCATACCGAAAACAAGTAAAGACATATGTGTTGGGTGTATGACTATGTGGTTCATCGAGTCTCTCATGCCTAGGCTTTAAATTTGATAGTCGTTTAGATATTCATGTGATTTTAGTTGTAAATACTTGTAATATGTTGAGATCATTGTCATTTATAATTTGTAAATTTAAAACATGATCATCATTTTTATTATGTGTGTGTGTGTGTTAAAATTTATTTTTAAACAATCTCTTTTTTATTTTTATACACCATTGTTGATGTGTCGACCTATTTGACTAGAAATAATTAAAAATTGTCATCTCTAAAAATTTGTTTGATGGACATAAGTGGCTATCAAATTTAAATTTTGGCCATGCATTTATGGTCTAATAGGTTATAAGTAAGGAATATGGCTAGGGGACCTCTCCCTACTAATAATGTCAAATGGTTAGAAGTAGGATGTAATTAACTTGGTGGAAGCCCCTTTAGAGACATATGTTGGATAACTAGCTGGTTTGTGAGGGTTGAACATCTCTTAGAGGAAAAGGGGTAAAGATATATGGTCTTCATAAGCCATGAATGTATGGGAAAATCCAAGAGAATCTATGAAGAGGAAAAAATGTTCTTTTATCTTGTAATAAGGAAAACATCTAAAAATGAAATGTTCTTTGTTCTCATACTCCAAAGAGAAAATTTGATGAATACAAATCTACTCTTGAAGGATATGATGGTCTATCTCAATACAAATTTGATGGGAGAAAACTCAAAGCTAAGGAAGAGGAACTCTCAAGCTATAAGGTAAATGAAGTTTTATGTAAACTAGGGGTTGGATGAACCCATCACCGAAGTGAATACATATGTCTAAGTAGTGTTGAATTTTTGAGGTGAGGAACTATTTAGGATGAGTGCATGTGTAGTTGACGCATGATTTGTAAATATCAATAAAAATGTCATTGTTTATATCTCTCTTGGAGAGATGAGAGGATATTTCACAAGAAATCTATGTTGGGGTGGCATGTTAATGTCAAGATCACCTGATTAGTAAGGTGAAGTAATGAGGAGGCTCTCACATACTAACCTAAATCAAACCCATGGTTTTTGTTCTATTAATGGTCTAAAACAAGATATGGATACCTAAGGTACCAATTCGGGAGTTATCCAATTGTTTGAGTATGTGAATCATAGTCACATATGAAAGTTCACTAAATAAATGTGTGATGATGTGTTGAATTCTACAAAGATGATCGCATGAGGGACTACTCACTGGCATAAATATGTTTGGATAATATTGTGACCATCAAAATTTCTATTCATATTTACTTCCCAACTCAAAAGTATTGTCCCTAAATCTCACAACCATACAAGAAGGTAGGTGTGGCCATTCTCTAAATTGTGTGATTTCTCAACCAAAAATAATGTTTTCAAGGGTGGTGAGAGCTATGAACCCCTTATTCATTTTAGAATATTTACCTAAATTCACATTAAAATATGGTCTAGAGTAGAGGACCCCCAAATATGCACATGAAGATAATATCTCAACCCTCTCCCCTTTGTAAATAAGAATCATCTCACTTTCTTTATTGATAGACATGTTGAAAGAAATGAATTTTGGTTTACCGAAATTAACAAAAAGTCCACGACTATGAAAAAATGAGGCTAAAATATCATGTTTTTCATAGACACCTCTCACCGAGTTGCACATTAAAAATTGACATTTACACATAGGATAATTGTGATAAAGACTTTCAAGAGTAAGCAACAATCCATTACATCCAATGTATTAGAAATTATTTCCTCTATCTCATGTATAGACCAAAATTGCAGTGGAGAGAGTGGGCAACCTTGTTTAACACCTACGGTACTCGACATCCTTGATATCACCATCCCTCATTCGTATCTTTCCAACACTAGTCTCATAAAGTGTCATCACGAGTGAAACCACCAAAGGTGGAGGATTCAAAGCCTTTGGCTTGTCGATTATAAGTGTCGAGTAACTATATCAAATGCCTCATGGAATTCCAAAAATAATAATATACTCGCGCACGCTTATTTTTATTAGCTTTCTTAATGATAGCGGTGAAAGTAAAGAAATGAGCATTGGTACAATGTTGGTAAGATAATCTACTTTGAAACTTGATTATCATCACCCTTTGTCTCTCAACTTATAATTCTTTGCCCATCTAGAGATATAGATGTTAGAGAGGTGTGGAAAATATCTTATCCAAGGTGTGTCCAACCATGATAGTGTAGTAATTAGTAGGATAATTCATGTCTCCACTCTCATAGATGGGAAGGATGACATGAGAGGTCCACGAAGTGGGAAATTCATGGGTCACCATGTAGTTAATTTTTTTTTGATATGGGCTACTAAAACTTCTAACTTATTTAAAAAAACTAACCTTGATGGTTCTCCACAAAATGCACTTTATTGGATTGGATCTTAAGGATAACATGGAGGATAAGGTGATCACCAAAGAAATGAAAATAAAAAGGTTTATGGTCGACTCAAATGTATGGTGGTTTAGAGCATTGTGTAGGCTTGTATTTACGCTAAAAAGACTTGTCAACAATAATTTAATCCACAATCAATGAGCCATTGGGATAAGGGAAGCAAGTAAGAACACTTGAGTACAACAAAGAACTCGGTACCATCAAGAGGATGACCATATCATGGGAATCTACCATGTTATTCAAGTGTTTTCCATAAGAATTGATGGTTCTATATTCAATGAAGCTCATTGTAGAACATCATCTTGATATTCAATTACGAGTTATCGGTAGATTGAATATAGGTCGTGCCCTATACACTCGCATACAATCAACTCATGAATCGACGCCTCATAAACAATTATTTTAATTACAATAAGTGTACATTAGGAAAAATGGCATTTATGTAATGATTACACATAAATTGTATGAAGCAAAATGTTATTTAAATAACGACTACAAATATAAAATTAAGTTGTAACTAAGTTAATCTCATATTAGTAAGAAAGAGGCTCTAAAATGTTGTTGTTCAACAAACACTTTAAAAGTATTTGAATATTAATCTTCGATAGCGCATTACCAATCATCCAATACTAATCATTCATACCCATCATTTTGTACCTTATTACTTTACAATTCCTTAACCATAGTGGGATTTGAACTTGAATTATCCTAATATGAATGTATCCAATTAACTATTACAACCCCATTTAGCAATCAATAAAAATGTTAGCAAAATTAGAAAAAATCAAAATCAAAATTAATTATATAGAGAGAGACAAGGTCCCACTAAACGTTCAATTTACACGATCAAGTCAACAGAAGCAAATGCTATGTAACGGCTCGATTTGCAAAATTTCCGCTCCTCTCCGTTAAATAATCGTAACATATTAAATATTTGTACAAAAAAACTTCGGTAAAAAGTACCTGTAAAGACAAAAAGGAAAAAGATAATGACTTCTCAACGGTTGAGCGCGCATACGCCAACGTTACTTTGTCCGGATATTCATATTTATGAAGTAAACAGGTAACATATACTGAATTTGGAAGTAGTTAGGTATTTTTCCAGGCATTAAATCCTTTCAGTTGCCACCAAAGGAAGGAATCTTCACTCAGCGGTGGCTGAAAATGGTAACCAAGAAAACAATATATGATGTACAGGAAGATATCAGGAGTTCTATTGAAGATTTCCCAGGTTTGCATGGCTGAGTTCTCTTTTAGAATTAACAATCAAGTTTCAAATTTTAGTTTTTATGTTTTCACAGTTCATGAGATTGAAATCCGGTTTCTCTGTGTAAAGATTTTTTATGGATGCGTTTCGAATCATCATGTCTGTGATTCATCATAAAAAGAAAATCATATTTATCTAGAACCAGATTCAATCTAAAATTATAGTCTATTTCATTTGTTTTGTGATATTTTGTTTGCAGATTCGCCACTTCCATCCATGGAGGGGCATGTTCCTTGGTGGGATAAAAGCCCTGAGACTGTGTTATGGAGCAATGCAGCTTTCAGAACAAGCTTAACCAGTAGCAATAAAGAGGAGGAATTTTCACCCAGAAATTCACTGAATTCTGCCCTCGACAACAACCCGATTCCTCGTTTAAAAAATTGTGGGGTGTCACAAAATGAAAAAGTTGTGGCAGAGCCGAATTCCCCTGCATTGAACCAGAGGTTTCTTCCAGGGAGTTTGTATGGGAAAAACAGGACTGTATCAGGGCTTAAAAAAGGATTGGCTATGTCCGAGGAGGAAGCAAAAATCAAGGCGGAGCTGGAGAAGGAGATTGAGAAGGGATTGGAGGAAGAGATCAAGGATGGTATCCTTTCTCTTACTCGCAGGCTTGCACAACTCCATGCTCGCCAGAAAGCCCGAACTGAAGAGTATCACAGATCTAATTTTGACAAGCCCTGTGTCAAATCTGGTGGTAACAGGGCTGCACTGGATTCATGGTGTAATTCCATCTTGTACCCACAAAACCCATTTGTTTGCAGTGAAGGAAGGCATTTGAAAAGTCCAGCCAAAAGAGCAGGGTATCACACTGATTCAGAAAAGAGATTGCAGAGGGAATTCGATTGGGTGAGGACTTTAAGGTCAGGAGAATCAATTTCCCATAGGAGGGAAAGGATCAGAAATCATTCCCCAAGGTGTTCTCGTTCTCTGTTTTCAGAACCCAAGAATGAAAGAAGGCGTTCGATCAGCGAGCCTCGCCATGGATGTCAATGTGCCCACACCAGTAATCTGCTTCATGATGAAGACAATGCAGTTCCCGTGGCTATGAAAGGAAATGGAAAATGTTATTTGGAGCCCAGTCCAAAGGATAGTTCTTCTAGCATAGGAAAAACTCATACAACCCAAAGTGCTAGGAAAATGGGTTGCAACAAAGCAAATGGTGGAGGGAAAGAAGCAGAGCGCAGGGAAGTTGCAGAGGGAAGTTCTAAGGAGAAGAGATTGTTTCTGATTGATATGATGAATAAACTCAAAGTTTCTGACACCAACAATTTCAACGAGCAGCCCAAGCATTTTACAGATGCCAAGCTTTTCAAGCAATACAAACATCATAGTTAATTTAGAAGGCTGAGATATTATTCTTTAACGTTTGATTGAGAGACATATTTGAATGATTGTATACATTTGTGTGGTGGGATTCTTTCATGACAGGATCGAGTGGAGATTGGTTTGAGTAGTTATAAGTTAAAAGGTGAAGCATTATAATCCTCTGCCAACATCATTAGTAATTCTCTATGATAAGCAGTGTGATAGATGGAGATTTTAATAACATCCACTGGGCGAAGAGAGTCTATAAAACCCCATTGATACAGACATTCTCTTCAACCATGATGATCTACTAAAACATGTCCTTATGGCCATTATATTGGGACATATACACAATAATGAAAATAAATCCAATCTGTATGCTTCCTTCTCTCCATGAAAGAGATGTTGGAATTTCTCTTTTCTGAAGGTACACCCCAAGAATTGTATTGTTATCCATTGTTCATAAAATGATACACTATAAAATGTTGAATTAAAAGGAGAAAATATATGCAAGGAACTTCCTAGAGTGAGTTCATTACAATCTTATCATGTAATTGCAAACTTTTCAAAATGTTGGTCTATTTATAATTAGTTGTATAGTTAATTTTGTCCAAATTAAGTAATATTAGAAATTCTTATTAGTTTTATAAACCTTCTTCTCAATATCTAGGAACAACTTTGATCTTGCACCTTCAAGGAACAACTGTACCTCTAATCCACATCTCTTTTTATCTAAATAGATATGTGTGCTCATTCAAAAATCTCATCAATTGTATCATTCTACTACACATGGTCTCAATATTAGGGTACTAGTTAGTAGTCGCTACATACTCAAATCCTAATACACTACTTCTAATTACACATCACAAGTATAATTAATAAATGAAACAACATAATAGATAAATATGTAAAGTCAGACAAAAATAAAAGATTCCTCTCTTATTTGTAAAGTTCCATGTCCTAATTCAAATAAAAAAAAAAATGAATAACATTAATAACTTCAATAAGGGTTCCAATAGTACTCTACATGGACTATTATCTATGTTAGTTGACAGAAGCTCATACAACTTCCTCCTCTACGACATCGCTCTAAAGTCTATTTGACCAAAACGCATGGGAAACCCTTTTGTAAGTTTAATCAAATTATAGGTCATGATACAAATACTTGTACTACATTACAAAGCGTAACTCTTCAACTCACAACCGAAGGTTGGTTCACATGTACAAATATCAATGTCATCAAACCACCACCACCCTTCCTTCCAAGGAAGATATATTCAGTATTAACTCTTTTGACATGCAACACCATAATATGTCAATACATAGCAAATGTAAATTACAACAATTATAGTATCGACCTTTATAAAGCACTAGGACACCCATTATTCTTATGGCTCGCATCGATTGGCTAGAGAGTTTTAAATGTTATATTAGAGTTAATATCAACTTTAGTGCTAGACAACCTTGTGCACTCATCATTGTCATGTTTACACCCTTCTAACACCGATCATTATCAAATGGAACTAGGTAGAGTACATAGGGATAACAATAGACTATCCCACACAATGCCTCACATACACCTCTCTCGGGATCATAAATAAGATACATCTTAATGGACAATACACAATACCCGAATGGGGCTTTGATCCCAAGCAATATGACTTGTTAGTCAAAGGCTCTTGAGATTATCACACAATACAGGCACCCCTTTCTATGCATGAACTTCATATGTTCATCCACTTGATGTTGTATTGATCTAGGATACACATACATCACTTGTTCATAGTCCCTCGCACACACATATCCTTCTCTTATCTTGCCACCAACAAAATTTTCTCTTAGCATGATTACCTATCTTTTTGTTGGTGCCTAAAATGTCCCATTACATTTTGGGCCCTTGGCATCGAGTTTGGGCATCTCAATTTTATGAGATGGGTGTAAGCAGATCCCATTTACACAAATGTTTAAGTTACACCCCATTTACACAGCTTTTTAGGTGTTCATTGTCGGATGTTATTAAAACCTTCCATTTATTCACTTGACCAATAGTAATTCCATATTGATAGATTGAATCTTCTTTTAATATTTGCATATGCTACACATTCAAAGGTCCATCATCAAAGATACACTTATTATTACAATAAGGTGAGGGGTACCTCGGATATTATTCCCAACCGTGATAAGGTTGGATATAACATGGTATTTAAAATGCCCAATAATGACAAAAAGGATTAATTAATACATAACAATGGAGTTAAGAACGACTTTCAAAAATTACTCGAAAAGATGGAGAAGTTTTAATAAGTATACAATGGATAGATGATCAAGATAGAGGATGATCGTCGTAAGGATTTCAATAATTGCAAGGAAGGAAGTGGAGTTTAAAATTTCTCAACACAATATTTACTTTGGAGGCATCCTTTATTATGAGAGACTTTCCCAAAAAGTGTCAAGTCTTTACTAAGCATGACTTTTTTCTGGTGCATATGAATAATATCTAGGGTTGTTTCCGACATGTAAGGAAAATATAAATGATTCATCTTATTGAATACCAAATATTTTATGCATTTCATTGAATATTTTAATGTTGAGGATCTTTATACCCTTGTTTCCTATAGCCAAGATAATGTAGCCAAATTAAGAACAAACCAGATATGCTGCAAATATTATGAACTCCAAAAGAAAATAGATCTCCTTCTTTGTTATCAAATAATGAATTACAATGTTTCCTAAATAGGAAAACAACTCCCAACTCGAGTTGCCAAGTAAACTCTAACTAACTTTGACTAAATCTACTCTAGGTGGCGGAAATTACTATTTTTAGCAGTTTACTAGAACCTGCTTATTCTTAGTAAGTTTGCATGCTTATTCTTACAGGCACAGAAATTGCCATGCATCTTCTACATCCCTAAATTAGAGGAATTGCCAACTTTCTAACTCATAATGCAATTAATAGACTAAAATTAACTAATGCTCAAAAATAGGAAAAAACCGAACTATAACTTAAATCCTAATTTTTGGCCTCAAGATGGCGGATTTAGGGCCCAAAAATGTGTTGAAAACTTGCCCCAACTAGTAGGGCTGGTTTTCGCTGCGTTCGTCTCATCGAAACACGTGGTTTTAAAAAAAAAATGGACTCAAACGGACACCCGGAACTCAAGTTATGACCTTGTCAAGTTCCTGCTAATTCTGGCAGCATCATTCTCCCCTGCTTGAAAAAAATGCAGCTCCTGCAAGTTGTCTTCTTCAAACTGCTTCCATTTATCTGCATCCAACTTCTGAATCTCCCACTCTGTGACCCAAGTATTGTCCTCTTGTTCCAGTCCTTTCCAATGTACCAAATATTTGTTGTATTTCCCATTTCGTGTGTCCATTGTTTTCTTATCTAGAATCTGATCCACTTCTTCTTTCTTCTTCACCGGAACCTGTTGCCTCCAATCTACTACTTCATCAATAGAATCCCCTTCTGCACCATCCCCATGAAAAGAATACAAATCTGAAACATTAAACACTGGAGAAATATCAAAATTCCCTAGCAATTCTACCTCATAAGCATTATCGTTTATTTTTTTCACGATTTTGCAGGGACCAATCTTCTTGTACTTCAGCTTGTTATAGGTTCCTCTTGGAAACCTTTCCTTCCACAGATATACCATAACCAACTCACCAATTGTAAATACCTTTCTCCGTCTGTGCACATCTGCTATTTCTTTATACTTATCATTACTATTCTGTAACTTCTTCCGCACTTCTTCCTGTAATTGTTGTATATGTTCGGCAAATGCTTCTGCATCATCACTGACTCTGCCATCAACTGGTAGTTGCACCAAATCTAACACCCCATTTGGATTACTCCCATACACAATTGAAAATGGAGACTTTCCCATGGATCTGTTTATGGAACTGTTATATGCAAACTCAACTTTTGGTAATGCTAAGTCCCATTGTTTCGGCTTTTCCTCAACAATGCATCTTAACAGGTTTCCCAAACTCCTATTTACCACCTCTGTTTTCCCATCAGTCTGCGGATGATAGGCATTACTGAACTGTAGTTGAGTTCCAATTTCTTCCATAAAGTCCACCAGAAGTGACTTAAGAACCTAGTGTCCCTATCTGAAGTAATAGTTTTTGGAACACCATGCAAACAAACAACTTCTCTGAAAAACAAATCTGCTATGCCTGTTGCATCACTTGTTTTCTTGCAGGCAATAAAATGAACCATCTTAGAAAACCTATCAACAACCACAAAAATTGAGTCATTACCTCGTTGTACTTTTGGTAATCCCAAAACAAAGTCCATACTCAGATCTGTCCATGACCCTTTGGGAACATGCAATGGCATATACAACCCTGTATTATGTGCATGGCCTTTTGAGACTTGGAAAATTCAACATCTTTCCACATATCTTACCACATCTCTTTTCAACTTTGGCCAATAGTATTTTTCTGCTACCAAGGCTATCGTCTTATCTTTACCAAAATGCCCAGCCAACCCTCCACTATGCAACTCTTTCACTATATTCTCTCTCATAGACCCAACTGGAATACATAGTTGGCGTCCCTTGAATAGGTAGCCATCTCTGTAAAATATACTCATCAGGACATCTCCTGCATTGTCTGACAATGGACTAATTAGTCTTTCAACAATATCCTTGAAATCAAAATCAGAAGAATACAAACCCTTTATTGCTTCAAAACCCACCACCTCATTTTCCATAGTGGTAAACAAATTCACACGCCTACTCAATGCATCTACAACTTGATTCTGTTTTCCGATTTATGTTTTAGAGAAAAAGTATATCCCTACAAAAATGATACCCACTTTGCATGCCTACTATTCAACTTCTTTTAGGTTTCACATACTTTGGGGCTATGTGGTGCTCGTAAATAACACAAACTCCTTAGGCACTAAGTAATGCCTCCAATGCCTTAATGCTTGTACAATTGCATAAAATTCCACATCATAAGTAGAGTAGTTCTTTCTTACCTCATTTAGTTTATCACTAAAGAAAGCTACTAGCTTTCCTCCTTGACTTAGAACAGCCCCAATACCCACATGTGAGGCATCACAATCAACCTCAAACACTTTATCAAAATCTGGTAGTGCAAAATGGGTGCCTCTGTCACCTTCTTCTTCAAGAATTGAAAACTATCCTCAGTTGCCTTTGTCCACAAAAACTCCCTTCCTTTTGTACAATCTGTTATAGGAGCTACAATACAATGAAACTACTTTTAATAAATTTTTTGTAAAATGTTGCTAGACCATGAAAGCTCCTTACCTCTGTTATACTCCGTGGAGTAGGCCATTCAATAATTGCCTTTATCTTTTCTGAGTCCATCTGTACCCCATCTGCTGAAATAATAAAGCCCAAGAATACCAAACTCTCTTGCATGAATGTGCACTTCTTCATATTTGCATAGAGTTTCTCTTTCCTTAACACTTCAAATACCAACCTTAGATGCCTCAAATGTTCTTCTTTAGTTTTACTAAAGATCAAGATATCATCAAAATAAACCACAACAAACTTACCATTATACTCCCGTAGCACGGTGTTCATCAATCTCATAAAAGTACTAGGTGCATTGGATAACCCGAATGGCATCACCAACCACTCATATAATCCATTTCCCGTCTTGAATGTTGTTTTCCACTCATCTCCTTCTCTGATCCGAATATGATGATAACCACTTGAAGATCAATCTTGGTGAAATACTTAGATCCAGCAAGCACATCCATCATATCATTAAGGTGAGGTATTGGGAACCGATACTTGATTGTAATTTTATTGATTGCTCTACTATCCGTGCACATTCTCCATGTTCCATCCTTCTTTGGTGTTAATAAAGTTGGTGTTGCACACGGACTCATGCTTTCCCCTACGACCCCCTTCGCACACGAGCTCTGCCACTTGCCTATTCAACTCTGTATGCAATGTTGGGCTCATCCTATAAGCCGCTTGATTTGGGAGTGAAGACCCTGGAATCAAATCAATGTGGTGTTGAATATCTCTTTTGGGTGGTAATCCATCTGGTAGCTCATCAGGAATAACATCCGAAAATTCTTCTATTAATTTTGATGTTTCTATTGGTATTTGAGCACTTACAAGTTCATCCTTATTTGCAACTAGTGCATAACAAAAACCAGTTGCCTTTGCCTCCTTCACAAATTCCTTTGTAGAAAGCATATTTTCAGCCTTCCCCTCTTCTTTAAGAGGTAGAAAAACTATTTTTGTGCCATCCTTCCTAGAAAGTATAAGTATTCTTTCCCCCATCATGAATAACTTTTCTATCAAATTGCCATGGTCTTCCTAGTAGCATATGACATGCATCCATAGGGATAACATCACACCAAATCTCATCCTTATAATTGTTCCCAATAGAAAAGCTTATTAAACATCTCTTATCAATAATAACTTCATTACCCTTCTTAAACCATGTAATACGATAAGGGTTAGGATTCTTCTCACAATGCAGACCCAATTTATCGACCATCTCATTTGAAACCATGTTCTCACAACTACCACCATCAATAATAACATTACATACCTTTCCTCCTGAAGTGCATCTTGTTCTGAAAATATTTGTACGCAGCCATGCATCCCCCTTGACCTCTTTTCTTGGAGCAATCATCATCCTCTTGATCATCAAAGTTTCTCTAACATCTGGTGGGATTTCCAAGTCCTGTTCATCTTCTACTTGCTCAGCTTCAACAAGATTTACTCTTAGAGCATCTCCTTGCCTTTTGTCATGTGTATAAGTATGTGGGCATTCAAAAGCTCGATGCCCTTCTTCACCACATCTGTAACAAAAAAATGGTCTTCGTGGAGCCTCCCATCCTCTATCGCCAGCATATCCTCTGCCCCTAGGAAATCCTCTACCTCTTTGTTGATTTTGGAAATCTTGTCTCGTATCCTCTTGCTTTTCCAATCCATGAGATGATTCTCCCCTACCTTGGCTGAAACCAGCTCATCCCCGAAAGGAAGTTGAGGCCCCCTATTCATTCTAGGTGATCTCCTAAAACTTTGACGATTTTGTTTTTCCTCAGCCTTTAAGGCTAATTGATAGGCATCCTCCATGCTTTTAATCCTATGCATACTTATCTCATCTTGAATAGAAAATTTTAATCCATTAACATACCTTACAGCCATTTGTTCCTCAGTTTCTTCATGCTCTACATGAATGGACAACTTATAGAACTCATCTGTGTATTCTTATTCTTCCACTGTTTGTAAGTTACATCTGAGATTCTGAAACCTCCTGTAAAGGGTTTGTGCATAATCCACAGGGAGAAATTTATCTTTCAGCTTCTTCTCCATCTTACTCCACATCCTAATTCTTTCTTTCCCATTTCTTGACCGCTCTTTTTGTAGGTGATCCCACCATAACATAGCATGACCTTTCAATTTCGTGCATGCAAATTTTACCTTCTTTTCTTCTGACATAGTCTTCCACTCAAAAAAATTCCCATGCTAGTCAACCAGTCTATTAGCTCCTCTGGTTTTAGACTACCACCATACTCTGAAACATCAACTCTTATCCCATCATTCTTTCCTTCTAATGCTCGAAGCATCCTTTCTTCAAAAGCTAATGGTGGTGCTTGCGTTTCCTCCTCTTCACAAACTTCTTCTTCATCTGTGTCATCTCCACCTTGATTTCCTCTCTGGGTTATCATTGCAGCAAGCGCAGCAACTTGTCTCTATAGATCTTACATATTTCTATTCATCTATGCAATACCACCTCCTCTTCCTCTTCCTCTTCCTGCCATTTTTTTTAAACTTGAACCAGCTCTGATACCAAATAATGTAGCCAAATTAAGAACAAACCAGATATGCTGCAAATATTATGAACTCCAAAAGAAAATAGATCTCCTTATTTGTTATCAAATAATGAATTACAATGTTTCCTAAATAGGAAAACAACTCCCAACTCGAGTTGCCAAGTAAACTCTAGCTAACTCTGACTAAATCTACTCTAGGTGGCGGAAATTACTATTTTTAGCAGTTTACTAGAACCTGCTATTCTTAGTAAGTTCGCATGCTTATTCCTACGGGAACAGAAATTGCCACACATCTTCTACATCCCTAAATTAGAGGAATTGCCAAATTTCTAACTCATAATGCAATTAATAGACTAAAATTAACTAATGCTCAAAAATAGGAAAAAACCGAACTATAACTTAAATCCTAATTTTCGGCCTCAAGATGGCGGATTTAGGGCCTGAAAACGTGTCAAAACTTGCCCCACCCAATAGGACCAGTTTCCGTTGTGTTCGTCTCATCGAAACACGTGGTTTAAAAAAAAACGGACTCAAACGGACACCCGGAACTCAAGTTATGACCTTGTCAAGTTCCTGCTAATTCTGGCACATCACAAGACTCAATTTCATTTATGCCTTCACTAATCATTTATTAAGAAACATGCATTTTTTTTTGGTGTTATTCATGTAGATTGTTCTCTCAATATATGTACTTTTATCTCGCACTTGGACCATCATTGCCACACATGTTTGTACAATGTTGCTAAATCCCCATGCATCTGTTTGTGTAACAAAGTCATTGATGCTTTATTGGCCCGTACTAATTTACTCTAAAGTACCTATCATTTCCACTTGATATTTGTCATACAAAAAGAATATATGCTGCCACGGTCCGGTACCACATGTATTTTAGCACACTTAGATTATTTCCATGTAATTTTGTTTCAATTTGAGTATAAAATAATCATGTACTTTATCATTTGCATGACTCAAATAGTTTCACATGTTTTATATGTCTATTTTGGTTAAGAGGATAGTGATGATTGTGGAATAAAGTACCTAGAAGTCATATATCTAACCATGATAGGGTCATTTTGATTCAGTTCATAGTCCATAGTAAACATCTTTGGATTTTGATCTACTCAATATCATTTTAGAAGGTATGAAATATCTTTTTTTAGTGGATTTTTTGGGTTTTCTTCCATTGGATACTTTCCATTGCTTTATTATTAATTGCATGATTCTTAGGGTGATCCCAAATTTATGAGAAATTAGTTATATTAATTTGTGGTCTACTTTGATCCAACATTGTTAAGATCATATAACTCAAGTGAGATTTTTTTTTGTCTATAGATGTATTATAGTGGAATTCATTAGAGCATCACCGAGAGGCATGCAAATAAGAGAAAGGATAAGGATATGTGGTTTGTATAGTGTATAGTGTATTTTAGAAAAACTTCCATTACGCTTGGATGGATGTCCATACCTTTTTCTAGAGCTCTTATTTTTGGGTTTGGAGCCTTGAAAAAATGAAACATGACAGAGGTGAAAATTATGTAGGAAAAATATAACCACGAAAACCTTGGCATATGTGGTTTAATTCTAAACCAAACATGTCATAGGTATCAAAACTTGTACAAGTGAATTCACTTTACAAAAGTCCTTTAAATATAATTGATCCTATAGGAAGGGCCATATTATTTTTTATTTCCCCATAACAATAAGTAAGAAAACACACACATGGAGGAAAGTTGCAGATATATTCCAGATTGTGGGTGTTTTTGCAACTACATCCTCCTCTTACTAAACTCTTCACCATTCTCCTTTAGCTAGCCAAACTATTTTATTATTTACACTAGCTTCCCGATCGTAGTATCCCATGGATATGCCTAAGGTCCTCTAGTTTTCTTTTGAGATGACATCACCACTTCATGGTGTTCCCCTCATAAGTGTGCCATCTAAGGGTATCCTCTTGTTGAGAAGCCAAAGTGTGACACTTAGCAGAAGGCACACGAAGGTTCACGCGTGGGAACAGGATGCGTTCAAAGGCATGAAAGGATAGGGAAGTAAACGTGCACAAAAGACAAGGATAGATTCAGACTTAGCCATTTTTATGATTACGAACTATTTTTAGAGATAGCGTGCAGAGCACACAAACTGGATAAAGACTTGCGTGACACACATGATTATTTTTGGAAGAACGTCTACTAAGTGCTTTGCATGGGTTCAAGTTAATAATAGAATTATTATTGCTAGTTAACCGAAAGAGAGATATATTATTAGTGCACTTTCATGTGTGTCTATTATTACAAAGGCACGTGGCTATTTTCAGCATGCCACCTATTTTGGGAATTATGTAAGCAGTGAAGGGAAAGTCCCCACCCTTATAAATATCTAGTAATTTGTGTAGGCTAGAGAGGACTATGTATGAACCATTGTGAAGTTATGCTACCAAACCGGATGCGCGCATGACCTTATGGTACTACTTTGTGTAAGAAGCTTATGTTTATTTACTATGCTTAATATAATGAAGTGAATTGGCTGAAACAAGGTGTTAGATATGATCGTAACTAGTTCTTGCATGGTTGACTTCATTATGGCTATTGTTTAAATCTATTACTCTTTAGATCTAGATCTAGAATATGCTATGTAGAATACTTATACTATTTATGGAACCGAATGCATCAAATCTTCATCTTGCTAACATTGTACAGACACGAGCAACCCTAAAGAGGGGCTTGGTACCTTTTCACGCTTCAGGTGAGCACTCAGTCTAGGCTGAGTGATGTGCCAGCACGCCTGGGTTATTTCTGGTAAATTCTAGGATGCATCATTGGTTCTGGCCGAGACCTCTTTTTCAGTTGTTTTCAGGATGGTTTGCGATGAAGACGTACCGGTTGACCCTAGAAAGTGTTGAGGAGTGGATACAAGATCTAGAAGAAGAGTACGCATGGAGGTTCAACATCAGATCTGAGTCTAACGCACACACATGGGTGGAACATAATCTATATGATAGTTTATACGAGAGATTCTTCGTTATTTTTGGTATAACTATACGAGTGGTTGGTTGCTTATGCATCTAAAAGGGATTGGAGGTATCATGCACTTGTCTAAACGTAGTGGGAATTTCAGAGCCCTTTATGATGGCAATCTGATTTGGACCGTGCGCATTGTGGATACTTGGTTTTGTGGTGTTCTAAATAGCGATATTCTAGACTACACAATTTCCACTTATTATTGCCCGAGATGTAGCAGAATTCCATTTTTATGGTACCCCAGGGGAACTTACTTGCAAGGCATTCCACTGGCGATCAAAATCTTGATGGTGACCCTCAACTTCGAAATCAAACCAATGGCTAATTAAACCCCACCACGCACAGGGGTAGGATCAGGTTTGGTGGAAAATGGCAGACCTAGTGGTATAAAGGAAGAGAGAAGAAAAGTGGCTTAAGTATAATGAGACGTGCAAGAGGGAGATAGAGAAGCAACAGGATGTTGCAGAGTGAATGGCGTTGAGGAGAGAGATGTCTCGTGAAGGATTTAGAGCTCACGCAGAAGGTGTGGAGCAGAAGAAGGAGCATCGGGAGAACTCCCCAATTTGGGAAAGCATGACAGGGTAACCCTCCTCGGTGTCACATGGAAGCGTGCCAAGTAAAGACGACTTGGTCCTCGGGTGTGCATCTAAATCTACCTGGAAACCTAGCCCTTGCGCTTGGTTTTCCAAAGATATCGATATGACAAGTAGTTAGCAAAGCTAATTTAGGCAAAGTGGGAGAGTGGGAGTAAGTCACATAGAAAGTATATCAATGGTAGGGCAAATGTCTTTTTGTTGTTTGGAGGTACCTTTTCAGGAGCATCATTTTTGCAGAATGTGAGCATGTAGAATTTGGGGCTCACTTCTGGGAGTGGTACCACTTCACAGACCATGGGAGTTCAATACAATACTACTATTGGAACATAGGGAAGTACATCTTTTGGTCTGCTTCTGGCTACAGGTGGAGGATCAGGAGGTATAAGTGGTTTTAGTTCCGGTGGATCTCGGTGGTTTTGGAGGCGAGAGGTAACACAAGAGGTTCGGATCGGGTGGGAAAGGTCGACACCAATCCCATAATATTTACATGGAGATGTCTCTTTGTCTTCTAGAGTATAGAGGCATAGAATATCTTTTCTTGAACATGTGCACATGTGTGAGATACTATGGTGTGCAAACAGGATCATGACTTCTAAGCACGGGGCAAGTCAATTTACCACTACGCTACAAGGATGCATATACAACTAGTATAGAAATTTTGACCCCGATCGGACTTACATAGACTATGCAGCATTAAAAGATGATTTCCTTAAAGAGTTTCACATCCTTGAGTTCGAAAGCAGTAAGAGTATAAGCGCACTCAAGGATATTAAGCAAGGCACTACTAAGAGTGTCAGGGAGTATGATGCATGTTTCAAAACACTTTTATCTAAGCTTTCTTATGATATTCACGCAAGCCAGCATGCACAATGGTTCGTTGGAGGTCTGATCACACCTTTTAGAAGGGCTTTGTCACATAAGACATACACTGATCCACGTGAAGCACTTGAAGCAGCTTTGCACGTTGAGGCAGTCGGGAGTATAGACACTGGAGTAAGTCCATTCTTGGAGGCATAGATTATAGCTATGGCTATAAAAAAATTAGCACATGAGACATGCACGGGGATTTGGTGTACAGATTGTGAAGTGGAAGGTCACACTAAGGATATTTTTCCCTACAGATTAGTATGTTTATTGTTGTTAGATTGTGAGGTATGTCATTTGAACCATGATGCTAGCCATTTCCCATTATTACAACGCACGATAAGGAAGAACGTATCATGTTATTGTAATATTTTTGGTTCATGACTTACGATACAGAGGAATGTAGATTGATTGGTCAGATCCATGATGTTATAGATATTGGTGTGCAGACAGGAGTATTAGATAACTCTAAAGGAAAGAATGAGCACCAGGATTAGGATCACAATCAAGTGCGCTATGACCGGAATGAAGGACATTTTGAAGGAGGTTGTGGTAGAGATCGAGGATGCCATGGTGGATTTGGAGACCAAGGCCGTGGTGGTGGACGAGGTAACTTTCCTCGTGGAACATATTTTATATGTGGATCTCCTAACCAATACAAGTGTGAATTTCCTCAGAATATTACATGTTTTTTCTATGGAAAGAATCATAGCTATGAGGAATGCCCAAAATTATATGAGAATCTTATAAGCAACATAAACAAGAAACTAAAGGCGTGAGGATTGGTTAGGATACAATGCGTTGTGGAAAATTAATGGATGCCCAAGTTGGAACCAAAATCCAAGGTATTTCCTAGAAAGATCACTACCCGCACCTGAAGCAAAGACACGCCAAAGAAGCGTTATAGCATAAGCCTACCATCACTAAGGAGGAGGTTCTACATGCACGATTCCTAGATCTTGTCCATTAGAAGGAAGTTTATCAGGAAACCATGAAGGTACTTAGAAATCTTCGGGGTGAAATACAAGTGTTTAAAGGAGAAATCATGAAAGATAGAACATAAGAAAGCAAAGCAGAGATGGTCTAATATGATATTGATGACTTGCAGGAGGTGTGCAAAATATTGCAGCATGAGAATATCATTCCATTTTTATGGAATTGGCTAAAGGGAAACACTCCACACGTAAGTATTGAAACTGGACAACATATCTCGCTGCAAATCTCCCACCCCATAGCTTGGACTATGACAAGGAAATCAATCGAATGATGTTGTGGATGGATGGCATTTAAACAATATATTGATTGATATAGGTGTGAAAGTTAATGTACTTACTTTAGATGCATGGGTACAGATGGGGAGACCCCATTACTGGCGATATTCTAATGTGTTGTTTATGGTTAATCAAACCAAGGCCACCCCTATTGGAGTTTTAAAAGATGCATCCATTACTATACAAGGGACCAAGTTCATAGGGGAATTTGAGGTTTTGGAACTTGCGAAGTAGACAACTTCCCACTCTACTTGGGCACCCTTAGTGTTATGCAAACAATGTTGATCTTCGGTTCAACAAGGGATATATCAGTTTTGAGAATAAGGAGGAAAGGGTTATTATCCCTTTAATCGATGGGAAATCTACACCTATGTTGAGATTTTGAGTGAGGAAGATCTAAATAGGATTTATGTACGTGTCATCCAGGACCCAGAAGTGCTTGAGCCATTTAAAGAAGGAATCCTTCAGTGGGAAGATACACAGTCTATTAGTGATACTAAAAGTATTGCTTGTGATAATTGGGCTCATGGTACTTATGAGTTAGTAGGGCGTGAAGTAAGAAGCACATTTGTGTAGAACAGTAGACCTCATTGTATTAGGAGAATAGGTAACAACTCGGTACCTCGATACACTGGAGAAGGAGATCCTACGGTATTTCTACGTGTCATGGAGGAACAGTGGATATAATAATTGGTGAGATGGAATATGCTAACATATACCTTATGCGGGATAGCAACACGCTAGTGGGTGGTTCAGGATAATCTTGTAGGCTGGAATGAAACTAGGATTGTTCTTTCTTCCCGATTTTCGGGAGTAATGCACCTACTCAAATATGCACTTATCATGGTAATCAACATGTTTAGCACCACATTCAGTAGTGTGAGAGACTATGGATAGAGGGGTAGGAAGCTTTACCACCTTCACTCTAGGTGCACAAATTTTATTCCACTTTACAAGGTTGTGCGTGTGTTTGGTATGTATATGTGGAACTCCATAGAGAGATAGGAAATTGGCAGGATTTGATTTCAGGAATGATCCGGACTTTTGATTACTCTCTATTAAACCTCCGTGGAAGAGGCATTAAGGGTTATAAAGTGGTTAACTATGGGAGATAGTACAAAGGCGGAAGAAATCATTCATGAGTTATTTGATGGAAATGACTCAGGAGCGTGTTTTGCTAAAGAAACAGAGATAGATGCCACACTACTTAAGCGCGCTTACTTTGAGAAAGAAAAGGAAAGATGGTCTACTTAGTGGATGATGAAGAAGTAGAAAATATGGATGTAGATCTATAAATAAGTAGGCGTGAAGTTTTGGACAATGTAGATAAAACCACACATGCATATCATGAACCTATGAAAAAAAAGAAAGTGAATATTGGATCGGATGTTGAGCCTAAGGAGGCCATAATTGGGGATTATTGGTCTGACTCTAAAGTGGTAAAAATCATTGAGTTACTACAAGATTTTTAGGACTTATTTCCTAGGGGATACCATGAATTAAAAGGCATACATGAATCATTAGGAGAAATGAAGATAAAGATTAAGGAAGGTGCACGCCTGGTCGGGAAGAGACCCTATAAGATGAACCCTAACTTGCGTGAAAAGTTCAAGGAAGAAATTGGAAAAATGTTGAAGTCTAGAATCATCAAGCCCCTGGATAAGTCAGAATGGATTAGCCCAATGGTGATCAATATAAAGAAAGATGGTCAGATTAGGATCTATGTGGACTACATGGAGTTGAATGCTGCATGTGTGACTGATCCCTTTCCTACACCCTTCATAGAGGAGATACTAGAAGGCATTGCAGGGCATGAGATTTATTCCTTTATAGATGGATTCTTTGGGTACCATCAGGTTAGGATTACACAGGAGGATCAAGAAAAGACTACTTTTACCACTGAATGGGGAATTTTTGCCTATATTGTGATGCCTTTTGGTCTGAAAAATGTACCTGCTGTATTTTCACACATAGTTGTTCAAGCGTTCAAATATTTTATTCACAACTTCTTGCAAGTTTATTTAGATTACTAGACAGTGTATGGACTTGTTAAGGATCATTGTGACAATTTACGCTTAATGTTTGAAAGATGTCAATAGTTAAGCATCTATTTGAACATCAAGAAATGTGTATTTGCTACACCATTTGGAACATTGTTAGGGAACATCATCTGCAAGGAAGGTTTGTTGGTTGATCTAGCTAAGGTTGCAGTCATTATCGGCCTAGAAGAGCCTACCGGTCAAATTGAGGTGCATAGATTCTTAGGTCACACTGGGTATTATAGAAAAATTATTAAAGGGTATGCTAAGGTTTTCATACCCTTGGAGGAGTTACTAAAAGGAAAAGGGACATTCTACTGGGGGAACCACGATAGAGCGCGCATTCGAGACATTGAAGGATAAAATTACTACAATGCCTATTCTACACTTTCCTTCGTGGGACCAACCGTTTCATGTACATGTGGATTCTTACGGCACGACCATTGGCACGGTGTTAGCTCGGCTGTAGAAGGTATTATAGACCATCCTATCTATTTTGCTAGTAGAAAGTTGACTCATATATAACAGAATTATACAACTACAGAGTGTGAAGCTTTGCAATGATCTATGCACTACATAAATTTAGATAGTACCTGTTAACAACACCATTTGTATTCTATACCGATCACATGGCATTGAAGTATTTGGTAAACAAGCCCATTTTATAGGGGAATATATGTCGATGGGTACTCTTATTCCAAGAATTTTATTTTACAGTTGTGGTAAAACCAGGGAAAAGTAATTCTAGACCAGACCAATTATCTAGAATATAGTCAAGAGAAGATGCACAGGAAATTGAAGATACCATGTCTGATGCACAATTACATCGGTTACAATGTGCATCATCAGAATTAGAGGAAATTGTTGTCTTTTACGTACAAGTATGGTGCGGAAGGAATGAAATCCTTAGAGAAGAAAAAACTTTCCATTTACGACGACATTAATCGTTTATGTTGATTAATGGTGACCTGTACAAGCTAGGTTGAGATGAAGTATTGCGCCGATGTGTACTAGAACATGAGCGCAAAGATATCATAGAAGAGGCTCATGGTGGTATTGTAAGTGGGAATTATGCAGGTGATGCCACTATGCGTAAGATTCTACTTGTTGGATTATGGTGGGAGACCTTGTACAAGGATTGTAAGGCATATTGCAAGGCTTGTGATCACTATCAACACCTTGGCAAACCAAGGCAAAGAGATGAAATGCCTTTATGACCTATTCCAAGTGCAGAACCATTTGAAAAATGGGCTATAGACTTTTTGGGTCCTATTTCGCTAGTCGCGCATAGGACTGGATCGCTACAACATCACTTGCACAAATTATCTGACAAGGTGGGCGGAAGCAACACATATAAAGGATTGTACAACAGCTATAGTAGCCAGAGTTTCTATGGGAAAATATTATTACAAGGTATGGATTCCCACTAAGTTTGACAAGTGATAGGGGCACACATTTTTTGAATGAGACAATTAGGATATTATTGGATGAATTTATGATTGCACATTATAAGACTACCCCTTATCATCCTCGGGAAAATGGGACTGTTGAGGCTTTCAATAAAAATTTAGCTAGACATTGACAAAAATATGTGATGTTGGAAGGAAATATTGGGATGATAAAGTTTATGCCATGCTTTGGGCATATAGAACAACATATAAGAGGTTGAACAAAGCTACATTGTTTTAATTAGTGTTTGGTGTGGAAGCAGTTCTTCCTATGGAATTCATGTTACCTTATTTGTGTATTGCACGCGTTGGAGGTCTAGCTGATGAGCAAGCATTAGAAGAACGAATTGAAAAGTTGACCAAACTAGATGAGTGATGAGAAATAACACGTTGGATTCAGAAGCAAGAAAAGGACGGGGAAGAAAGCATGGCACGGCCAGGCACATCAAGGACAAAAAAAATTAGCTTGGATAGATGGTGCTTCTTTATGATTCTAAGTTTATGCACCATCTAGGAAAACTTAAATTACATTGGTTAGGAATGTATGTTATCACTCACATACTTGAAACAGGTGCTTGTCAGTTAGAGGTGCTTGATGGAATATGGTTACCCGGTTATTTCAACGGAAGTTGGCTGAAGACCTACTATAAATAAGTCTTCTTGGTGTTTGTAATAAGGTAGTGTTACCATTTAGATTAGGTTTTCAATTATATATTCTTTAATGTATTTCCTTCTTCATCACTATGCTTTGTCAATTTAGTTGGTGTTTTTATAAATAAGCGCGTTTGTGTGCCAGAAGCTAATTACCATTTGTAGTATTTTTATGCGTAGAGGACTACACATACCATTGGTGTGGGGTAGATGTTTACAACTAGGTACAAATCAAGGAGTAAAATGTTACAGGTGTTATTTGAGTTTAGAAAGGAGTTAGAAGAGATATTGCTTTTAAACGATCATAGAAGGGGATAAACGAAGGAACAATATAACGTGAGGTAAGCAGCGATCGTGGAGACTACCAGGAGAAGGTGCAATGGTGAGTTACTTAGGTGCATGGAAGCGCGCTAAAGAGAATTCTATAGCTAGGAGGTAGGAAGGCACGCTAGAAGGTTATATCTGAGGCACAAGGGTGTACCACACGGAAATAGTGAAAATGGTCAATTAATGAGAGAATTATTGGTAGGTGAAGAAGAAATAAATGCACTAACTTTTTGAAAATCCATATAAGGATGTGACGCGAGTTCATTCTTACCATTGAAATTGCAAGAATTTGAATGAGCTAAGTGTGACCGAGCTGAGTGAACAGTATTGAGGTGAGGAGAGTGAAAAACCAGACGTGGAAAGCAGATTTGTGCGTAGAAGAAGCTTGTGTCCCCATTAGTGAAGGGTTTGAGCAAAGTAAACACATTGCAAAAGAGCTAGGGCACGTGATTTCACACTAGGGAACATAAATTTGAGCTAGGGTTTGGACCTACTCGCTATAGAAAATAGAAATTGAAGAATTTACACATTACAAAGGACAAAAAGGTGGTATTTTCATATGGCACCAAAGAAAGTACCTACCACAAGAGCTAAAGGAAAGAAGAAAGTGGAGGTAGAAGTTGAAGTTACGCCGAAAGTAATTTTTTGGAGATGTAGTACCTAGAAGGTGTTATAGTTGGGAAAGAATGGGATTCCCACATCTGTAAGTGTAAAATAAGTGATTACAACCACCGCACATTGGATAACAAGAAGGAGTTAGATGCGTTGTTGAGCATGAAGACCAACAAGCACACAACGGAGGACATGCCAGTATATGATGACGTTGGGGAGAAGTTGTTAAAGTAGGTTGGAGTCTATCAGTTGTATGAGCTCCCTTATTTTGGAAAGTATGAACCATTATACCAGTGGTTAATGAGTAGAGTCCATGAGGAATTCTTCTATTTCACCGGATGGAGGGTCAGAATCACAGCCACCTTGATTACAATAATGACAGGATTAAAAGGCACAGGGGTAGACCTGGCTAGTGACTTGACTGATAAAGCAACAATCATGGAGACACGAAAGAGTTAGGATATACAAAGGGTCCACGCGGGATGGACATTGACAAGTTGAAGAAGTACCCAGTGGTTTAGGAAGCTACACATCTGGTAACAAAGTTGAATGACCAAGAGAGGTGGTTGCAAGTGAATACAATGTGTTTGCATATCATGAGGACAATGTCACAAGATTGATCTACAACATAGCATGCTACATTGTAGAGAACATTATCGAGGAAGCACACACATGTGATAAAATCAGTTTTGGTGCTATTTTACTTTCTTTAGTATTTATGGAGATTGGAGTGCGATGGGTTAAAGGATAAGATCTGGGAGTATCCCATGGAGAAAAAATCCCTTGCAGAAAGGTTTGATAAATATTTATGTGAAGGGTCGATGAGTGGTCCATTCAAATAGAGACAGAGATGTGGTATGATGGACTCCGCGTGGCATTTGAAGAGGAATGGCACATTCCTAAGGAGTTACCATCAGTGGTGGGCAAGGCAATATAATTTTTGGTGTACCAGCACTTCTGCATCTCGCGGTTTTCTATGAAGGATGGGACATAGATACCATAGTGAAAACTATCGTATGCCTTCACAGCGTGCTACTTCCAGACATCAGTCCACCGTTTTACTAATGTGTGCTGCCTTAATTCTATTGGAGACAAGGTAGACTGTGACTACCACACTTTGAGGAAGACATATGTCCTTCCAGGCTGGAATGCCTATGTTGAAAGGCTCATTTCAGACGTTATAAACATGAAGCCTATAAGCTTAGAAATTGGAGACACTAGAGTAACACTCATGTACCTTGACTTAAGCCCATCTTTGGAGAATAACAAATATGTGGAAAATGAGTTCATGCTCCCAGGGCCACCTAAGGGAAAGCATACATTGGAGAACCTACCAGCTCCAAAGCCCACCAAAGCTATAAAGGTAGATGACGAGGAAGAAGAGTGTAAAAATAGTGGCGGCTTAGAGCATGGGGAAGAGGGTAACCCACGAGATAGAGTAATGCCTTGGGGAAAGTATCAAGGCACCACAAAATAGGCACATAACTATCAAGCCCACATGTCATGGTGATGAACATATGAGTAATGCCTTGGGGAAAGTATCCACATAGGTGGCGCGGAGGAATGTAGATAAGGCTACAACTATTAGAATAGTAAGTGAAAATATCAAAGCTAAAGATGTAGAAATAGTACGTCTAAAAGGAGAGAAGTACCTAGAGAAAAAGAAGAATGGGGTTCTCATCAACATGGTAGAGGAGATCGACGTGCAGACACCAAAATTGGGTCACACTCCCCTTAGTCCCTTGTCAAACAAACACCTTGAACACATTCACCTAACCATGGCCCCTTTCATCCCACTCTATTATTAATTTAATTAAATTAATTCATTATCTCACAATATTTATTATTTTAATATCCTAATTGAGATAATTCCCACATATCCACCTCACCTAGACACCTCATCTAGCCACCTCACCCTAAGACCTATTCTTAGTATGTTGCCATAACTAACTAAGACCTACCTAAACCCTAAAAATAAAATCCTATATTCCCTCTAACCACATTCCCATCTGTTATAAGGAATCTTCCATTCTAATCGTGGAGAAAAACAAACAAGATCCCAGAAAATCAAGGGGATCTACCTAGTTTAGTAAACCTAGAAAATCTTGCCCTAACCGATGTCGGTCACCCTAAACCACCACCGGTTAACCCAGAACCGCCGTCGGTTACCATTTAACCCCAAAACAACCTTATTTCGAGGTTGACACATTTTTGAGAGGTTGACACATCTTTTGAGAATAAGAGACACAACTAGAGCTACATGCAAGCAGAACGAGCATTCGTACATGCATTTGAGCGCCCATAGCTAGCATCAGAAGCACCCACAAAGCCATCTACCTTCACGGGAGCATCGGGAAGCGTCAGCACCACATCAATTTCCTTCCATTTGATCAACTTCCATTTCTAACCAGACATCAAGCTCATACAAACAGTAAGTGCTTTGTTAACCAATACTCATCCATTTATCATTTGGTAGATTCTTTTACTTCTGTTATTAGTTTCTACTCCCATTTCCATTCCCCCACCATCTACCTCCATGCAAACTAGACCATTCCTTCACCCACACCATTGAACTGCCCATATCCAGATCTTAATCATCCTGTGCATATCTAAGACCCCCACGAACCTTGTCATTGCCCTTCCATTTTCACCTAGCCTCAGATCTATCACCTGACCAAGTTTTTTATTGAGCTTCTTATACCCCGACCATACCAACACCGGTTACCCACAACCATCGCCGGTTAACCTAAACCGACACCGGTCATACCAGACCAACGTCGGTCTCTGTGTTTTGACCAGAAACCAAGAACAGAGCTTCCACTCTCTACCCAATACCCAAAACGGCCCAAAACCTGACCCTAACCAATACATGTACTCTGACAGAGACCTTGACCTTTAGATTCAGTCATAGCTTAGCTTGTTGTGAATGAATTTGCTTATTGTAGACAAATGAGATACTTAAATCATTTTAATTACAGTAGGATTTCCTTTATTGTTAGCATTAAGTTGTCTTAAACAGTGGATTGACAACCGTCAGGAAGTATCACACTTTTTGGATCTAGCATACACTAGGCAGTCCACTGCATATACTGTTTAACTTTCATTTGGTGGTCTTGTTTTCTATTTCAGCTAGTTCCTCTAAGAAAAAAGGAAGCTCTCACGATCAGCTGTGGATCAAGAAGTCATACACGGCAACAACCTACAACCGATATTCTAAGGTATTTCTCCTAGCCCTTTCCACTTATCTGTTTCGTCAATATTTGAAGAAACACTCTAGAATCAATGGAAACATTTTGGCACACCCAGTGGGACCCATTCAAGGTTCTTTGCATTCTTTCATTTCTAGGTGAAAAGTTGCATGTTTGTTTCCTTTCTAAAAGGTTCTTACATTAAAATTTCTCCCCTGGAACCTTCTCTTCTTCTATTGTCTAAAAGTAATCATATTTTGGTGCTTTAAAAATAACACTTCTTCCCTTTCATTAGTATCACATTAGTGAAAGAGCATCCCTTCTCCTGTTCATATTTTTGTGTCATCAAATTCAACATTTCAATTTGGGTTTAAAAATCATTTCATTTCATTCTGCTTCTCTACATTAGCTCACATTAATTGAGGGCAACCTATACATTGGAAGTCATGCCTAGTTGATGGTTGACAAACGAATCGTAGAAAATAACTTCCTTTCTCTTTCTCTCTCTAAGTCTTACCAAACATCAAAAAATTAAAAATATATACACATTCTTAAACAACATCTCACCCAAAAGAAGTTGTAGGTGATCACATAATCACGATACAGTGGGCACCCCGCCGGTTATCTCTGTCTAGTACCCCATTAGAGGATGGCCCACCCCACCATAACATAACCTAAAAACTCTCCTTGTAGATCTCCTTCTTCGTACGAAGTCATCCTCACCAAAAAATCTATTCTAAAGTTCTTGAGTCGAGTCCTTAAATATCATAAGCTAAACAAACATAATAGAAAAATCACTCTTAGGATCATATTTTCTTAGTGTTTATGCCTGGCTTGCGTTTTGAGGTGAGAGGATTCATTCTTCATTTTATTATTTCCCCTTTTCACGCTCCTCATCACAGTTGATGTATTCCAGCTTCATCTGAGTGTGCCTGGACCATATTCTCATCATTCTCATAATTTTGGGTTTGATTCCACATCTAATTTTAACTCATAACCATATTTTCTTCATCATTTGTTTCAATTTCACGGTAGCATGGTGTCGGTCCCATGAACATCGTCGATTATCCTCTAACTGTCATCGATTTCACCCAACCGGCATCGAGTTTACTATTCTTTTGGTTAACCTACCCAAAAGGACACTTGTTTCACCTTCTTTATTGTTCAGAGTCTCTGTCACTCTTATCATATTCATTTTCTTGGTAAATTCCATCGACTTGCATACTTGGCAAATTATTGGCCTTTTACCTTGTTTTGACAAACTATCCATTCTCCATAGTGACCGACAAGCCATTTATTAGCTTGTGGTGGCATCAGTTTACCCTAACCGACATTGTTTAGCCTGTGTAATTTTTCTAGCTAACATCTTAGCTCCAATTCACCTACCACCGCTTGTTTTTTCCTATTTTTATTGTATTTATGTGTCATTTATAGAAAGCAGTCTTGCCACGTCAGTACTTGTTCACATGGTGCTGACCCGAAGCCAAGAAAATACCCTCATATTCCATGCCAGTCGTCAACCACTCCCACCTAGTCCTTCACCTCCTTCTATTTTATCACCCATGGATCCTACCCAACCTATCACTATCGCCACAGGAGACGAGGAGTTCACACGACTCCTTGACCAAAATCCTACCACCTTGTAGTTTTATTTGTCCCACTCATCCACTCGAGATGCCTCGGGTCAGTTGACATACGACATGCCCGTATCTATCCCCGACACTCGCTCCTACTTTTACGTCAACCCCCTCTGGATCTACGTTGCCCACATCTACCTTGCCCCAGTCATTTCATAGTTGGGCCCCATACCTGCTATGACCGCCGCGTCTACCACACCTATTACACTCGTTACATCCACTATACCTTTGCCAATCACCTAGAATATAACCTCATCCATGCCTATTATCTCGCATATACCCATAGCTACACAACCACCCCGATGTGGTGACCCCTTACCCTTTTCAAAGCGTTGTTCTTTCTATTCCACAATCCTTAGCCCCATTGCCACTAGGGTCACCACGACCCTTCCACCTCCATATACGTACTTATCGGTAGCTTCCCATTTCATCTATCATTCATTAAGTGTACGTACCTCTTATTTCACTTCCTCCTTCTCAATCTACCTATACGACATCACCATATCTTTGGAATGCCACCTCCATCATATGTCCAACACCAACCTCCTTACGCTATAGGAGGTACCCGGCAATCACTGACCTACCAATGACCTAATCAAGTTAATCTTTGGACAAGATGCAAAAATTGGAGGCATCGGTTTTGGTACATGCAACTCTCTCACCTACGATGAGATTTGTAATGATCCCATCCACCCATCCATTCCTATTCGTCCATATCCCCTACATTGGGAAATGCCTAAATTTAGCCACTTCAATAGCAAAGAGGACCCGCAACAACACATGCGGTCTTTCAAACACGGTTGCTATTTGATCGCCCATGATGATGCTCTATTTTTAAGGAATTTTCCCATGCCTCTTATTGGGCCTACATTAGACTGGTAAGTGGGTTACATAGACATTCTATCTTCTCATTCAATCAGGTAGCCCAAGCCTTCTTGGATCACTTCTCCATCAATGTTGTTAAGAAGGTTACCATGACTGACCTCTACTCTACGTGTCAATATGATGACGAATCTATCACAGATTTTGTCGCTCGTTGGTGTAGCTTGATTAATCAACTCACATTCCAACTACCACAAACTGAACTCATAGAGCTCTTCATGCGGGCTTGTGCTATACATATCTCGCTAACCTTGCAGGTGCAAACTTTCCGAACCTTCGATGAGGCATTCACCATGGCACGAAAGCTAGAGATTCAAGCCATCGAAGAAAAGAAAATCCAACTACGCAATAAAAACTCAGCATTTAAGCCAAATGATACCTCTTCTTCTTTGAAACCATAGAACAATTATTCAAAAGCCAAGGTAGCGCTAGCAGCGGTGGTACTTAAAACTTGCCCATCTCATCCATCAAATAAGGCTATCCCCTCATCTAATCTTTCTCCTATCTAGACTTTTCAATTCAAACGGGAACAATAGAAATACGCCCCAATTGGGGATCCTTATTCTTCTATCTTAGAAAATTTTATTAAAGTTAGGTCTGTAACCCTTCCTCTCGTAAAACCACACCTTTGGTTTTGATCTGCCGCCCACACCCGCGTGGTATAAAGAGCACAACTTTTGTAACTATCATCGGGTAAAAGGTCATAGTGATGGCAATTGCATCACTTTCAAGAACATTGTCAAGAAATGCTCGAGAAAGATGAGCTAACCTTAGATAATCCAAAATCACACGCCCGATCAAAACCTACACATCTTGAGAAACCATTTCGTAATCATGCCCCTTCTTCTGATCAAACCGGAGAGACCTCAACACACAATACCCATACCCGCGAGGTCCATGCTATTTTCAGCGACACACCGTCACTTCCCAATTACCCCATATTCCTTCCATAGAGGAAATCCTAGCCGAAGTCCTCTACCTACACTTGAACCCACCTCACCTATTCCTCCACCCACAAAGGAACACCCTTCGTCCCCTCCCTCACCTATGAAGGAGCCTCCTGTTAACATCGAGATCATTTCACCGTTGGCTTCTCCACCTAGAGATCCATCACCCATGAGTACATCTCTGACCCATAGAAGAGGCTTGTTTATCTCCTCCACCCACAGAGGAGCACCCATCATCTCCTCCACCCATGAGGAGCACCCATCATCTCCTCCACCCACAGAAGAGCACCCATCATCTCCTCCACCTATCAAAAATCTAGTAAAAATACCTTTACCTCTAGGTGACCATTCTCCATCAGTTACCCAAGATCTTGCGAGACTTACTTTCGGCTCTCTTACCCCTGAGAAGCCAAAGCTAGAAAATTCCCCGTCTCTAAGACACATTTTATGGGAATCGCCATTGGATCCTCATCAACCTCACCTACAGCAGTGTCATTCTCACTCTTAGCCAATCATCTAGATTATGTAGATAGAGCCTTACTTTGGGGGCATCTTTTTGCTTCTTGTCTCAACACAAATGCAAAGGTCACTTGCTGACACTTCCACTATCTACCCAAAAATATTTCAGCCAATCGAACCAAACATAACCGCAACTATCAAAAATTCTTCTACGATACCACTCATGGATCAACTCACACCCCTACCCACAACCCAACATGCATCTAAATCCAAACCCACACCTACACCCTCTTCCTTGCCTAAACCTAGTACTACCTTAGGGGTCATCCCAACCGCCACCTTACTCATCCACCCATCAAATTAGATTTAGCTACATCCTCCAAAACCAACACCAAGCTTAATCCAACACCCAACCAGAAGAGATAATCTTGTAGAACTCATACTCCAATCGTGTTGATCACACCTTCATCACCTTCACCCCTTTCATCCGTCTTAGGACCTCGCCCCTCCAACATGGTTAAGAAACCTCCACCCACTGGTAAACTAAAAATGTAGCAACCCATTCTACCCTCGCAGACCTCTACCATACCCAAGCACCTAACATGACTTCCACCTACACCTGCAACATCTTTACCACCCATACCTCCAATACCATCGATAGCTTCTACATTACCCTGACATTTCAGTCTCTTTCCCTCACACCTCCTTCACAACCCGTGCCATCTACCTTCACAGCACCTCCGTTATCCCCGTGGGTAACACGCCCCCTTCCACCATCTGCCTTTCCCTCTAGATCTCGTGTGCTCGTATCACCTTTACCCAAGAAGGTGCAACCTAAGGAAAAAATCTGCTACCCTCTGATAAGGTAGTCAAACCAACCACACACTCTCTTGCCAGTTCATCTACCCTACCCTTACCCAAGCAAACACGACCAACACCTAAGACCACACCAACACCTAAAACCATAGCTCGACCTACTCCCCCTCATGCAAATACCCAGCCTCTACAATCTGCCACACCTACACCCAAACCCACTTTCACTTCCCATGGTGATCCACTAGCGGGATCCTATGCCAAAATTTTAACCAACCTCCTTGAAACTTTTGTCATCACATTACCACCGCTCAGACCTTATGACCCTCTCAAACCCAAACCAAAGGGGTTTGATGACACCAAATTTGTGCCTACCATCGTGCACCGGGGCATGATGTGGAGAAGCTGTAAGGCTTTGAAAACCATTCTTATCTAGTTGTGTCCTCCTAAAGAAAAATTTGATGATGACAACCTTCTCTATGAGGACCACATTTCATGACACTCATTCCCACAATTCAACTCTCTTTGCCTACTCAATGACCCTGAGACCTTCACCCCCACAACTCTTAGAGCCACCCCCAAGATTTGAAATTAACATGGTTCACATTAGAGAAATCACCAAACCTCCACCCAAATGTCGATGTGTTCAACGCATCTCACAAGGTTCCTTCCCGCCTTGGTTGGCTTTTACCCCTCTTGTTGTTATACTTTTCATGGCTCAGCTACTTCACCTACCTCCCCACCTCAAATCAACATGATCCACGTTGCTACCCATGCTCAAAAGGAAAAGGAAAGGAAAAGGTGACCGACTAACCAACCAATCATATACCCAACATACCATCTGCACTCACACCTAAAATCACTATCTGCACCCCACATATCCTATTTCTAATGGGGTTACACATCACACCATACTCAAACAATTACTCCAATACCCCCTCAAAATTTCCCTATATGACCTCATCAAACCTCGAAATCCCATCATCAAGCTCTCATGGAGGTCCTTTAATCTATTGAGGTTTTACCCAATGATCCTACACCCGTGGCCTCCATTATTACACCCCATCATGTTGCCTCTCTCACCAAACTACCCCTGTCATCTACACCTCCACCTACTCATCAAGTAGCCTCCCTTAGCTTCTCAGATGAAGAGATCACACCGCACCAAACCAATGACCCAGATCCATCTCTCTTCATCTCTGTCCACATCGATGATATACGTGTATGATGTGTTATGATCGATGGGGGCGCTAGCATTAATATCATCTCCTCCCATGCATTCACTCAAATGCGCATACCTAACAATTGCATGCATAAACATCCCATCATGTTGCGTTCCTTCAATGATGCTATCACCTCTACACTTGGCACCGTCATCCTCCATGTCCACGTGGGCCCCTGCACTATTCTAGAGTTGTTTTACGTCTTGGAGGGGGAATTTCAATATAACTTGTTGCTTAGTAGACCCTGGATTCATGTTATGGGTTGTGTTCCTTCCACTTTGCATCGTTGTGTAAAGTTTGAGCATGAGGGACACACCTATACCATTCCGGCTGATCCATCACCTTTCAAAACTTACAACATGCTTTACCGACCCAATGACGTGCTCATACCTATTAAAGCATCTACCTCCACAACCACTACCTCTTCACCTACACCTTCACTCACCAGTGTTGTCGCTACCTCAACCGCACTTACATCCTCCATTCCTACCACCACCACAACCTCCACGGCTGAACCGTCAACCTCCCAATCCATTAGCTCCACCTTTGATCTGACCTCTGACACATCGTCTATCCTAGCTACCCGCATATCGACCATTGGTCCCTTAGAAGGCATTTTTCAACTGCTCACTCTAGGGGAGTATCATTTATATAGTGTTAACACATTCCTTACTCCACAAGATTATGGAAGTCTTCACCAACACCCTCACTATGATCACTACATAGGAGAGCACCTCCTTTATGGTCCTCCTCACCTTTGTACCAGTCTCACCTATGGGGGACTTGATACTACCACTTACACACCTGAACCACCATCACAAACCCACCCATTTTCCGTTGACCTCTAGTCACTCACCAATCGCCGTTTCACCCACACCTTCCTCCACCATTGTGCATGGAAGGGTTTTGGTTTTGGCTTTTATGAGCAAGGCTGCCATACTGTTATTCCATGTACTACCTGTAAACATAACGACCATAGTGGTATCAGCTTTGTTGAACCACCTACCAAGAAGGCCCGCATTAAACTCATTGAGGACATCAACCCTTCTCCACCTTCTTCGTCCATTCCACATTCTTCGCCACCTTCCCCTACAGAGTCGATGGATCCAGAAACCATTCCTCCTAAAAAAATCATAAACACCATTTCCTTGGGGCCTCTGACTTATCAACATGAGGGTGAGGCTCCCTCTTCTCTTCCCTTCTGTACCCTGAGATAATCGATGACAATACACCTTTGATTAACATCATTCAATGCTAGGATGATGAATCTATACTCACCTACCTTGGTGCAGAAGACTCATATATTCATCATTCGTTACCATCTAAGATGCAAACCATGTTGAATGAATCAACTATCAAGATCAACATTCATACTCAGGATGACCCGCACATTCTAAAGATTAGACAATCTTTAGATGCTGCTGAATAAGAAGCCATCACTTCTTTTCTCAAAAACCATAACCACACTTTCGCTTGGTCTTACGCAGATATGCCCGGTATTGACCCCACTATAGTGGTCCACAATATTGTAACCATTCCCGGCCTTGAACCCGTCAAACAAAAGTGAGAAAATGCACCCTCACATTGCCCTTCTCATCAAAGAAGAACTTCAGCACCTTCTTTCCATTTCCTTCATCTTACCCATTGATTATCCTCAATGGATTTCTAACATTGTCCCTATCACTAAGGCGATAGGGGGACTCCGCATTTGCACGGATTTCCGTGACCTCAATCTAGCTTGCCCAAAAGATGACTTTCCCCTGCCTGGTATTGACCAACTGGTGGACCTTACTGCTGGTCACAAGATGCTATCACTCATGGATGGTTTCTCCGGTTATAACCAAATCTTTCTTGCCCCAGAAAATTAGCATATAACCACATTCATTACCCCTTAGGGACCTTTTACATTATCGAGTCATGCTTTTTGGCCTTAAAAATTCTGGTGCCACATATCAGCGGGCTATGACTTATATCTTCCATGACATCATGCATCATATATTGGAATATTACATGGACAACCTCCTTGCCAAATCCAAACACCACTCCGAGCACCTCACCGTCCTAAAAACCATCTTCGACCGCCTCATTAAATATTGTGTTCGCCTTCAGCCTAAGAAGTGTCTTCACGGTTCTCTTGTGAAAACTCCTAGTGTTTATCGTTTCCTTACGTGGTATAGAGGTTGGCCCTGATAAATTCAAGACCATTCTTGAAATTCCTCCACCCACTAATCTTAGGTAACTTAGTAGCCTACAAGGCAAGTTGTAGTCTATTCACCGCTTCATTTCACAATTGTCTGATCGGTGTCAACCATTTCATCATCTTCTCAAGGAGGATGTCTCTTTTAAATGGGATCATGACTACCACAAATATTTTGAGGCCTTAAAATAATGCCTTCTCCAACCACCCATCCTCATCCCACCTAAAGACTATCAACCCTTATACCTATACATCTAAACTACCGATAATTCCTTGGGGCCATGCTCGCTCATCGCGATGAACAACACGGGGAGCGGGTGATTTATTACATAAGCCATACTCTTTTAGACTATGAAACCTGATACACCCATGCCAAAAAACTTTTCTTAGCCTTAGTTTTTGTTTCCTCAAAACTCCGCCATTACCTACTCAACCACAAAACCTATGTTGTGACCAACACCGACCCCTTAAACTTCATGTATGCCAAACCTTACCAAAATTAGTGTGCGCATCTTTGGCTTATACTTTTGGCCAACCTCCACCTCGAATTTATCCATCAAAATTCAATCAAGGGCCAAGCTATCGCCGACCAATTGGCCAATGCACCCATTTCCGGGGAGCAATCCTCTAACTTTGACTTTCCAAATGAGTCAATTGCTGCCCTTTCCCTTGACAACCCGCTTACCAAATGACACTCTTCTTCGATGGTTCCAAGTGTCAGTGTGGGAGTGGGGTAGGAGTTATCCTCATTCCTCTTGATGGTGAACCCATGCCTTTATCTTTCAAACTCAATTTTGATTATACCAACAATATTGCTGAATATGAGGCTCTCATATTAGGTCTCCAAGTTGCTTATGCCTTAGATGTTAAGTCGATCAATATATTTGGTGATTCTGAATTGGTCATAAACCAAGTCAATGGTATATACCAGTGTCGTAATGAGATACTTCAAAAGTATAAACATCATGTGGACATACTTTTGACCACCTTTGACCACTATGACCTTCACATCGTCCCCCGTTCAACCAATAAATTTGCGAGATACCATGGTGCGCTTGGCCTCTCAGACACCCACCGCCATTGACTCTAAAATATTTTTCACTATATAAAGAATCCAATCACCATCCTATTTACCTCATGAAGTTTACTCTATCAAAGCTGCTACCCCCGACCCGAGTGACCTTTGGTATAAACAATATTCAGAATACCTTTCCCTCTCCATCTTACCTCTTGACCTCACTCATAATGGACAACGTGCCTTCCTTAAAAAGGTCTCTCGTTACATCATCATGGGTGGCCTCCTCTAAAAGCACGACTTCGATGATATTTTCTTAAGGTGCCTTACAAGTTCTGAAATTCCTTATATCATTAAGGAAGTTCATGATGGCATATGTGGAGGTCACTTCAGTGGCCTTGTTGTTGCTAAGCGTATTCTTCACCTAGGCTATTACTGGCCGACCCTCAACCATGATTGTTGCGACTATGTCAAGCATTGTGTAAAATTCCAACAACACGCCAACCTTCATCATACACCCAGTCATGCCTTACAGGTTGCCCATGACCTTTGGCCCTTCTCTCAATGGGGTTTGGATCTTGTCGGAGAGATCAATCCCCATTCTTCCCAACGACATCAATGGATCATCACCACTACCGAATACTACACAAAATGGGTTGAAGCCATACCTCTCATTTCCATGAAATCTGAGAAAAGATGTGAGTTCATCAATCATCACATCATTTTTGCTTTAGTGTTCCACATCACCTCATCACTGATAATAGAAAACAATTCAAAAATAAAACCCTATGAAAAATTTGCGATGCCTTTGGCATTCGGCTAAGTTTCTCGTCACCTTATTACCCACAAACCAATGGCCATGTCGAATCCACCAACAAAACACTTGAACAAAATTCTCATGAAAGTGGTTAAGGATCTTTGGGAAGGCTTGGCATATGCACATTCCTTTCGCTCTATGGGCATACCACACTAGTATTCATACTTCCACCACGCCACAACGTTTTCTCTTGTCTATGGTACGAGAGGCTATTCTACCTCTCAAAGTACAAATTCCCTCACTCTGTATTTCTCTCCATGACATGATCAATGATGATGACTTTCGTCAGGACTGTTTAGCACAACTTGAGTTATTAAATGAACATTGTCTTAACGCTCTTGACCACCTTCATGTTTACCAAAAATGTATCAAAGGTTCCTATGACAAACATGTCCATGAACAAACCTTCAAGTTGGTGACCTTGTCCTAAAAGAAAATCAACATGTAACCAAAGCGAAAAAAAAGTAAGCGGGAAAATTTTCTCCTAATTGGCTTGGACCATACATCGTGACTCATACTTATCGATCAGGTGTTTATCGTTTATCTTCACTTGATGGTAAACCCAAACTTGAGCCCCTTAATGCCTTACATCTTGACCATTCTATTGTTGAATTTTAGTCCTACCTCATCTTGTCTCTTTCCATGCTCGTCCTTGAGCGCTATCCACTTCTTACACCTCACCAACAATTAAACAAGAATGACATGCATACCCATCACTTTTTATCTTCTCTTGAATATGTGTACCACGATCTTGCACATAGCATGATTCTCATGGATACTTTTCGTCTACTTTTAGATGGGAATTCCATGGTCATTTCACCCCGATTTCTAAACAAGAATCCTATTCTTCACCTTAGTCTTGTCCATGAATTAAAATCCCTCACATGGGATCCAACTCCTTGAGTCTAACTTCCAATAAAAATATGACTCCCTCAAAAGGAAATCTTTCTCTCTCTGATCGCTGCTATAAGTAGATTTGCTCCTGTCGACACTAAAATTTTCCTCCGTAATTTCTATTTCATTAATGTATGTATTAGGAATAGGATGTTGTTAAGTATAATTAGTAGTAGCGTCGATAGAAGATAACGGCACACCGTCGATGCGGTGCCGCCAATAATGTGGAGTACGGTAGCAGATCAAAGTACAATAGGAATGTTGTAAAAGTAAATATCTGTCGTAAGTGGTCCGGTAATGTTAAAATGTCAAAGTTTGGGTAATTAGAGAAGTAGGGTCTACATGATTAGGAATTAGAAATATTATATTGGTAATAAAGACAAGGAGTGAGGTCATAAATATTTTATGTATTTTATTTGTAAAAAGTCTAAAAATGTGGAACCCATGTAAAATGATAAGGTTTATCTTATCTTAACGAGATAAGCTTACATGTACGAGATAAGAGTTAAGGTATGGAATATGATTCGTCAGTGGATTTCTTATCCTATCTTAGAGATAAGATGGATAAGCACTGGAAGTTCTATAAATAGAGAGGCCACCCCCTCATTTAGCATAGAAGGAAGTAGTGAGAAATATTGTAGGAAGTGTGCGAAGGAAGCCATTAGTTTAAAGGTGTGTTGAAGAAGCCATTAAGAGGTGTAATTGTAAAGTTTCTCCCATAGTCTTGGTGAAAGGCAAGTGAAGTCAATAACACTTGAAGTACCTCATGGGTGAGATTATATGATTTCATGTTAATATTATAATTTATTTTGATATTTCAGATTTGTCATCATTACGTCTTATCATAGTCGATGGTATTCTTGTGTTATGTTGTTGTTTTGTTTCAGATTACATCCACCAAACTAAAGGTGTGCATTAGTAAATAATCATAAGCACGAGGAGTTCGGTGAAGAATTATCATAGTGCCGGATTGGTGATGACATTTTGGTTCCGTTGCCGGGACCATTCCTCGTTAGTGGATTTTACGGAGAGATATTCCTACTTAGTCAAAAATCAATTGGAGGGTAACCTTGTTTTTCTTGTGCATAGTAGTTACCATGGTAAAGTCATTTTTGCCATGAATAGTAGTTACCATGGTAAAGTCATTTTTCTTTGGGAATAGTATTTACCATGAAAAATCACTTTTTACCATGAATAGTATTTACATGATAACTTCACTTTTTACCGTGAATAGTATTTACCACAGTAACTTCACTTTTTACCGTGAATAGTGTTTACCACAGTAAAGTCAGTTTTTACCACAGTAAGTCAAGTTTTACCATAGTTTACCGTGGTCATTTCTATTTTACTGTAGAAAGGTGTAAAGTCACTTTCTAGTATAGTGATTCCAATTATTTGTGCACATAAGTCTTGTTGATTGTACTTGTGGGTTGGTATTTCACGGTGCTTACTTTTGAAAATGGGAAAGATTCATATTTTTTCAGCTCAATCTAATGAAGATGCTTCTTCTTTCATTCAAGAGTTTAAGCGATCTTGTATTTGTAATGGCCTTATAAGAAAGGAACAATGGACTGAATTTTTTCCTACCTTTTTGGATGGTTCAGCACTTAGGTGGTTTGAAACACTAGGTGATAATGTGAAAAATTCATGGGATTTATTAAGCGAAAGTTTTCTTGAAGAATTTGGTGAACAACGAAATATGCGAGATCTCATGATCGATATCACAAAGCTAACCCAAGGAGAGAAGGAGAAGATAAGGGATTATCATGCTCATGTTCTAGAGTTAAGGAGGAAGCTCGATGCCCAGATCCAGAAGGAAGGACTAGCAGATGGGTTGATGAATGGCATGGATAATCTCCTCTGTAAGCACTTCATTCTTGGGATGAAGCCAGAGATCAGACAACGAGTGAAGTATGACCGCCCAGCTACCATTGAACAAGCAAAGGAGATTGCAAGAAGGCAAGAAGAAAGCATGGAAGAGGAGCCCAAAGAAATTGTTGCTAAAGTAGAGCCTACACCAGCACCTTTGGTCCAGAATCCACAACCACTCCCGGTGAGCACAAATATTTCTCCTAGTACATCTACTGAGTATGAAGATCTGCTCAAAAAGATGGGTCAGTTAACTATTAATCTTCTTGAGGAAAGGAATTTAGTTCTCGGGGAGGAGATAGAGGTCAAAAAGAAATATTTCTGAAGTTGTTTGTTATGGTTGTTATAAAAGGGTCATTATAAGTATAATTGTCAGACAGAGCTTCTACATCAGTAAAGGAGATAATGATAAAGGAAAAGCACTGTGAATTCTTTTGATGTAGTAGATAAGAGCAAAAATAATGAAGTAGATGTGTTTTTGTAAAAAAAGAAAGAAAGAAAAAGATAATCAAGATGGAAATGATCCTAAGAAGATGAAAGGAGAAACTAGTAAGAAACATAGGAGAAGAAAGTTGGGTGTGTAGGATTTTTTGATTTCACAGGGGCAAGGACCATACTCCATCTTGGAAGATCTGTCCAAAAGGCCTACAAATATTACATATGGTCAACTCTTGGCTATGTCTTCTAAGAAGAGGCGGGAGTTGCGAGGTGGACTCAATGCTCGAAGAAGGAAGGAGGTTGAGGTCCCTGTTTTGGAGGCGGCGGATCCCTATGCTCCTGGTGAGGTATTATGTAATGGTATTTCAATTCATGATGTCTTAGTTGATGGAGGTGTTGCGGTTAATGTAATGACCAGAGTCTGTAATGAATATGTTGGGTTTAAAAATTGATCTCCCTCAACACTTATGTTAAGGTCATTAAATAAAGGAAAAACTAAACCGAAGGTGTAGTTTCAAATGTGGCAATATCATTATGGGTGTGGTATGTGTGGTAGACTTTCGGTTGATGAAAAATGGTAGTGCTTATTGCGTACCCAATCTGCTTGGGAAGACCATGGCTAAGGAGAGTTCATGCAAGAAACTCTGGAATGAAGGTTTCATGACACTTGGACGTGGTAGAGAGAGGGTGAAGATAAATGTGATCCTCGACATCATAAGGCGAGAACTGTGGATTCAAGTGATGGCCCGATGATTGGACATCCTCGATTACTCTAGTACCGGTGAAGTGGACACTTTGAAGATGAAGAAAGCGAGGTGGATCTTTCGGTCATGGATATCCTTCCAATCACACCAACTCATGACCCCATAAAATTATCTCGAAGAAGAAGTTGATGATCGTCTCCAACAAATAAAGATTGGTGATCTTTGTGATGGAGAGTGAGAAGGAATCCTACCTCCACTCTTTCGAAGGTACATACACCTATTCACTTTTGATTACAAGGAACTCTGTCAAGTAAGTTGGGTAGAACATTGTATTGGTGGTAGATGGTGCTTTAAGCCCATAAAGCAAATGCCATATAGAATGAATCCTAATTTTTCCAAGGCTGTAAAAGAAGAAATAGATAAGTTGCTTGATGCGGGATTCATATTTGCTATGGAGAATTCGAGAATGGGTTTCTCCCATTGTGATCTTAATAAAAAAGAATCGGAAGCTACGCATTTGTGTTGATTACGGGAAGCTCAATAAGGCAACAAAGAAGGATCATTACCCTCTTCCATTTTGAGATCAGATCTTGGGCGAAGTAGGTGGCAGAGTGCTATAGTTTTCTTTGATGGATATAGCGGCTACAACCAAGTTCGTATAGCAGAGAAAGATCAGCTGAAGACCACGTTCACCACTCCTTGGGGAATGTTTGCTTATAGAGTTATGCCTTTTGGGTTGTGTAATGCTCCAGCAACATTCCAGCGCTTGATGAATAGGGTGTTTGAACCCTACATTGGGACCTTGAGTATTTATGGATGATTTTTACATCTATGGGAGCAAGTTGGACCACCTGCACCAAATGGAGACAACATTTCAAAGGTTAGATGAAGCACAAGCCTCACTAAACCCTACAAAGTGTGTCTTTGGATGTTCTAAAGGTGTTTTGTTAGGGCATGTTGTATCCAGAGATGGTATTGAAGTGCTGATCTGATAAAGTTTCAAAAATCAAAGATTTACCATTTTCTCTTAATAGAAGTAAGTTGAAATCATTTTTAGGCCATGTGGGTTACTATAGAAGGTTCATCAAGAATTTCTCAAAGATTGCCTGACCACTAACCTTGATTCTTGAAGAAGGATGTTACTTATGAACCAAGAAATAAGGCGCATGAAGCTTTTGGACAATTGAAGGAAGCCCTGGTGTCTTCACCTATTTTGAAGAATCCAGTTGGAGTAAGCCATTCATTGTGTACATTGATGCCTCAGATGCGGCACTAGGAAGTACTTTGAGCCAAAAGGATGAAAATGGGAATGAACATCCAATTTACTTTGGGATGCGAGACAAATGAGCAAAGTCTTGAGGTAAATTATCTTATGGCGAAAAAGAGGCTCTTCTTTATCATTTTCTTTGTAAAGAAGTTTAGAAATTACATGCTAGGGCAAAAATTTCTAGTTATAATGAGATCATCGAGCTCTAAAATATATTGTAAATAAGCCTAACCCATCGGGGAGGATAGCTAGATGGATAATTTTGCTACAAGAATTTGAATTTGATATTATAGATAGGCCGGAAAGAAGCATGTCAATGCGGATGCACTCTCTCGAGCCTATGATGGTTTAGGATCATCTTGTGATGATGATGATTTCTCCGATCTGACATTGTTATCCCTTAACACAATCCCTAGTGAATACATAGATATTTGGAATTATACGAATGAATAAGTTTCTGATGGTGCCAATGCAAAGACTAAGAGAAAGATTACTCAAGCCGATCGTCCATATCTATTCTGCATGGAGTATTATTTGAATAGGACACGATGGACAGTCAAGAAGGTAGTTGGACGTGATCAAGGAAGGAAGCTGCTAGAAGAATTCCACAATGGTATATGTAGAGGGCACTTCTGCGGACAACTTACAGCAAGAAGGATCTTGGATGCAGGTTATCACTGGCCCACTCTTTTTAAAGATTGTTATAATTATTGTAAGACATGTGATATTTGTCAAACACATGGTAACCGTAAGACTTCATCAGCTCCATTATGTCCTATTCTTCCCCTTGGTCCCTTTGAAAAGTGGGGAATAAACATTGTAGGTCCACTTCCAACTACATCATGCCAAAATAAGTATATTGTAGTTGCCACAGATTATTTAACCAAGTGGGTTGAAGCTAGGCCATTGAAAACTTGACTTCCATGGATGAAGTGGCAAGGTCCATGTATGAACGCATTATCACCAGATTTGGTTGCCCATTAGAAATTGTAACAGATCAAGGAAGCCACTTCATTAATGAGGTGGTAGAAGCCCTAGTCAATAAGTTTTCTATTAAGCACAGGAAGGCAACAACATACAAGCCAACCACAAATGGACGGAGTGGAGCGAACAAATTTTGTGTTGTGTCAAATTCTAGCAAAAGATGCGGCCTTGCAGGTACATAAATGGGATAAAAGGATTCATGCGGCATTATGGGCATATAGGGCAACATCAAAGTCAGCAACAGGATACTCCCCATTTCGGTTGGCCTATGGCATTGATCCAGATTCTTCTATTGAGTTTGATATTCCCACTGTGAGAGTTATGAAAAATGAAAGGATGGATGAAAGTGATTCAGTAAAAGAAAGGTTGGTACATCTTCATTTGTTGGAGGAAATGAGAGAAATAGCAAAGGATACAAGCCATAAGAAGAAAATGAAGTAGAAGGAATACTTTGATCAAAAGATCCGGTGGTCTCCATTTCATGTGAATGACTTGGTTCTAGTATATGATTCCAAATACAAAAAAGAAGACAGAGAAAATTTCTTCCAAAATGGATGGGGCCCTACAAAATAGCAGTTGTGCATGAAAATGGTACGTACCGACTGGAGGAATTGGATGGCACTCCCATTACGAAATGGGTCAACCACGACAAGTTGAATATTTTCCAAGCACCAGAATAGTCTACTCCGAGGACGGAGTAGAAGCTAGGAAGGGGGAAGATGTCGACACTAAAATTTTCCTCCGTAATTTCTATTTCATTAATGTATGTATTAGGAATAGGATGTTGTTAAGTATAATTAGTAGTAGCGTCTGATAGAAGATAACGGCACCGTCGATGCGGTGCCGCCTTGATAATAATGTACGGTACAGATCAAAGTACAATAGGAATGTTGTAAAAGTAAATATCTTATAAGTAAGTGGTCATTAGGTAATGTTAAAATGTCAAAGTTTGGGTAATTAGAGAAGTAGGGTCTACATGATTAGGAATTAGAAATATTATATTGGTAATAAAGACAAGGAGTGAGGTCATAAATATTTTATGTATTTTATTTGTAAAAAGTCTAAAAATGTGGAACCCATGTAAAATGATAAGGTTTATCTTATCTTAATGAGATAAGCTTACATGTACTGAGATAAGAGTTAAGGTATGGAATATGATTCGTCGAGTGGATTTCTTATCCTATCTTAGAGATAAGATGGATAAGCCTGGAAGTTCTATAAATAGAGAGGCCACCCCCCTCATTTAGCATAGAAGGAAGTAGTGAGAAATATTGTAGGAAGTGTGCGAAGGAAGCCATTAGTTTAAAGGTGTGTTGAAGAAGCCATTAAGAGGTGTAATTGTAAAGTTTCTCCCATAGTCTTGGTGAAAGGCAAGTGAAGTCAATAACACTTGAAGTACCTCATGGGTGAGATTATGTGATTTCATGTTAATATTATAATTTATTTTGATATTTCAGATTTGTCATCATTCGTCTTATCATAGTCGATGGTATTCTTGTGTTATGTTGTTGTTTTGTTTCAGTTACATCCACCAAACTAAAGGCATGCGGTAGTAAATAATCATAGCACGAGGAGTTCTCGGTGAAGAATTATCATAGTGCGGATTGGTGATGACACTCCCTCGAAGGATAGCTATGTAAAGCTCTTTCAAAAAAAAAAAAGAGACAAGAATCGAAACTTCCCGCATCAATCAACTTCACGAAGACCTCAAGGAGTTTATTTCCTCATCCCATATAGACTTCTCGCATCGATCAGTCTATCTCAAATACAAGTCAAAATAGAAAACTTTTTCATCATGGACTTGCCCATTGTGACCCTGGATCTCTTGCCACAAGGCCTGCTACCAAATACCATATAAACTAATCACTTTTTCACCCTCTTGCCATTCGCACTTTCATTCCCTACTGCCTCAAGGGCCCTCGTGGAACCATGACATTTGGTGGTCATGTGACTACTTTTCACCTTTCGAATAATCCATCATGTAATGTCTTTAGGGTCTTATGTTCATCAGCCTATCTCAGGTATGACCTACTCATTATGATCCTAACCAATCGGTGGCTTTCTTACCTCCTCTTATCTTTTTAAACTACTTCATTACATATTGATTACCTTATACAGGATTAGCTTCTTGACGCTTATCTTTGGGTACCTTTTCCTCTTTCATCAACTCAAAATCACCCATACCAATGTGCCCACAATCCACCCATACCTAACAGACCTAGACTCAATCATGCCTAAAACCTACCAACTCATTCTCATACCTCCTCACATTCTTCCCTAGCTTATGGGAGAACTACATCGGCTTGAGGTCCCTTTTATTTACAGGACTATGTAGGCAGCACTCCGAGGGCATGGGGCCCTTGGAGGTTAGCTCGGCCACTCTCTAACCCTAACCAATTCACCTTTCATTTTCCTAAATCATGATCTACCCTTGTTAGATTTCTTTTTATATCAATAATTGGAAATTAAAAACCAACAAACAACAAATTGTTTTCCACCTTTATCATCATCCAACATCCATTCATTATGTCTACCATTTCTTTACCACTATCATGCATGTATTATAAAACATCTTAAATATGACCCATATCATCATTCATTACACAAATTAGACTCCACCATGCCTCGACCAATTTAGACTCCACCAATTTACAACCTCAATCAATTACCTAAAACCTAACTCAACCATGCCTATGACCTGACTCAATCCATGCCTACAACTTAACTCAACCATGCCTATGACCTGACTCAATCCATGCCTACAACCTAACTCAATCATACCTATGACCGGACTCAATCCATGCATATGATCGACTCAATCCATGCCTACAACCTAACTCAATCATACTTATGACCGGACTCAATCCATGCCTACAACCTGACTCAATCCATGTCTAAAACCTAACTCAATCCATGCCTATAACCTAACTCGATCCATGCCTAAACCACAACCTGACTCCATCATGCCTAACACACCTATCATGAATCCATCTATGCATAATAAGGAAAATTCTATCAACATGTATACACATAATGACCATAATCATCATCATCTCTATAAATAAAAATATCCAAACATGTGTATCCAGATACATAATCTCAAATATCTTGCACGCAGGTTGGTGTATATAACCAAATCACTCAAAACTCTCATATACAGCCTCACCATCTTCGGCACGTAGGCCGGTATATGATCAAAAATATACAAAACTATCCTCTTTGTCTTCTCGCACGAGCCATTATATATCAAAAATGACCAAAATGCACCAACATGGAGGGATGTGCATTAGGCATCATCCTGCCAAATATCCTCCATCTCAGTCTCACTTGTCTCCTCCTCGGCTCCTGTCCGGTGGCCTGATAACATCTCACCGCTTGCCATGGGTCGTTTCGGGTCCTATTTGGTACATCACTGGACGGCCTCCGTAAACTAGTGGCCTCACCCTAATCATGTCTTGGAGCTCGATGGCCCCCTATGCTCTCCAAGCTATGATTCGGGATCTGGTCCTCTCACTCGAGGCCTGTTGTGCCCTGTACTCTCCATAAGATAGAAAATCTATCTCGGCCACCATCAACTGATCCTGATAATATTTGGCCTCACCTAGGGCATCCCGTAACCTGGATATGGGTACGGTCTATGGTGGCCCCATCGGCCCAAGCCCTTGCACTGTCCTACCCTTGCCTATGAGGCTGGGACCCTGTCCTGGTGCCTTTGAAGGTGTCATCAACCTTGCACCATGTGCTTGTGCCTAAGCATGTAGTGCCTAAATCTACACCTATGTAGTGGCCAACTAGCCCTGTAAACCTGTAACCTACACCTGTAGGGCAGCCACCTACTCATCATCACCCTCTCCATCTCCACCTTGGGCCATCTGGGCCTGTAAACTAGCCACATGTGCATGCAATGCAGCCACCTCCACCTCCAAAGCTGCTAACTGCCCCTATACCATCCCCAACTGGGTAATCAGGGTCACCACCTACCCCGTAGGGTGTATCTCTACACAATAATGGTGGCTAAATCTAACTTCCCTGGCTTGGGAGGTACAACTCATAAATGGGTTGCCCACCACTTTTATATCTATCTATCACTCTGGTATCATTGATCCGCAGTCTATCACCTACTCCTCCTACCCTGTAGGTACTATCAGCTGTGGTAGAGGTAATGGCCTCTCCATGTCATCTCTCTGTATTGTGGGAAGGGCGGAGGTATATCTTGTGGTTCCCAAACTACTATCTATCATCGCTGTCAATGGGGATCATCTCATGCTCTCCTGCGTGATGCCCTCTATCCATTTGAGTAGTTGAAGGCCGCCTAACTCCTCGGCCATCTGCTGCGTATGAGGAATAACCCAAATACGGTCTCCATATAATGTCTACCACGGAAAATCCCTAAAATAGTTGTTGGTAATATGCTACATCATGTGTAGCCCTGTCTAATCACCGCTCTCCAATAACAGGAACCCATCACCTGTACCCCACCTACACAAAACTCATCTTAAATGCATCTGCTCAAGGCATACCCATTGGATGCACATAGACAATGTGTTGATAGTCCCAGCAGTGAAGAACGAATGTACATCATAGGCTGAACCTGCGGAGCTTCCTATACACCCATAGGTTTCTATATAACTACACCAGGAATGCTAACACCCAGGAAAATCAGGTCCTCTCCATCATCATTTCATGTAACACTCCCATCAATGATCATGGGAATCTCCCACCCTCTGCATCCGGCAGTGTAAAATAGCATTGCCTCCATCAGTAATACTACTAGCCTCGTATCCTCTAGATGGACTAGGTACATCTCTCCATAGCTTAGGCTGGTGTTATGGAATGTCAGCTCCACTATCTCCTCACCAAATACCATCAGCATCAACTCCTTTGATGCCTTTGAGGAGATCAAATATACCTGTGTACCCAATATAGGTAACCGTAGGATCCTGTACACATCCTCTAGGGTGATTGTCATCTCACCCATCGGTAGGTGGAACATGTTGGTCACCAAATCCCATCTATCGATGAGGGTGACCATCATAATTGGCTATCAGACCGCATGCTGATAACATCAGACACCAATCAGGCCCACCTCCTTAACATGCCGCAACTCCTTGATTGTCACTGTGCCTCGAACTGTCACGAGAAGGGGTGGTACCCTGTCTTGCATCCTCAGCTGATCTCTCACCTGCATCCAACAAAACAATCACATTATTCAAACATGACCATATCTACATTCACCCATACCCATTCCCATTACCCTACCTCTTTTACTTCGCTACTTACCCATTTATCCCATGGCCTACCCTCCACCCCAAACCAACCCGCACCTCCCTACTTACCCAACCCAACCCTAACCTACCGACCTACCTACCCTAACCCTACCCAACCTAATATCACCTCACCTATTAAACCACACACCCCGACCCCTCACCTACTTCCATTTTGACCCACTCCCGACCTTACCTTTTTCCTACACATCTATACATTTTTCCCTAACAAATCCACCCTTACCTATTTTTACCCCTTACCTATGTTATGATTTTCACCAAAACCACTTCTCTCACCCCTATCTACCTCACCCACCCAACTTCGACACCTTTTGGCCCCTTTTTCCCCCAATTACGACCGGTACGATTACCCCTAACCGACCCGGTCCCCCTTCAACCAGCATCGGTCACCTACTTTGTGACCGATATGGGTGCACTAACACCAATGTTGGCTAACCTTCAACTGATGTCGGTCACTATCACCACAACACCACGATGCCCAACCCCCATTTTCCCTCAAAATTCCTTTTTTCTCCCTTCTACCCACCCAATCCTACCCAAATTCCCCTACACCCTTCCCCACCCCTTCTTCACCCAATTACCTCTCTCCCCATTCCTATTTTCATTGATTTTCCCTCCCACATATTTAAAATTTATTTTCCCCCAAAAAAAAACCCATTTCACCCACCCGACCTCTAATTCAATCTAATAAACAAAACAAAGAGTTGGATTGAATCCTATCTCATCGCACTGTCATCATCGCATGGTGGCACCTTTGGTCACCTCTGGTGGTCCCCTCGATCCCTCTCCTGCCTCTACCATCACCAAATGACCGCTCGCTCTCTAACCAATCAATGTAATCAAATCGATTCAATCTAGCTTGTGGATCCACCTATCAACCAACTATCACCAACCACATGGCTCGCCAACTCAGTCCTCTATCTCCTTTGTCACTTTCCACCTTTTCCTCTTTCTCCTGTCATTTTCTCCTATTTGGAAAATGACAAATGATTCTCGTAAAATGAAGAATTTTTATTTTTATAACCTACTTGAATTGACTGGCGATGGTTTGACCTTGACCAACATCGTTCATGTGCCCTAGCTTACCAAGGTTGGTCCATAGCAATCGGCATCGGTTCCTTGAAACCGTCATCGGTTTACCTGCTTAGTATTTTTCCTACCCCCTACCCCCACTTTTTGACCTGAATCCTACCTACCTCACCCAAAGCCTCACTAGGACACTTCCCTTTGTCTTTGTGACCTTCTCATTGACCCCCTCACCATGTCCCCAGTCGGGAACTCATTATTTTTCCCATCCCTCGGCCCTATCCGTGTCGTGACCTAGATTTTGGGACCTGGAACATTGTTAGTGACCTTTGACCTCATGTGTTCACTATACCTTGCGGCACTATTACCTGTATTGATGGACATACTGGCCTTACCTTGCCTCTTTCTGTGACCATTTATCCTGACCCAAACCTTGGGTGTACGGAACATACCTAAACATTCCTGCACCGACTCCGCATCGTGTTTCTTGACCATGTCCTATACCTTGGAAACTGGAATCACTTCGACCTTGTTTAGATAAACCTATCGACCTTAGATAATGTAGATTTTTCTGCTCTTCAACTTGGTATTGTGTTGCAGTTTATACGTGTGCGTGCATTTGATTGTTACTACCTTTGACCCTAACCCATTACCTAGATTACCCGAGTAGACCTTTTTCCTTTTTTCCCCCGTTACCCACCTTCCTCTTCATCACATTCACCTTTTATCAAACCACTCACCGATTCTACCTTCTACCTAATCGGTTCTGGTTTGAGGGGGATCACCTTCACCCACACATGGGGCAACCACATCTTATTTTTGTCAGCGTCGCTTACCAATACAAGCTAAGAAACAAAAAAGGAAAAATGTAGACACCAAAATTGGCTCACACTCCCCTTGTTCCTTGTAAAATAAACACCTTGAACACATTCACCTAACCATGGCCCCTTTCATCCCACTCTATTATTAATTTAATTAATTTAATTTAATTAATTCATTATCTCGAGAATATTTGTTATTTTAATATCCTAATTGAGATAATGCCCACATATCCACCTCACCTAGACACCGCATCTAGCCACCTCGCCCTAAGATCTATTCTTAGTATGTTGCCATAACTAACTAAGACCTACCTAAACCCTAAAAATCAAATCCTATATTCCCTCTAACCACATTCCCGTCATTAGAAGGAATCTTCCATTCTAATCCATGGAGCAAAACAAATGAGATCCCAGAAAATCAAGGGGATCTGCCTAGTTTAGTAAACCTAGAAAATCCCACCCTAACCGACACCGGTCACCCTAAACCACCATTGGTCAACCCAGAACCACCGTCGTTACCATTTAACCCCAAAACAACCTTATTTCGAGGTTGGCACATTTCTAAGAGGTTGACACATCTTTTGAGAACAAGAGATGAAACCAGAGCTACATGTAAGTAGAACAAGCATTCGTACATGCATCAGAGCACCCATAGCCAGCATCAGAAGCACCCACAAAGCCATCTGCCTTCACGGGAGCATCTAGGAAGCATCAGCACCACATCAAGTTCCTTCCATTTGATCACCCACCATTGCCAACTAGACATCAAGCTCGTACAAACAATAAGTGCTTTGTTAACCAGCACTTATCCATTTATCATTTGGTAGATTCTTTTACTTCTGTTATTAGTTTCTACTCCCATTTCCATTCCCCCACCATCTACCTCCATGCAAACTAGACCATTCCTTCACCCACACCATTGAACTTCCCATATCCGGATCTTAATCATCCTGTGCATATCTAAGACCCCCACGAACCTTGCCATTGCCCTTCCATTTTCACCTAGCCTCGAAACCAAGAACAGAGCTTCCACTCTCTACCCAATACCCAAAACGGCCCAGAACCTGACCCTAACCAATACTTGTACTCTAACAGAGACCTTGACCTTCAGATTCAGTCATAGCTTAGCCTGTTGTGAACGAATTTGCTTATTGTAGACGAATGAGATACCTAAATCATTTTAACTATAGTAGGATTTCCTTTATTGTTAGCATTAAGTTGTTTTAAACAGTGGATTGACAACCATCTAGGAAGTATCACACTTCCCGGATCTAGCATACACTAGGTAGTCCACTGCATATACTATTTAACTTTCATTTGGTGGTCTTGTTTTCCATTTAGGTAGTTCCTCCAAGCAAAAAGGAATCTCTCACGATCAGTGTGGATCAAGAAGTTATACACGCGCGCAACAACCTACAACCAACATTCTAACATGTATTCCTCTGGACCTTTACCCTTTTCTGTTTCATCAACATTCAAAGAAACACTCTAGAATCGGGTGAAACACGGCGATCATGTCCTGAAGGCAAGACCACACTTGGAGTCCAAGGTACCCAAAAGGTTCCCTTCGGCTATGCATTATGTGCGTACCTTAGTTGATTTGGTGCTTGAGGATGGACCGGTTTGAATGCTAGAACCAAGGAACTTGAGTAGGAAGTGAAGAGAGAAAGGGCCTTAATAGTTAGAAAGATTTCATCTTATGAAGCCTTGCTCCAGACTTTGTAGGAAGAGTTGAAGAAAGTAGACTAGACATTAAATATTTATGCAGCTCCAGAATCAGTAATTATAATTAGGACAATGGTAGAAGACAATGAAGTCTTGAAGGTGATGAAATATGAGACATTGGGAGCACGGAATGATTGGAACTAGTAAAGCAAAAGCGTGAGGCCCTTGCAGCAGCACAAAACCCCCATAAAGACAGGTTGGATGAAATTGGAAAGCTTATAATGTAGAAGATGGATCTTCTAGAAGGAAGGGTAACTATAATGTCCAACATTGTTATAGTATTGTAGAATGAGAAGGAAGAGATTGTGCAAGAGGAGTTAGATTCTATTGCATCAGATATTCCAGAAAAGGCGAAGCCGTGCTAAGTGATTGGAAAACTTTAGAGGCTGAAATCAAAGAATAATATCTAGAGTTAATCCTTCTAGTTGACATAGAGGACGTTACAGCATGAAAATTTCATTCTTTGTACAAGTAATTCTTTAATTTATTTTCATTCCCATTCTTTATTCTTTAAAGTATCAAGAGTCAACCATTGTCGGGGCGGAAATGTAGTTTAGTGTGGGGTAATGTTGAGTAGACAAAGTGTGACACTTAGTAGAAGGCACACAGAAGGTTCACACATGGGAATAGGGTGCATTCAAAGGCACAGAAGGATAGGGAAGTAAGTGCATGCAAAAGACAAGGACATGATTTAGACTTAGCCATTTTTATGATTACAAGCTATTTTTGGAGATAGCGTGTAGAGCACACAAACCGGATAAAGACTTGCGCGACACACATAGGCTATTTTTGGAAGAGCGTCTACTAAGCAATTTGCATGGGTTTGAGTTAATAATAGAATTATTATTGCCAATTAACCAGAAGAGATCTATTATTAGCACACTTGCATGTGTGTCTATTATTATAAACAAGCATGGCTATTTTCAGCATGCGATCTATTTTGGGAATTATGTAAGTGGTGAAGGGAAAGTCCCCACCCTTATAAATATGTAGTAATCTATGTAGGTTAGAGAGGACTATGTATGAGCCATTGCAAAGTTATGCTACCAGATATGATGCACGCATGAACTTATGGTACTACTTATTGTAAGAAGCTTTTGTGTATTTATTGTGCTTAATATAATGAAGTGTATTGGCTGAATCAAGGTGTTAGATATGATCATAACTAGTTCTTGCATGGTTGAGTTCATTATGGCTATTGTTTAAATCTGTTACTCTTTAGATCTAGATCTAGAATATGCTCTATAGAATGCTTATACTATTTATGGATCTGAATGCATCAACTCTTCATCTTGCTAACATCCTTCACGAGCAACCGTAAAAGAGGGGCCTGGTACCTTTACGTGCTTCGAGTGAGCACTCGATCTAGGGTGAGTGATGTGCCAACACGCCCTGGGTTATTTCTGGTAAATATTTCTCATTTTTGTGAGTATTAGGTGTGTGTGTGTGTGTGTGTGTGTGTGTGTGTGTGTGTGTGTGTAATGATGCACATTTAAAATAATATTTATGTAGGTTATAGGGGCAAAAAATAGGTGTACACGTGCTTTTTATTTTGAATCCTTGAACAACACTTTGAAGCTTTATTTTTGTAAATATTGGTCCGGCATTTTATCTTTAAAATCATCCATTATTACTTTCACATCAAGAGTTAATGTCCCTTACATTTTGATCTATGCAATGTATATTTTATTAATAGTATTTATAGGTACCAAATTTTGTGAACCTTACAATATGTGTCAAAATTTATGCTTAACATACCATGTTCTCATATGTTCCAAGTATTTTATATTTTTATTCGCTTATAAATTGTTTTGTTGTATTAATTCAACAATTTTATTAACACACATAATAATGTAAATTTTTATATATTTACTCAATGTTTTATGCGAAATAATATTTATGTAAATTATTGGTGTAGATAATATTTTAACACATGATCCAAAAATGGATCCGAAGTGTCCAATTTATGTTATTCTCTAGTTAACTTGGAATATACCCTCTCTCATGTAAATTGTGATGTAAAAATGGTTGATTCATTATGAAGGCGATCTAAACAACTTCTAATGATAAGGCCATAAAGTTCTATTTTGAGAAGGAAGTTTAGGAGGAAGTTACCAAAAATGTGCATGTGAACGGTGAAAAACATTTGCACTTCTCTAAACGATCAGTTTCGCTTCCTTCTTCCTTCCGAGAGAGAAAAAACATTAAATACAAGGGGACAACACGTTCATCAAGGTGGTTTTGGGTGAATCTAGGTCTAAGGGTGTTAAATAAGTAAATGCAAGTAAGAGAGGCTAAAAATTTCGTGAAGGCCACAAAGTGGCAGTAAGCTTATATATATTTTTATAAAGAATGGCATAGTAAAGGGGGAGGAATTGCTCACCGTGGAGTTTTACCCAATTGGGTTTCTCCAAGATAATTACTTGTCTCCTTATCTCTAGTTTACTAATTTATAGCTAGTTGTGTGCTGAAGTTACACTTTTATATTAAAATTAGATCTCTATAAAGAAATGATACTCGTTATCACTATACACGGAATCTGTTATAGTTGTTTGTAATCAATTTATAGATCATATTGGTATTAGAATATTTAAAATCAAATTGTCTTTTTGTGGTTAACTTGTGTTGACATTGTAATTATATGCCCCTTACCCAGAGAGGTATTGAAATTGGTGAAGGTATTCTTATACCTTTTGAAGCAGAGATTTCCACAAGAAAGTGGAAGTAAGGAATTTGAAGCATGGCTCGAAGTGGTGATGAAGATGCATGTGGAACTGAAGAGGAACATTTCTACAAGTTGGAGGTAGATGTGGCAAGTCTGTCAAAGAATATGGGCAACATTTCCTTATCTATGGGAAAGTTGGAGTCTATCATGGGATTTCTCATGGAGAAGCTTGGTGTCCCCAAGGAGGCACTAGGAGATCATAGGGAGGATGCTCCTGAATATGAGGAAGAACAACCATGTGTCAACCCTACCCCTCCTCCATTCAAAGTTGAGGCAAAGATAGAGATTCAACCATATGACAGAGATGTAAATGTTGAGAAGATAGACCATTGGCTAGCCCAATTAGAGGTATATTATAGTTTCCATCAGATTAATGAGATTCGACACATCCAATGCTTCACTAGGTATTACAAGTAAACTTCACATAACATGATAATTTACTTTAAAAATAAAAATAGTATAGGGAGTTTACAATTGACATAATCAATTCGATAAGAGGTGGCATTACAAAAGAGGTGGCATTGCAAAAAACATGCAAAACATGCTCAATCATCCTTATTTTCTCATCCTCCTTATTTCCCCCTCAAGGGAAACTCTAAAAGGCCAAAGCTCAAACAACATAAGCTCATTTTATTCAAGGTGAAGATCAACATCATTCACATGATCATTTGATTCTTGATCATCTGATTCAGAGGTGGAGATCAAGGTCATCCACATGATCATTTGAGCCAAATTCTAAAATTCCCAACATAGCACAAAAATTTAGAATTTTGTAGCACACAATGGCTTTGTAAAAATGTATGTAACCTAATCTTCAGTAGAACAAAACTTGAGGTCTATGTCACCATCAAGAAATTTCTCTCAAATAAAGTGCATATGAATCTCAATATGCTTAGTTCTTTGATGTTGAATTGGATTTTTGCAAGAGCAATGCAAATTTTGTTGTCACATAGAAGAAGAGTACTTCCTTTGATGCCCATATGAAGTTCATCCAACAGTCTTTTCAGCCACATAAATTTTTTTTTACTTTCATAACACTTTTATACTCTACTTTATTAGAAGAGATAAATAATGTTGGTTACTTCTTGCTACTCCAAGTGATTGCACCTACACCCAACTTGAAAACATATCCAGAAGTAGATTTTCTATCCACAATATCACCAACATGGTTAGAATCACAATAACCAAATAAATTTGCATCATCACAAGAAGAATAATACAAACCATAATTGATTGTACCTTTGATATACCTTAGAATCATTTTTTCCATTTTCCAATGGTCCTCATAAGGATCTTGCATGAATCTAGAAACAATTCCAACTGCATAGGATATATCAGGCCTAGTGATAGTCAAATAAATAAAACTACCAACAAGTTGTCTATATAAAGTAGGATTAAATTTATCACAAGAAACTTTTGGATATAATTTGATTGCAACTTCCATAAGAATAGAGATATGATTAAAACCAATCATGTTAAATATTTTAAGAAGGTTAGAGGCATATTGTACTTGAGATGCAATGATAGATTTTTTATTTTGACAAATAACCATGCCCAAGAAAATATTTAACAGTCCTAAATCATTCATTTCAAAATGTTGTGTTAGTTTCTCTTTTATTCTAAAAATTATATTCTTATCACTACTAGTAATCAAGAGATCATCAACATATAAGACAATAATGATAACATTATTGTTTTCATATTTTACAAACAAATCATTATCAAGCAAAACAATTTTTGAAACCAAGATCTTGAAAGAAACTATTTATCTTAGCATACCAAGATTTAGGAGATTGTTTAAGACCATACAAATATTTTTAATATTACACACATATAATTCCTTACTAGGTTCTTCAAACCCTTTAGGTTGATGCATGTAAATTTATTCTTTCAAGTCACCATTTAAAAAATCATTTTTACATACATTTAGTGAATCTCCCATCCATGTTGAGTAGATAAAGCTAGAAGAATTCTAATAGTTCTCATTTTGGCAACATGAGAAAAGGTTTAAATATAATCAAAACCAAGTTTATGAGTAAACCCTCTAACAACTAATCTTTCCTCAAATTTTTCAATCTTACCAACAGACTTATACTTAATTTTATACAACCATCTAGATCCTACAATGCTTTCTTTTATGAGGAAGAGGACTAATTCCCAAATATTATTTTTATTAGAGCATTTTATTCAGATTTTAAAGCTTTAACACACATTCCATCTAGGTTGTCTTATTTAAAATATTGAGGTTTAACATCATACAAATTTGACAAGGTGTGATAAGAATGTTGACTGTGGGTCATCTTTCTCATACTATTAGGTGAGAATTAGAAACCATATTTTGTTCTCACTTAGGAATTCTACTCGAGACACAAATTGAGAAGACTCTCCCTCAATATAAACATCTATCATATCAAAAGAGTTATGATCAGGCTCTTGGAAATCACTTTCAATATTTTAGAGGACGGATTATCAAATTGAAGAGTTTTAGACTCGGGAAATGCGAGAGGAGGAAAGAGAGGAAGATTCGAGAAAGTGGTTTCTCAAGAACATGAACATTCATATTTTATATGATCACATGTTTGATTAGATCATACACTCTTAATTATTTTATGGGACCTCCATACTTAACAAAAATGAAAAATTATGAGGTAGGATCAAGTTTTTATCTTTTAATTTTAGGAATGAGAAGGGAAGCAGGACTACCAAATATCTTTAAATGAGAGATATCAAGTTTTTTTAGTCCAGAATTCATGAGGTGTTGTTTGAAGCAAGGATTTAATAGGAACTATATTTAGGATATGAAAAATAGTATCCATGGCTTCAGCCCCAAAGAAAATTAGGCATATTCGAAGCATAAGTCATGGTCTGGTCATTTATATGAGTGTTTTTTTCTTCCTTTTAGATATGTTGTTTTGTTGTGGAGAATATGGAGTTGTTAACTCTCTTTGAATTCCACAAGACACATAAAACTCATCAAAATTATTATTGACATATTCAACTTCATTATCAGTTTTTAATATCTTTATTTTCAAATTAGCCATGTTCTCAACCAAGGCTTTAAACTCTTGAAACTTAGACAAAACTTCATATTTTTCTTAATGAAATAAGACCATGTCATTCTAGAAAATTTAGGAATGGAACTAAAAACATACAAGACTCTACCTAGAGAATGAAATTATAAAGGACCTTTTACATCAATATGGATTAACTCAAGAAATTTATAGGAATTAGACTCATGATGTATGTGAAATGGTTCAACATGGTGTTTACCACGCAAGCAACTTTCACAAGATCTATGGTCTGATTTCATCTTAGGGAAACCTAAAACAAGGTTAACGTGAGACATTTCAAATAAAATTTTAAAGTTGACATGCCCAAGCCTTTCATGCCATAATTGAAAAAAATTACAAGAATAAGCAAAAGACAATATTTAACAACAAATCCTTCAATCCATTCTTATGAAAAAAGAAACCATAACCTTACCAAGCTCATTCTTTACATACAATTTATCTTTTAATAGAACAACTTTACATTTTTATCTAGATAGTTAAGAACAAGATAAAACATTACTAATGGTTCCATTTTCTAAATCAACATTACCACTACATTCAACCTTAATGACATAATTATCACCTTGATATATATTCTCATGAATATATGTCATATGCTGAAGCTCAATTATCTAGGATCCATTCATTATCATTAGAGGCTGAAAGAGCAATATAAAGAGAAATAATTTGATTAGCATTATTATCTTGGTTTTTAATATGATTTTTATTTCTATTCTTCTTGTTTTTACTTGTGAACATGTATAAGTTAGAACATCTATAGAAATGAGGCTAGAACACTAATGAAACCTCAAAGCTTTTACCAACTTATATATGAACCATCAAGATAAGATATAAACAATAGCTACTCCTATACATGCATTATAACTTTGAAATAACATCAAACTAACATGTATATATTACTCTCTACTCTTTGAATGCTACTAAAACATGAACCTATGAAGATCCTAGAAATCAAATGTGATTGTTTGATATGGTTCTCAATCTTTCAAGAATGGATTTTCACCATTAATGGTGGAAGCAAGAGTTGGGGATGCAATGGTAAAGATGATAGATCAATAACAATGAAGAAATACTCAAATCCTAATTTCCTATACTTTATGCTAGAGGAGGAAAGTGTTCTTAGAAAAGTGAGGGGGGTGGAGGTCTATTTATAGTTTTCTAATTTCAAGAAAGAATGTTTTTGGTGCATGTGGGATAAAAGGTAAGTCCAAAAAGCACTTTTAGCAAGTTAAAGCAAGATTTGACTAGGTTTAGAGGCTAATTAATCTCGTGGGATTAATTAGGGGTCCTAAGTAGGCTTAGGTAGCTTTCTGGGAGCATCTGGAGGAGGTTTGAATAGATTTTGGAAGTGTTGAAAGTGGGAGCTAGCTAATAAGAAGATTTATTAGTCATCAACTGCAAGATAAGAAGCTTAATTAACATGTAATGATCAATTAAGAAGAATTGAAGGAAAAAAGAGCTTAATTGATGAAGTGTCATCAATTTGAAAGGAAAAAATAGTTAGTGCAAGTTTAGTAATAAAGTTACTTTGATCAAACTATAGGTGTCTACATTTTCCCCTCTTTGGGGTGGTGTAAGCTACGTCACTTCAAAGATAGTAGACAAGTGTAAACAAGTAAAAATTTGATAGTGGTAGAATAAAAATTAGTAAGATGAGATATGACCTCTCGAGTTTCGATGGAGTGATGAAAGAGGTTGATCGATGATCAAAAAGATGAAGGAAAATAGAGAGAAGATGAAGAAGGAAAATACCCCAAGTAAAAGGGAAAAATAATACGAAGAGAAGAATGGAAGCCATATTAGTCTTGTTAACACTGAGTACGGAGTACTCATGAAATCTAACTCTCCTACCATCATTGGTGTTTCTCATCTTCCATGTCATACTGAATATATAAGTCGACGAGGAGTTCCTTACTTGAATGGTGAGGCACCAAACATTTAATATTTATATTGAGAGGAGTGTGCATAAAGGTAGAAGAAAAATGGTGAAGTTGAGTGTGATGGAGAGAGAAGAAAAATTAGTATGAAGAAGGGGGATTGAGCTAAAATCCATCCATTTCCTTGTAAACAACTTAATTTTCATCATATTGCTAGTGATCTTCATCATCGGCCCTTATTAAAAATATAAGCATACAAAAAAGTGTAAAATGACATGAAAATCCATAATATGAACAACTATCCATTGCTAAAATACCAACTCCATGCAACATACAAAATGCAATGTAATACAAGAAGTAAACAAGTTGATCTAATAGGGAAACAAGTACAAACACACATACTCAAACCAAAAACATTCAAGATAGTTGCACAAATGTTTTGTTATTGAGATTTAGTCCCTAGATGTTCATGATAAATGACAAGGGTTAAAATTGGTGCCCCAAGAAAGGATACATGCAAGGGGAATTGATGAAGGACACATGGGGTCCAATGAGAAAGGTATTGTGCGATGAAATAGTACTAGGCAACTCATTATGCCTAAGTAGTATAAAAAAAGCAATCTAGCTTTGTAAATGGTTGTAGATTAGATGATCCATGAGTTATTGTTTCAAAAACATGTGAAAATATAAGCAAGATATGAGATGAATACCATGCGTGTGACACAAATTTCAGTTGCGTATGAGCTTTTTTACCAAATTTTGTCAATTTTCCAATTTTTACAATTTTTGGATTTTGAATTTTTAAAAATATTGAATTTTTCTATTATTTAGTGATTTTTGATTTTTAGAAGTTTGGAATATGTTAGATCACCTAAAAATGGGTGTCAGGAGAAGAAAAAACAAAAATACCCTAGTGAGAAAGAAATGGGTCAAAAATAATTATTTATTAAAAATAATCATCACAATGGGAAATAGAGGAAGTTAGAATGATCACGGTGGGTAAAAAATTCCCTTAGCCAACATGGTGGGGAAAATAGTAGCGTAACGGGGTCAAAATAAACCTATATATACCTCCTCGGGGGGATAAATCATCACAAATGGTACATTTGTTACAAGATCTTTGCTGATTTTTACCATGAGATGTTCTAATCTGTGAGAGAGATGGCGAGTTCATAAACATACCGGGTGAGCATACGTGGTATGGGAGTATGCATGGGAGGAGGACGATGGACCCTTGTGAGTGCCCTATCCCTCCTTGTCAATTTTTTCATTTAATTACATTTATTAGGGTAGAAAAACATGTGTGCATAACTTAAAGGCGCGCAAGCATCATCGGGAGCATGCATGCATTGAAAAATCATGTGCGCACATGTGCATACATTAAAAAAAGGTGCAAGTAGGCAAGGTGTAAGTGCTAAAAAGAGGCACACAAGTGTACTGGGAGGGAAAAAAGTGCACTTAGGCACACGTGTTAAAGTTTGTGTGTATGCTTCTCGAAGGACATGTAGATGCATGTTGGGAGGGGTTAGGAAGTTTACGAGTGTACATGTCATGACTAGTGTGCATGCGCTAGGAAGAAGGCACACACGTTTTGGGCACGTAGGTGTCAACAAGGGCTCACATGCATTAAAGAGGTGTTTTTAGCCAACACTTAGAAGAAAATAGGAAGAGTGTAGAAGAAAATATGAGTTAGTACTTAGAAGAATGTTAGGGATAAAATAGAAGAAGATAGATAGAAGAAAATAAATTCTTAACAAGTGTTGTGTTATCTTGTAGAGATAGTGATCACCTTGAAAATGAAAGAGTGACATGTCCATCTAGCCACCTTGGAGGTGAGCTTATCTCGACGAGACAAAAAGATTATGGATATCTTACTAGAGGTCACAGGGCTAGCCTATGTGGTGGGGATACCACAGATTACTTTAGACCACGGCCTTCTCACAGCCTTAGCTTAGAGATGACACAACGAGAGCCAGTGCTTCCAGCTCTTGACTGGGGAGATGACCATCACATTAGAGGATGTATGGTGCATATTTCATGTATCTATCAAAGGTAAATTGATAGAGTATATTAGAGACAGAGAGATCAGATCACCTGATTGCATGATGAGTTATTTGGTAGTGATGAGATACCTCGCCAAGGTATGACAGTGAGGATGCACTAGTGTATTACAGATTTGAGACTATCCTGAGTGATATTCTACCTTATGGCACTTATAGTGGCATCTTGCTTATTAATACAAGACATGGACATCATTTTCTCTTGGTCTCATTGGTGTGATACAAGGATTGATTCGGGTGAGAGATATTTTTGGGGCTAGTGTATGTTGGCACACTTGTATTGGGATTTACATTTGATCACATACTACGGTCAAAAGACCATAGGTCCAACTACTTTATTTGAATATGGGCTGGGGCCTATATAGCCATTGATCTCCCTACAAGTGCGTTACGAGTTTGGGCTCTTGATGATCCATAATTAATGGGATGGGTCCCATTCGGTGATGATATTTGGGGATATATGGGGGACACATACTACTATCACTGAGTATTTTATGATATCTAGTAGCACATGATAGTATGGAGGCCATACCGGTAGTATCTATGGGTAGAGGATGCACATGAGCTGAGTATATGCATGGTTGAGCACTTTATGATTAGTAGCCAGGGATATATTAAATACAACTACATAGACTAGTGCTAGCGGTAGTTTGGTGCCATATAAGATGTTTCGGGGCCAGAGATGTGGTATGCCCACCGAGCTCAGAGAGACATTTGATATTGGGCCATAGATCCAGGTAGCCAAGGCTTGGGCTAGTTTTGATTAGATGGTACCATAGGTATGGGATCCATTGAGATAGATCAGAGATCTGGAGGATTCAAGGTGGCATACGCATCATGGAATTTTATAGTTTTACCTCACCATCTCACTACTTTGTATGTCACATGGGATGCAGGGGGTTAGGAAACCATTAGAGAAGTTGAGTGGCAGTGATGACGATGATTCAGATGATGAAAAATTTGATGAACAAGGTCATGATGGCAGTGGTGGACAGGATCCTCCTCTCGGTTCATCCATAGGGACAGGGTCGAGACTAAGATAGAGAAAGATCCATATAGCTCCACGGCTATAGATGCCCCATGAGTGGGCATACCAATTGGGATTTAGGAACCATTACAGATAGCTCCTCATAGGAGAGTAGTGTCATAGGGTCCTCCACCATGAGGTGCACGGCATGGGCGATTCCTAGTGACCACCAAATATTCAAGAGGTGGCGAGAGGAGATGGAGGTGATGGAGTAGCACATAGCACAAATACAATAGATGAAACTCATATGTTATAGGTAACATGCCTACTACAGCAGGCTATGTCCCAGGTTCAGCAGTTGAGTGCAGAGAGAGACCAGGACAGGGCATAGGTCCAGACTATTACTACAGAGAGGGACCAACTTACATCTGAGAGGATAGTGTGACAGGTAGAGATTTCCAAACTATCAGTGGAGGTGGATTTATTCCAGCGTACTGATGGAGTTGTGGTGACACCGCGGATGCATATGGACTTGGCGACAGCCAATGGGAGGGCTTCCTACTATATATCATTGTATTACGAGGTTGTCCCAAAGGGTCATAGAGCACCTAGTTTCAGTGAGTAGTTGATGGGTATGTTTTCATCACAGAGACCATCAGAGTTAGTGAAATCATTTGAGCAGAAAACAGGGCAGTAGTCATCCCAATAGGGTCCATGGGTGATGGGTCCTCCCCTAGATCGTAGGCCACCTAGTCCCCATGAGGGATCGAGTTAGACATGACTCACTTTTAATGTATACCTAGATGTATGTATATATGCCTCGATATAAAGGCTCCATTTTGACCGATGTACATGATGTATTATTTTTTTCTTATGCCTCGCTTGGAAGGCACATTTTTTAGTAATGCCCTTATGATGGCATTCTTTGTATCTAGATGTATTATCGAGACACATTATATATGGACATTTGATTTTGATATGTTATATGATGATGATTATGGTTATGGACTTATTCATGATGTGTATGATTATATCACATGTTTTAATGTGTTAATTTATTTCTACATATCATATTGTTTGGATATGAGATAGTAGTAGATGATGTCATGTTATTTTGCATGTGATATTTATGATGATCCATGTTTATATTATGGTCTATGTTTGAGGGGGACAAAATGTGGTCCCTCTTTCCCCTCGTGGTGATATTATATGATGTTAGCTTAGCATACATGTTTGTTTTTCATGTTCATGATTATGTAGATTAGATTTTTATTGATATATGTTGTATAGATGTGATGATAGATAGTATATGATAGATGTGATGATGACAAAAACTATATAAGTAAACAACAAATACAACTTAATCAAATCTAACTAACACAACACAATTATATACAAGTATGCAAGATAAAATGAACTCAATGCCTATGTACAATGATTAAAGTAACACTTTAAACTAAGCAAATGAATCAATTTAAAGCACACAACATGGAAAGATAATGTAATCAAAACTCTACAAACCGATAACTAAAAGTAAGAAAACCACTACTTTGTTTTTGTGGGACAATTTTGAAATGTTTTCTACTATTTTTTGTGTTATCTCAAAGATAATTTTCAAGGCTATTGTTCACATTGTTTTTGTAGTTTTGTCCCTAAAAGGGTTTTTCAGATTTTTAGGGTTTTCTAACATATTTGAATGTTTTTGTGTTTTCCAAAAGGTTTTCCAAAGCTATATATAGCAAACAAATAAGTGTGGATGCCCCTAGTAATAGAGGATGTACAAGGGAGAATTCCATGCGATATGTGCAAAGTGAAAATGTGAAGGTTCCCCAGCATTATATGGGAATATACAAAGGTGATTAGATATATATATATACAAATATATATATATATATATATATATATATAGATACACAGAAGAATAGATTAACTAGATCAAGGCCCTAAAAGATAGGTTAAGAGGATCCCTAGACTTAGGAAAACTAGCCCTAGATAGAAGCGATTGTTACTTATCTAGATGTGAGAGTTGCTTGTGAACAACGAATCCTCCTTAAGTGCCTAGGAATCTGGTTTTCACCCAAGGACTTGCCCAATGTGCCACAATTGTGTGGTTTTCATAGTTGGACGACCTGTTTTCTTTTTATTGTTTTCTTTATTTTTTGGTTTTTTTTTTTAATTTTATGAGGAACCTCATACTCAAGCATATAATCGCTTGAGATGCATTGCGTTCATTAGTTCCTTTAATTCCTCACCATCTGAGTGAGCCAGTTTATATGCCCCTAAACCATACTTAGATATGGTCCTAACCAGTTGGGCTCAAACTTGCCTTTCTTTTCTTGATCTTTGACTATGTTAAACTAGTTTTCTTTTAAAATGAGATCTCCTACCTCAAATTGATGAGGTATGATCCATTTTTTGTATCCTTATGACACTTGGTTCTGATAAACCTTCAAATGATTGAGTTCTCTCATATGCTTCTCATCCAATAGCTCTAACTCTGTTAGCCGAGCTACCCTGTAGTCTTCATCTTTGTCCAAATAGTCCCGAAGAGATATTCTCAGGGAGGAATCTCAATTTCCAATGGTATAATGGCCTTAGTGCCAAATACTAATGAATAAGGAGTAGCACTAGTAGGGGTGTGGATGGAGGTTTGATAGGCCCAAAGGGTGGGATGGATTTGTAGGTGCCAATTACAACCAGTTTTTCTAACCATCTTCTCCATGATATGAACAAGGGTTTTATTAGTGGCTTCACTTATCCATTACCTTGAGGGTAATAGGGAGTTGACCACTTGAGTCAGATTTGAAGAATTGGCATAACACTTTGACCATCTTGTTCTTAAAGGATTTACCATTGTCTACTACAATGGTGGAGGGGATGTCATAATGGCAAATGAGATGGTTCATTATGAACTTGGAGAGATCTGTGCACCGATTACATAAGTGAGAGGTACAACCTCTACCCATTTGGTGAAGTACTCGGTGGTAGTGATAATATGAGTGTGGCCATCTGAGGAAGTTGGAGTGAGCTTCCCTATGAGATCAAGTCCCCATTTTGAAAATGGCTAGGGTGTTGTGATGGGCTGCAAATCTTGTGTTGGTGCATGTATCAAGTTTCCATACTTTTGAAAAAGTTCACATTTCTTGACAAAGTTGCAACAATCTACTTCCATGGTAGGCCAATAGTAACCTACTCTCAATAGTTTCTTAGCAAGGACCATTCTACTTGTGTGTGCTCCACAAACACCTCCATGTACTTCTTTAATTACTTGGATTGACTCGGTCACATCAAGACAATGCAATCAGATTCCCATCATAGCCACAATGATAGAGGGTGCCTCCTAGGAGGGTATAATGGGCTATATGACAGATAAGGGATATTTTCTCAGTATGGGAGATATTTGGGGGAAAAGTGCCATCTTGTAAGTAGTTAAAAATGGAATGGTACCAAGGGGATAGAGGACCAACAACTTCACATGCTAGACAATATTTTGGCATGTCATATGTAGGCACTCAAGTGTTCAACAAAGAAAGGCATCTTGTTTGCCTGAGGTGGAATGTGTAGTAAAGACCCAATTATAGCCATGGCGTCTGTTGATTGATTATGTGATCTTGGCCTTTATTCAAAGATAATTGTATAAAGTACTCCTTCAGAGTTTCAACCAATTTCTTATATAGAACAAGCTTCTCATCTTTAAATTTTTATTCATCATTAACTTTCTTAATGATCAATTGGGAGTCACCAATGACTCGTATCTATTTGATGTTCCATGTGATAGCTAATTTTAAGCCGGCAATGAGCACCTCATATTCTACAATATTATTCGTACAAGGGAATCCCAAATGAAATGCCTACTGGAATGACTTCTCCAATGGGAGTGATAAGTACCACTCCTACTCTTGAACCATGAAAGGTGAATGACCCATCAAAGTGGACTTGCCATATGATGGATTCCTCAATGTACATCATAGATGCATCTGGAAGATCTAGACACAACGGTTCCATTCTTGGTAGGGGAGCTTCAGCCAACTGATCTACAAGTACCTATCCTTTTAGGGATTTTTGGTTAACAAATTCAATGTCAAACTCATTGAGGAGGATGATCCAATTAGCCATCTGTCTTGTAAGGGCAGGTTTAGATAGGAGGTATTTGAGAGGGTCAACTTTGGATATCAGCTTGGTCTTATTATTAAGGAGATAGTGGAAAATTTTTTGAAATGTAAAGACCACAACTAGGTAGGCCTTCTCAATTTGAGGATAGTTCAGCTCATAGGCAATCAAGGTGTGGCTGAGGTAATAAACCACCCTTTATTTGTGGCTAAGATCATATTGGGAAAGTAGTGCACCAATAGTGAATTGGGTAGCTGAAATATACAATAGTAGGGGTTCTCCTAGGGTAGGCGGCAAAAGAACAGGTGGACATATCAGATATTTCTTAAGAAATTCAAAGGCCTTTAGACAGTCCGGTCTTGAGTTAAAGGTGACATCTTTCTTCAAAAGATGTGTGAAAGGATGGCACTTATCTACAAGTTGTGATATGAATCAATGGATTTCCTAAATCTTTCCTTGTAGACTTCGTAGTTGTTTAAGGTTTGTTGGTGGAGGCATCTCTATAATAGCTGCAACCTTGGTGGGATCTACCTCTATCCCTCTTTACAAGACAATGAAACCAATAAATTTCTGATTGTACACCGAAGACACACTTCTTGGGATTTAAGCGAACCTTATAATCTTAGAGGCATTAAAATATACATCAAGCACTTTTGGGTGCTCTTATATGGTCTTAGATTTTGCTAGGATATCATCCACATAATCCTCCATGATGTCACTCATCATGTCATGGAAGATGATAGTCATTGCTTGTTGATATGTAGCCCCAACATTCTTGAGTCGAAAGGCATTACCTGATAGAAAAATGTCCCCAAGGGGTGATGAAAGCATTCTTATGTTGGTATTCCTCTATGATCTTGATCTGGTTATAGCCTAAAAATCCATCCATTAAGGACAACATCTCATAACCAATAGTTGAATCGATAATCATGTCGATGTTAGGTAAGGGGAAGTCATCTTTAGGACACACTTTGTTGATGTCTCTGAAGTCGATGCATATTCTGATGTTGAATGGATTCTTCTAGAATGGGACTATGTTAGATATCCAGTTTGAATAGTATATAGTTTTGATAAAAATATGCTACTAATAGTTTCTCCATCTCTTCTTTGACAAGTAGTGTAACTTTTGGGTGCATCTTCCTTAGTTTTTGCTTGATAGGTTTGACATCTGGGTGTACAACAAGGTTGTGCATGACCAACGCAGGTTTAAACTACGGCATATATACGTATGACCATGAAAATATGTCCATGCAAAATATGGTAATAGTGTTATGAAGGTTTTCTATTCTTGTGTTGAGAGTGAAGCTCCCAACTTTATCATTTTAGGATCCTCTTATGACCCAATGTTTACATTGATTATTTCCTCAACTAACATCTTTGATGTGTCCTCCATCCATGTAGGATTAGGGGGAGAGTAATATCTACTTCTACAGGTGGCTCAAGAGATTCTTGTCTTCACATGGTGGAACTACCTTTTGTTGACTCTTCTGTTTCTTCGTCCACAAGCGCCTCAAAGAGGTTTTCACGATGGGATCTTTGATTATTATTATTGCAAGATTTTTTTTTAGTACTTTTTCCCTTACTTTTTTTTTAAGCAACCACACAATTCTGCCTCTTCCCCAAAGTACACAAATGCATCCAATTTAATAGAGAAACCTTTCTTATGGTCACTATTTGGAATGGTATCTTTAAGTCCCATGAACTCTACAATTACATCTTAGTTTTGAATAAATCAACTGACATGTGAAGTTGTTGATCCCAATCAATGAGTTCGGGATATACAAGGGTGACTTAGAAATTGGCTTGGGAATTAGATCCGAGAAAGGGTGAAGATAGTTGAATCTAGAAACAAATTGGTAGAGGCAAGGTCCTCATATAGGCTACATTGGGAATTTGCATCATTGTCGAATGAGATGAGCTATCCTCACATTCAGAAGAGGTAACATATATCTCTGAGGGTGGATCGTCATGAGGTCTGATACCCATGCCATGTTTTTTGACTTATAATGGGGAATATGAATGGGATCTAATCTACCTTATGCATTGGTGCCGCATCCAAATCCCTTATAATCCATGGTGTGCATCATTCGATGACCCTTGATATATTGTGGAGCCTAGTGATATGAAGCCATCGTTCCTTCAGGTACCCAACTTGTAGGTGTATTGAGCATCTTCTCGTCTGACAAGAGACCAGTAGGAATAAAATTCTCAAAGGATTCATTAAAACTAGCCCGAGTGATTTTGAACTAAAAATATGGTCTTCCACGTGTCTTAGGTGACACTGAAAGATTGGATATTAAAAGGGCTGTTGAAGATTGAATTTAGCATTTGGGCCATATTTTCTAAACGTTTCTTCCCATGAGATAAAAGGATTAACTAATGAGAGAAAAATTTGATTGCAAGGAGTCAATGTATTTGGATCTATACGCTCCTTCATAGCTTTAGTTTGTAGTGGGACAAAAATATCAAAAGAAGGACACACATATACCACACGAGAAAAACTATGCAGTGCCCTAAAATGTGTAAATGGTTCTAGATCACTTGGAATGGTGATCGTCTGTCCTCCATGACATAACTTGATACACTGATGGAAGGTTGAAGGAATGGCATGTATGGCATGAATCCATGGGCGACCTAGGAGCATGTTATACGAAGGTCCAAGTCAAGGACATGGAACTTTGTATCATGATATGTGGGCCCCACTTCCATTGGGATCACTATGGTACCTACTGACTCACACTCTTCATTATCATAAGTTGTGATTGTAATGGTCTTAGCATCCAAATCTTCTTCTATATGGCCTAGCTGCCTGACAAGCTTCAATGTACAAATATTCAAAAGTGGATCTATCGTCTAAAATTACTCTCTTTATCTTACGATGAGTAACGAAGACCTTTATGTACAAAGGTAAGTTGTGTTCAGGATTTTTACGCAGGATTTCATTTTGATCGAAAGAGATATAGTCATTGGGATTAATATTTACAACCATTTCTTGGAGGTGTGTAGGATCTACATCTATGGATACTCCTGATCCCTGAAGCATTTTATATAGTATGTTTTTATGATAATTTGAGATTTTGAGAAGGTCTAAGATCAAGATCTTAGCTATGGTTTTCTCTAATTGTTCTAATAAGTCATATTGACCTTCTTGAGGGATAGGTAGAGGAGGTTTTGGGATCACTAAGTGAGCACATCGTGTGCCCACATCACAACTATTACCTAAGATCCTAATAGTATTTACTTGTTCACTAGATGAACGAATACAACCTATGAGGGAATCAAAGGATTATCGGTTGATGGATACACATAGTTAGTAGTTTTATAGTCATTAGAGGACTGACCTTAATCTGGATTCTTGTTTCCTTTGTTATCATGTTTGGGAAAAGGGTGTTTGAATATTCCCATCTTCTCGTTAGGACCTTGACCTTGTCCCGATTCAGGTGAATCCACCTCAATTTTCTTCTTCAATAAGGTCTTGAATGAAATTCTGCAACTTCATACATCTGTCGGTCTTGTGTCCTTTGACATGGTGAAAGTCACAGTATTCATGTTCTTTGAACCATACTAGTTTAGGTGCATCATCTAGATAAGGTATTGTTGTGGTTGGATACTACACCATGTTTACAACATCTAATTATTTAAGGATGACAGATAATGATTCTATTAAAGGTGTAAATGTTTGTTTGGGGCTTATTTTGGGTGAGGTCCTTGTGTAAGCTTCAAGAGTAGACCATTTTGTACATCTTGGACATTTGGAGTCTGTGATTTTGTCTTTGATGACATTCTTGTTCTTATTGAAGAACTTGGGTTTTTTTACTGGATTTCGACTCGTGTTTATCTTTTGAAAAGGGTTTGATCGTTCCCTTTCTATGAGATCCTTCTCGATTTGGTTTCCCTTCTCAATAACTTCTTCAAAGTTAGTGATATAGTGCATTTGTAGATGAAAGGCTATGTCTTGATTCAATTTTGGAACAAAGATGCTAACCATTTGCTTTTCCAGAATGGGACAAGGGAAATGGCTTGCTAACCCCGCTATCATTGCTACAAGAAACCAACAAAGGTCTCATTCGGTTTTTGTTTTGCGTTGCAAATATCTACCATGGTAATGTCACTCTCCATGTTAAAAGAGAAATGACATAAAAAATTTCAGCTAGTGTGGGCCATGTTGCGATCATTCCCTTAGGTATGTGGAGGAACCATTCTAGCATATATCCTCCTAAGCTGCAAGGGAAAAAAACGTATAAGATATTTTTCACTTTAAGCTACTTTCTAGCAAACCATGTAGAAGTCTTTAATATGATCACGAGGATCACCTTTACCTTTATATTTGTCAAACTTAGGAAAATCAAATTTTTTAGGGAATGACACTCGTAACATGTCTCTCTTGAAGGGGTAAGGACATAGTTCTTCGTATTGGTACTTTTTACTATGACCTACATTACTCTCCTGGAGAGTTGTGAGCATGTTCTTCATGGATTGCAACTCTTGTGTAATGAGTTTCTCTTTCATAGGGGATGATGGTCTATTCACTTGAGTAACCTTTAACATTTCATCGTCGTAAGGTTCGGTGTGAAATTCACCAGATTTGGATTTAAGTTTTCCTTACGTGTACTCTTGCTCGAGGAACCTAAGTTTGCTAACTTTTGACTAAGCTTCAGATATCTATCTTTGTATAACCTCTTCTTTAGCTTGAGGATCATCTTCTTCATCATATTGAGGAGGTAACTCCTTGTGTTCACATTTGATCCTAACTTTGCATGAGGCTTTAAAGTATGGTCTTCGAGAACCATCTATTTGTTTTGGCCCTTCACTCTCAAAGTTTTTATTATGAGCACCAAAAGTGGAAGTGTATCCTCCGTCAAAAGGATTATCCATGTCGATAAGGGGAGGTCATTGTGGCTCTTCTACCTCTTAGTTAATGGTTTTGATAGCCACTTCACATTCTTGTGGTAATTTGGCTCCTAGTTCTAGGACTCGTGTGAGTACTTGATCTCTATTATAGTATAGGATTTCATTGAAGCAAGCGAGATCAAGGGTGTGTTGCTCTTCAGATGAATCAATATCATCCCCACTATGGTCAATTAATACTTCCATGTCTTTAACCTCTAAAAAGAGGGGACCTAAGTTATGACCACTAAAGGGATAGGTTGAACTAAAAGGATTTAACTCTAATTCGCGTTCAAATCTTTTAGATGCCATTTTTGTGATAGGTGGCATCACTAGTCTCTTCTATACTAGGTTTTGTCTAAGTGTAATCAAGATGTAACAAACCTAGGTGCAACGTGGTATAAGTTTCCTAAAGTCTCAATGTTTCACCAATCAATGTTTTAACGAATAATGGGTTAAAGAATCAAAGAATCTAATGATTTTTCCTAGATATAAGTCTATGCTAATTGTTATCACACAAGGAACAATCATGCAAGTCTATGAGTAAACTAGTCAATCAACCAATAGTTTACACCTTATGTTTCTCAACGGTAGTTCAACGTATAAATGATCAACTCAATGTCAATGTTTATGTCAAGTTCAAAATGAATAAGGCATAAGCACTAGCAAGGGGTTGATGTGACTCCCAATCAAAGGATACTATGACAAGTTTAGAAACAAGCAAGACCTAAGTCCTAAAAGGTAGAAATTACGCATGTAAGGAACGCAACAATACTACTAAGGTACGTTAACCAAGTTTCAAGAGAAAGCAAGGTTTTAACACCGAAATAATATGGATACGATACACAAACAACGTAACCACCACTCTTCAAGATTTGAGGTAATGTTTGAAACAAAACTAAGTGTAAGTATACTAAGGATTTGTTAAGATGTGGGCAGCGTAACACCACAATGCAGACACTTAGATCATGTTCATGAGGAACGAGGCATAAGTATCATAATTGTGTCGATGTAATGCAAACAAAGTAACACATCTAAGGGAGATCAAAAGGTGAATCAAGCCTAACTATGTCGATAATGTGTCCTGAGACATAGGGCCTACTAGAACATGATGACGTACCATTCACACTTTCAACACTTGCATTCCGATAATGCAACCTAGTCATGCAAGTAGACTACAAAAGTGGTGGACACAATTATTTCTAACGGTATCCGTGCGTGTTTTTCTCTTTTGTCCCAAATGGGCAACAAGATAACAAAGGTGTAGACCAAGTGATGATGAAACAAACTAAGTATAACTTCGGTAGAGTTTCACCTTACCTTAGGGTAAGTGAAGAACTATGACAAAGTGACACTTTTGTAAGCTTCATGATGAATAACACTTAGCTTCAACTTAAGTGGACTCTTACCTTGTTCGAATAACAAGGTTTTGACTCCAAGCAATTCGTCACTTCATGAGAGCTCTATAAAACATGATGGCTTGATATGGCAAAGTGGGCTCCAAGAAAATATGGCTTTCCTAGGTGGTTCCCTCAACTAGGTACCACAAACACCCTCTACGAGCTCGATTTACCAAGAAAGTCACACTAACTAGTCTTGGAGTATCTGGATTTACTTTACCCCCTTCAAATATGATGATAAATGAATGTGTTCACACGTATCTTTCACTGGGGTTGCAATGGAGAATGTTTTGGTGCTAAACTCACAAATAATATCTAGTCAAGTGGGTAAGTGGAGCACTTCTCACTTCATCTAAAATATTCCCTCTTATGTGGACTACTTTGGGGTTCCTATGACCACCCCCTTTATTGTAGCTTAAGGATTATGCTAAGGGGGTTATGTCCTAGTTTAAAGTAGATGGGGCATACCCTTATCTAAACTTGTAAATCAAGTGTGTTAAATATGGTGCATTTTTATCTTTTAGACTTAATGTGGTTTTTGTCGCACACTGTTTGACAACCTATAAGAAATGAGTTAGCCTTCGTTTAGACTCTAATTCTTTTGCAAGTGATTTTGGTCCTACACACCAAGATTAGTAATTTTCCAAGTGATCAAATCATCATATAAAGGAGATAGAATGTCATTTTTATTTCCCATATCATCCTAAGACACAAGGAAAGAGCATACACAACAAAATACCTCACTAATTTTGTGAAAATGGAAAATACTCAATCAAATTACGAAAAGTAAGTTTTTTTACCAAATTTGAAGTTATTTCCCTTATAAAACTTAATTGAAGTGTTTGTGAAAGCATAAATAAGGTATTGAAACATTTTTTATTCCCAAGATCACCTAGAAGGTGCAAGGGAAGATCATATGCATTTCAAAACCTTACAAATAATGATGCGACATTCAACAACTCAACTAAGTAAAGTTAGCACAAAACTACAATATTATCAAAGTAACCTATGAAAACACTGATTAGTATCAACAAAAACCTACAAAAAGTGTTAGAAACTCCAATAATCAACCCCTGCAAGTGTTAGAACAAAGCTTGATTTTAACAAAGTAACCCTTGTGTGCTCCTAGCAACATGTGCGTGCCTAAGATGACAGTGTGTGACTTTGTGGAAAATATAGGGAGAAATAACACTTGTGTGGGGAAAATGACACTTGTGTGTCTGAGAGAGATATGCATGTCTATGCAAGCATCTACGTGTGTTTTATGACATATTTATGTCTATGGTTTAAATCCTTGACATAGGGTCAAAATATAAGGGAACATGTGCATGTCCAAAGAAACGTGTGTACATCCCTAGGAACATGTGTCTGTGCTATCAAATAGGTGTGCATGTTTTTTGACATGTGCGTGCCCCTCAGAACACTGCGCATATGGTCCTAAAAAACCACAAAAAAAGATGAGAAACAAAAATCTAAAACTGCAAACAGGTTATATTTTTCTTTCTAATTCAATTTCTAACATAAACCCAATAAATATGCATGCAAAAGGAAGATTTACTACTTTTAAGATTATCAAAAGCTTGAAACTACACTAGTTAACCTTCAAAATGCATGAAAATGGTTAGAACTTGAAGTAAAAATCTTGAAAAACAACTTCTAGAGACCATGGAGTAAGGTCCCACCGGGCGTGCCATATGTGAACATGTATAAGTTAGAAAATCTATAGAAATGAGGCTAGAACACTAAAGAAACCTCAAATCTTTTACCAACTTAACTATGAACCATCAAGATAAGAGATAAACAAGAGCTACTCCTATGCATGTATTATAACTTTGAAATAACATCAAACTAACATGTATATACTACTCTCTACTCTTTGAATGCTACTAAAACATGAACCTATGAAGATCCTAGCAATCAAATATGATTGTTTGATATGGTTCTCAAGCTTTCAAGAATGAGGTTTCACCATCAATGTTGGAAGCAATATTTGGGGATGTAATGGTAAAAATGATAGCTCAATAACAATGAAGAAATAATAAAATCCTAATTGCTTATAGTTTATGCTAGAGGAGGGAAAGTGTTCTTAGAAAAGTGAGGGGGTAGAGGTCTATTTATAGTTTTCTAATTTCAAGAAAGGGATATTTTTGGTGCATGTGGGAAAAAAGCACTTTTAGCAAGTCAAAGAAAGGTTTTACTAGGTTTAGAGAATAATTAATCTTGTGGGATTAATTAGGGGTCCTAAGTAGGCTTAGGTAGCTTTCTGGGAGCATCGGAGGAGGTTTGAATAGATTTTAGAAGCATTGGAAGTGGGAGCTAGCTAATAAGAATATTTATTAGTAAACTGCAAGATAAGAAGCTTAATTAATGTGTAATGGTATTAAGAGGAATTGAAGAGAAAAAATATCCTAATTGATGAAGTGTCGTCAATTTACAGGGAACATAATAGTTAGTGCAAGTTTAGTAATAAAGTTGCTTTGATCAAACTATAGGTGTCTAAATTACTATTGAAGTTATTTTTAGCATTAATATGACCCTTATTAACTTTAGAATAACAATCAATTGTTTAATGACCAAATTTACCACATTTGGTACATGTTTCATCAAACTTGACCTTAAAATTTGATTATTTTTAGGATTGAACTTAGATTTAAAATTTTATTGTTGATTCGTATTGTTGTTATTCTTATTTTTGAATGATTTCTAATTTTGGGATAATAATTCCTAAGAGGCATTCTCTTTTGAGGCAAAGTTCTCCATTACTCTTTCTTCTTAAATGAGTAGAGAATAAAATAAATCTAAATCAGGTAAATCATATTCATTTTAATACTTATAATTCAAAAAAGAAATGTAATTTCTAAATTTTTCATGTATGTTAATATGAATAATAAAATATAACAACTTATCTTGAAATAATTCACAATTACAGTCATCTAACTGAGCCTTAATGTTCTTAATCTTAGCTAGATAATTGACTATCTTTTCATCTCCTTTCATTGGATTTGTAAATAGTTCCATGATTAGTTTTATTATCTTAGAAAGGTGACTTCCTTCATGTATAGTATGTTCTTGATTCCATGCATTAGCTAAAGAATCCATGTGTCCTATATGCAATAATAATTTATCTTTGATACTTTGCAATAAGATGGACATGGCCTCTTAGTATTATTGAGAGAAGACACTCAAGCTTTCAGAATTATCTTGTCTCCTAGTGTGTCTCTTTTCAACACCACTAACTAGATCCCAAATATTTCTTGCCATAAAGATATATTTAAGCCTAATTCTCCAAATACTATAGTTTGTACCATTTAATAATAGATATTTATCCATGGAGAAATTAGAAGAACTAGCCATTTAAAAAAACTTAGCAAATTTGTTATGCGGGTTTTAACAATGTATTTGTTACGGAGGTGATAATGTATTAGGTCCAGAGCTGATAGTATATTTGGTTTAGAATTGAAACTATATTTGGTCTAGAGCTAATAGTATATTTGGTCAAAAATTATGGTATATTTGGTACATAGTCGATAAAGTAATCTGGAACAAAGAACACCACCCGCAAGAAAAGGAAGTTTGTGAAAAAAAAAAAACAATCCGTGAAACAAGAAAAAATGCCTCGTAAGAAAGTAGAGAGCCACAAGACATGGCAATGTGGATAAGACTAGGAGATAAGGGATCATGGAGAAATATTTTCACGAGACAAGAAAAAGTTCACAAAGCAACAAGTAAGATAGTGAAACAACGAACTTCCACAAGGCAAAAGAAAATCCTTGGAGAAAAAGAAAATGCAAATAGCCGTCGAACAAGGTTGGAATCTGCATAACAAGTAGAATGCAATGGAGCTAGCCAACAAGACATTACACAACACGAGAATGTTGCGACAACAAAAAAATGACACGAATTCAAGGAAAAAGTGCATGAAGCAAAGTAGAATGTTATGAAATAGCATAAATGCCACACAACATGACTAGAAACCACATAACAAGCAATGATCTACGTAAAGAAGGAAAATTTTGTGGATGAAGAAGATTCTATACAGCACAAAAATACCTTGCAAGACACAAATAAGCCACACAAAACCTAATTAATTTTTGCAAGACATAAACAAGTCACACAACACTTAGGTAAGTTGTGCAAGAAATTAATAAGTTGCGTAATAAAGTAGAGAGCCGTAGATCAAAGATAAAGTTTCACAACACTTAAATAAGTTGTACAAAACATAGAAATGTTGCATAAAATGTAGAAATATTGTACAAATCAATAGAAATGTTGGAAAATACTAAGGAAGGTTGTGGAACATGTGAATAAGTCGTAAAGCTAAGGAAAATCCCACAAAGCAAAGGCAAAAACTCGTGAAAGACAATAAAATACAAAGGAAGGTCGCAAGTGATTAAAACTACTAAATCTAATCATACGAAGGCTTGATAAAGAAAAGAAGTCAAGAACAACCTAGGTTTTTATCTAATCATACGAAGGCTTGATAGAGATAGGAATTCAAGAACAACCTAGGTTTTGATCATCCACAGTAATTTAAAGCATCCAAGCACTCCATATTTATCTTAATTCACATTGAATTAGGGTTTGTGCACCTTATAGGACTAAAACAACCACACAACCTTTGGTTAGGACGTTGCGAGATCTTAAATTTTTGAAGTGCTTGAGATCTATAAGATTCTTTACACCTATAAATCACAAACAACCATATCTATCATACACAAGCATAAACACCAAATATGGAGATAAATAATATGAAAAATTTATACATCCACTAAAATAAATTTCAAGGATTATAGTTTATGATTATACAACAATTTATGATAGATTACATCACAGAATGAATTATATATTAGATGAACATGAAAGTAAATGAACACAAGGCACAAGATTTAAGTCGTAAAAACTTTCGGTAAAAAACCACTAAAAATTTACTTATCTTTATTTCACCCAAGACTCCTACTATTTCAAGAATCCACGGGAGTTACACCTTTAAGGAGGAATTATAAACTATCACATGCATTTTCTCATGTGTGTAGATGAATCTTCACACCATTCACATCATGTATCTATAATATGATCACATAAACAACTCACATGCATTCACACTTCTCTATTTTTCATTGTATCATATTTTGCACACTTTGTCTAATCTCAAAGAGATCACCTTGATGTATATTAAGGATGGTGGCCCTATCTTGGGTCACTCTTATATCTAAATTTTAAACATTTCTAAAGCAAAGTAATATATTCTAACATGCTTATATATGCCATAATTGTTTAGTCTATGGTGGGTTTGTATTAAGTCATTTTCCCACCTAATATTATAACCCCAACATATTCTTCCATATTACAATTTATTTCATGGTTAAAATATCTTGAACAAGGTCATTATAATCCATTTTTTTGGAAAAATAAATTGTAGTATAATAAATCAAATTTCATTATTTGAGTATTAACAAGGTGTGTTTTGTATACACTGATTTTTCACTTTTTCATCTTTCATACCTATAATTTCCTTTGTACAAATAAGGGTCGTTGATGAATCTATTTCCTCGGTGGGTGCCTTAAGGGGTCTGTCGAGAATGGGGAATGGTTATTCACGTAATTTATTTAACAAAAATTAACTTTTGTAAAACCTTTAAGCGTAGAGTCATGTATGATAAATAAATACTAAAATACATATTTGACACAAGCAATAAGTTAATAGAGTATGAAACCATAAGTGTAAGAGAGAGAGGAATGAACTTAGCCTATTTGCACTTAATATGGGACTGATGCATAATGGGAAAAATATTTAATAGGAAATGATTTGTGTCGTTATTTCTCTAAATAAACTTTGTAGGTCATGAAACAAGGTTAGCACGAGTGCCCATGGTAGAAAGGGGCACATGGGCGTTGACGACCTCTATTGGGTTCTTATGACTACGAAAATGGTCAAAACCTTATTTTTGGAGTGCCACACAAGTTTCTCCAGTATTATCTTTTGATCACCTATGTGTTGCAATATGATCGCCAAGGTACCTATAACCTATAAAATAAAGATTCACTTGTAAAACCCACAATACCACATCAAATCCAAAAAGAAAGATGTAATATGGGGATTCAGACTAACCCCGGTAGTCACCCGATAGAGTGATCTTAAAATTGAGAATTGTACTACATCTCAAACTCCATGTAGTTCTTGTGAGTGTGTGAAAGAATCGTTCCCTAGGATTCCCTTGTGCAAGTGCACTTGATAATGAGATAGCTAGATGTAGCAATGTAGATAGATGTGTGGATGGCAAAATGAAACTTCCCCTTCCTATGTTGTGTATGTAGAAAATACAGTCCCTTGTCCAAATGGATGTTTATGAATGCCTTGAAGTATTTGAGGTTCCTTTGGATGTAAGCTTAGGTGATGGTAGTAATTCTTAGAGCTTGGTCCTTTATTTTGATCACATAATTATGTATTTATATGATTCCCTTATTTGAATTTTGTAATTGACAACAAGAAGGATGACCCATAAGAAAATAAAATTCCCAAAATATAAAAGAGGCCCAAAAAAGTGAGTAAGGTGGAAAGAGGTCGGGGGGCACCTAGAGGGGACGAGGGGGCTTGGGCTGGCCGTGTGTCTAAAGTCATAAAAGATAGGTAAGTAAAGTTATGACTAGGTTGTAGGGTGTGTAAGTCAAAGAGGAAACAAGAAACAAAAAAAAGAGGCCAAGACAATTGTAAATTATTAGTTTCTTGCTTAGGAATCATATGAATGCTAGTATGTGTTTATGGACCTAGAAATGTACCCAAGTGCATAATTTTGTGTCTACATTTTCCCCCACTTTATGTTGTTGAGTGAATACTGATAACATAAAGTAGTTAGAAAGATTGTGTTTTGATAACCATGTAGAATGTGATGGCGATAACATGTCGAAGAGACAAGTGAAGCATGGAATGAATGTAAAATGAAGTGTGGAAACTAGGAAAGGAAAGTGACCCTAGGGGTGTATGCGTATGTGTTGTAATCATTGTTGTTGTAGCTTATTGAAGGTTGTTTCTTGTTGTGTATTAAGGATGGACCTACAAAATAAGAGTGAAGAAGTAGTCAAAGATGTGTATATGAAAAATTTGCATAAGTATGTAAAGCATGTGAAAGTATGTAAAAGTAGTAAATGGAAAGTGTGCACCTGATTTGTAAAGAGTGAAAAGGATAGAAAATGTCTGAAATACTATAGAAGATTGAGTTTTTGGGTGATCTCACACTAAAGAGTTATTTTTTAGCAATCTCATGCCAAGAGTGAGTGTTTTTGGGTGATCTCACGCCAAAGTACAAGTGAGTTTTTGGGCAATCTCACACCAAAGAGTGTAGAGTGTCTTGTTACTCCTTCCATGACTGACTACCCGATTATACACCATTGTAGATGGTGTGATCATAATTTTTTCTTATTGTCCCTCATTTGTTTCAAATGTAATGTTTTTTGTTCGATTGAAATGGAGATAGAATGCATTCTACTTGTTGGAGGATTGTGTATGTACTATGAAATTGCTCTGTAAAGCTGTTGTGAAATGTGTTGATCTGAGAAGATTGTTATGTGTGCCCCCAAGACATTAGCACCCATGGGAGGACACAAATGCTTGGGAACTCATTTCTAATCCTAGGTATTGGTGTTTGTGTTGTGTTGAGGACCCAAGTCATATTTTGGGTTTTTGACTATGTATGACTTCTTTGTTCTATATTATGTAGCATGTATTATAGCTCTACGAGATAATGGTATGGGGTGATTGATTCACCCAATGTATGCCCCCTCATTTGGGGTGCATGTGACGTCACTAGGAGTATGTGGCCCAAAGAGAGGACCCGATGTTGATCTAAACTATATCCCTAAATGGGGAGGGAATGTGCATGGTAAAAACCAAGGCACATGCAAACAATATGGCTAGTAATTATGTGTTAGTAGAAAAAGTAGAAAACATGTCATAGAAAAATAATGTAACAAGCAAGTGTGCATACAAGATGGACCACGAAAAGTGGGTTTCAAACATGGGACATCACTCACAATGTCACAAGACAATCAAGGTTGAAAGTGGCCAAAAGAATACAAAAATGATCAAACAAGACATAGGGCATAGCCCGTAAACAATAACATACAAGTAGAAAGCAAATGGAAAATAGTGTCGAGAAAAGTGTCAAACAACCATGGTGGAAAATAGTTCTTGTAAGGAAAATGCTGCACATGAAGCACCCATTAGCATGTTAGAAAGATAAAAGTATATCAAAGCATGTATTCATCAATAGAAAGTAGTGTGCTAGAAGAATAGAAGTAGTAAATAATGAAACAATAGCACATGTAATGTGTGAGAATGTAGATTCCCCAGGAGCCTCGGTGGGACTGGTAAGAGGTACAATGCCAAGCATCATTACAATGTGTAAGGATCTGTAAGAAAGTCTGCATTCACAACTAGAGAACAAGTGAATGCACATGTGTATATATAGAAAATATATTGACATACTAAGTATCCATCTAGCATGGGAAACAAAGTGTACATGTAAGTATAAGCAAAAATAATAAGTAAGTGCAACCAAGATATGCAATATGTTATGTATGAGTGAGATGGAATGGTATGCAATATGAATGTGATAGGAGCAAGCATGCCCCCAAGTGGATGTGATGAGATATGTATGAGATGAGGTTCATTTATAAAATACCCTCAACAATCAAGAATGAACCATAGAACAAGAGTGCATCATCGGAAATGGTTTGAAAATGTGTGTTAGAAAGATAGAATAAAACATGAATCATAGAGCATAAAGAGTGAGTGATGTGAGGTTTATTTAAGATTTATACCCTCAGAATCGAGTATGAACCATGGAACTAGAGTGTGTCATAGGGTAGTGAATGATACAAGTGTGTGTGTTTCATGATGTATAAGAGAGATGAGAAATACTAGATGCAAATAATAGAGCGTAATGTGTATGTATATAGAGTATAAAAAATAATGTTGATGATTGGGGGGGAAGAAATCATGATTCCCCCCCCACCCCGAGTGTGTGATGAATAGAAGAATCAAGTAACATCATCTAGGAGATCATCATTTTTAGGGTCAAAGCCTAATGGAGCTGGATCAGAGACTTGATAAGAAATAGTGTGAGGTTGATCATATAGAGATCCCTTGCAGTGTAAATTGTACATGCCCATTGCATATTCTTCATCAATGAAAGGTGGTTGTGGACAACCATGTGCATACCATCGAGTGAGATTTTGAGAATAACCCAAAAAAGGATTCATTGCAAATATAAAATGGCAAAAGGCATAGGAAATGTGATATCAGTATGATTAGGATCTATAGTGCCATCAATGTAATCAAGCCAATACTATCCAAGTGTGAGTGGAGAAGAAGCACGAGAAGTGTGTGAAAGGAAGACTGATAAATGGAATACATGAAAGCCATAAGAAGTAGTGATGTGAACATATCCATGATATAGGTGAGGAGAGTGATGCAGAGGAAAGAGATCAACAAATGTGAATCCTAACCAATTCAAGCCATCATGTGTGCAAATAGTGTTAGAGAAAGTAGGATCGAATGGAATGTGAGGCCAATAAGAGTCATGTATGAAAAGAGTGCATGTGAAAGGAGGAGGTGCTGACATAGAGTGTTCTTGGAGAGATGAAGTAGATGGTATGATGTCCAATGCAAAAATGGATCCTTAGAGATGAAACATGTCGATAGTAGGGGAAAGATGTTCCATGAGTTGATAATCATTAGTGAGATATGTAGGCATCATGGGGATGACTAGAATTGTGATATAGAAGTGGAGTAGGGAGAGAAGTGAGTGGGTCTAGGTGTAATATTTGAATGGGTCATGGTCAACAATAATAACATATGCATGGCCATCATGTAGGAATTTAACACACCGATGAACTGTAGAAGGTACTACTGCATAGTGTGAAGTCATGGCCTACCAAGTAAGCAATTGTATTGATTTTGGCATAGATGACAAAGAATACCATAGGAATGGTTTTAGGCCCAACTATGAGGGAAAGGTGATATTTCCCATGCACGAATGCGTAGAAGAATCATAGATATGGATAGAAATGGATGAGGGAATGACATGAGATGAGGAAAGGACAAGTTGAAGAAATGTGAGATTATAAAGATTGAGCTCGGATCCATTATCAACTAGTACTCACCTAATGCCTATATTATAGATATAAGCCTGGATATAAAGAGGAGGGTCATTGTCATAAATAGAAAGAGAGGTGGCCATATCAGATGGGAAAGTAATTTATGGAGAAAATGTGGCTACAAACTACTAATATACATGATCCAGAGGAGTATTGGGAGAAATGCGAGCATTGGCCAAGAAAGAGTTGATTTTAGCCTTACAATCAGGATGAGCCTACAATAAGGCATGGATGGAGATACTCATGGTGAAAGGACCCTAAAATATTGAATCAAGACAAGAAAGAGAAGATCCAAGAGTAGTTGAATGTAGGTTCAACAAATGATTTAATAAAAAATAACTTTTCTAAAACCTTTCATTACAGAGTCGCATATGATAAATAAATACTAAAATGCAAATTTGATACAAGTAATAAGCTAGTGGAATATGAAACCCTAAGTGCAAGAGAGAGAGAGATAAATGGACTTATCTGATTTGTGTTTGATCTAGGAATGATGCAGACTAGGAAAACTATTGAACAGGAAATGATCCGTTTCATTATTTCTCTAAATAAATTTTAAGTAGGTCACAAAATAGGACACACGGTGCCCATGATAGGATAGGGGCACCTGGGCATTGATAACCTCTACTAGGCACCTATGATTGTGAAAATGGTCATAACCTGATTTCTAAAATGTCGCCAGTATTTCTTTTGATCACTATGTCACAATATGATCAATCCAATGTACTTGTAACCTGTAAAATAAATATTCACCTATAAAACCCACAATACCACATCAAATCCAAAAAGAAATATGCAATATGGTGAGTTGGACTAAACCCGGTGGTCACCCGACGGAGTAAGCTTACAATGAGGTTCTATAATACATCTCATACTCCACATAGTTCTTATGAGTGTGTGAAAGAATCATGCCCTAAGATGCCCTTGTGTAAGTGCACTTGATAACGGGCTAGCTAGATGTAGCAATGTAGATAGATGTGTGGATGGAAAAATGAAATTCCCCTTCTATGTGCTATGTATGTAGAAAATGTAGTCCCTTATCCCTTGAATGGATCTTATATGGATGCCTTGAATTTCTTTAGGTTCCTTTAAATGCAATCTTAGGTGATGGTAGTAATGTTTAGATCTTGGTCCTTTATTTTGGTCACATAACTATATATTTATATGATTCCTTTGCTTGAATTTTGTAATTAACTATTAGAAGCCAACCCATAAGAAAATAAGATGCCCAAAAGATAAAAGAGGCCCAAAAAGAATGAGTAAGGTGGAAAGAGGTTGGGGAGCCTAGAGGGGACGAGGGCGCCTGGCGCTAGTTTCTGTCCAAGGCGTTGTTGTCTGGAAAATATAAGCAAGTACATTTTTGACTGGATGGGTTGTAGGGTGTGTAATTTCAAAGAGGAAACAAGAAATATAGAAAAGTGGTCAAGGAAAATCTTCAATTATTAGTCTTCTTTTTTGGGAATCGTATGAATGCTAGTATGTGTTTATGGACCTAGAAATGTACCTAAGTGCATAATTTTTTGTCTACAGTAGCCATTATGGGTTAGAGACAAGTGCATAGAGAGAGTGGCATTATTTGGTTTTGGTCTTAGTTTTCCATACACTAGGTGCCTTTTTCTTCCTAGGTCTCATATGCATTACAATCATGACTTCCTCGCTTGCATTTCACCATTTTGCACTTTTTCCATCCTCTTTCATGACCCATAACACACTATTTTTTCTTCGCATGACACATTACTTTATTTTTACATCCCTATCCGATACAATCACATGTGGGCGATTGTATTGGTGTTATGTTTTCTCATGGCCGACATAATCACTCATGGGAAATTGTGTCATTGTTATATTTTCTCTTGGCCAACACCATCTCCCATGGGTGATGGCATCCTATATATACCTCCACCACATTTGACACTCAAAAAGAAAGAGGAAGCTAAGGCATATGAATTACCAATTTCTCTTCTCTTCTATGTCATCTTTGCATATGATTGTTATTTTTTTATTCATCTTTTATCTTGCTTGGATTGGATTATACACTCTTCTTCTTGGATGATTACTTGCACTATTGGGTCATCATATAACGAGTCTAGGACAAGAATGGTCTTCCCTACTCCACCTAATAGTTATTCTCTCTATGTGTTGCTTCTCATAGGAGACAGATGTATCAACTACCACCCTACATGTACATGTGAGTTCTCTAACCCTTATTTTTCATTTTACAGATTAGTTCATTTCCTCTTCTTCATTATGCTATGTTAGTTTAGTATTATGCATGTTTGATGCTAACTAGCTTAGTACTCTTATCAAATATCAACTCCTTAATTACTTTCATTTCAAGTATTACATGCTTCTTTCTTTTTGTTATTTATCCATACCTCTACACACCCAACCACCGATATCTTAGTAGGGTTCCTTCCTCTATCTCGATCATGGGCCTTAGAAACCCTAGGTTGACCTAGTGTAAGGGTTACTTCCCTCTAGATATACAACCCTAGTGCTCATTGTATCCCCTTTAATTTTATCCCCTTATATTTCAGTACATGTGTGTCTCTTACTCGTTGCCTCAAATACCCTATTTGAATAGATGAGTGAGAGTGCATGTTGTTGAGACACATTTTGGTCCACATAAATTCTTTATTGAACCGGACGTGAAATCTTATAGACCTTCCGATCAAACACATCTCATTAAAATTACCCATATTTCATTTTGACTTCATATAAGCATCTAAAATCACTAAAATCCCTAAGAATGTGTTTACACATACATCATTGCCTAGGGGTAATTCTATCTATTTTGTCACATTGTTTCCATAAACATTGACCCTTGTGTAGACCTTATCACATAGCTGATCTTGTATGGTGTTGTCCTATCACTTCCTAGACATCATTGGCCTCTGTTTGAGCTTCTTGGCAGGGCTGATTCTAGTTTTCCTCGAATTTTTCTCCTTACATCATTGGCCCCTGTGTAAATATTCTACAAGGTTGATTATGTCTAAAGTGCAATTTTCCATAGCCTTATTTTCAGTTTCTAACTTAAAAATATGTCACCTTTGAGGATATTTTTGGCACAACTGAACACCATGAACTTATCCATGGGATATTCCTTTGTGCCTACATCTCCTCTCCACGCTCCTAAGTGTTCTAGCTCTCATCCCAAAATCATTAATCTTCCTAGTCACTCCAACCTCACCTGTGAAACTATGTTGTCCTAACCTTGTCCCTTTGATGAGTCAAAGCATGGTCGTGTAATAGAATTTAATGTGGTTAAGATCGAGAACATAGGTCTTAGGTCCATCATCAATAATCTTAAAAAAAATGAATACTTTACCCCCAAAAAAGACAGAGGTTTTCAGAAGATATCCACTGATGCCATGGAAATGACCATACCCCATCTTAACCAAGGATTGCCATATCATGATCGAATCCTCCCTATAGAACTGATCAAAATGAATCTCCCAAAACCCCCACTAATGATCATGAATATCATGAGAAACCACCTATAAACAAAGGTTGTTCTTCTTATATAGATCCTAACATGGTAAAACTTAAGCTCTTAGATCAGATGGCCTTATCCCAAGTTACCACCACAACTAGCATGCTCCAAATGCAAAACTAGATGTTACAGATAGCACCTCCAAATGTATTTCCTAGATTTCCTTCTTATACCCCCTCAATTGGTGGATGTACATAGGAATCTTATTCCTCCTCTACCAATTTGAAGTAAGATGTTACAAACTATCCAAAATGAACCTTTAACTCCTTACATTACTGTCATGGACTTAGGAGAGATTGTCCCTACCATATCCTACAATGGTTCTGTAGATCCATTCCGATATCTTAAGACCTTTGGAAATATTTACAAAGAATGGATTCAGACAAATACCTATGAAATTTTTAAGCTTCTAGCAAGGAATTTTGTAGGCGAGGCATTAGAATGGTATAACCAACTTCCTCCCAACTTGATAGTTGATCTAGAAGGCTTGGTCAAATCTCTCATCTCTGAGTTTTAACAACAATACCTTCCCAAAAATACCTTACAAATATTTATAAACCTTAAACAAGGGGCTCATGAGTCTGCCTAAGGTTTCATTAAGAAATGGAAAAGACTTTCTATACAAGCCAACCACAATCTTGATAATCAAAGATTGGGCTAGATCCTCCTTAAGGCCCTTATGCCCACTCTCCAATATAAATTCTAGTCCTTCCCTCTTAACACATTGGAGGAATCCCTTGAGAAATTTAAATGAAAATACCATCTCATGCTTGATTTTGGATGCACTTCTAATTCATTTCCTAAACTCAAAATCACAACACATTCAGTTAGCCCTTCAAATCCTCCTAGAGAGAAAGGAGTTGGAGCACATTAGGATTCTTCTTACACCTCCCTTCATACTCCTTTATCTTTTACCAAACTTATTCAAATGCTTCCCACTCCGTAGATAGTTCCTCCTTCAAATAGACATTTCCTAACTTTAGGGGTGATCTTTTATGTTTATGGTATGCCACTATAGGACACTCTCATTGTGAATGTAAATATATTGAGAAGATATCCCTTGACTTCTTCATTTGTTCTTCCTTTGATTACTCTTCTATCATACAAGAGCGCTATGAGAAGTATCAATCCTTAGAGATCTCCCATTCCAACCATAAAAAAGCATCATAAAATCCCCATGAACAATATCGTGGGCACCATAGAGCCTTCATACGATCAAATCCTCCTAGAATCTCAATATATCAATGCGAGAAAAGGTAAAATATACACGTAAGTCTGCCCATAAGGATATTATCATCAATCCAAAGAAATCCTTTGACAACCTTCCATTACTTAATAGTTCCCAAGACCCACTAATGACGAAGCTTGCTCCTATATTCATGCCTCCACCTATGGGGTCACAAGAAGTACTAAATAAGGATATTATCCCACCTTCTTCGATAAGATGGATCCAACTAAATCCCCATCACATATTGTAACAAGAACTTGTAGTGCCTCCATCATATGTGAATCAATTGAGTGATGAGTGATGAGTGATGAGTGATGAGGGATGAGGGATGAGGGATGAGGGATGAGGGATGAGGGATGAGGGATGAGGGATGCGGATGCGGGATGAGGGATGAGTGATGAGTGATGAGTGATGAGTGATGAGTGATGAGTGATGAGTGATGAGTGATGAGTGATGAGTGATGAGTGATGAGTGATGAGTGATGAGTGATGAGTGATGAGTGATCGATATAAATCTATAGGGGCACCCTTAGGGATGCTCGAGGCCCTCTCCTTCTTGAAGCTATATATAGATAGTAGGGGAGGGTAGGTCACCCTATGATGGGTGTAGAAAGGTATTCAAGAAAATAAAACCTCTGGGCATAGCGAGGTATTCAATAAAATAAAACTTCCCTAGCGTAGTGAGGTAGGAAATGACATCTAATAAGTTTTTCTACTATTGGATTTGATCCAATGACTCTCATCATATGAAATTGATACTCTAATCACTGAGTTAAGTGGTTTATTTATAATCATAGATAGAGTCATACGGGTTAGTAATAGAGCCTTCTTCGAAAAGATCTAAGGGGTAAGCTACATAGGCAATAAATTGATTTTCCTCTCCAGGAACGGGTTCGATATCATAGCATCGTCCCTTGTAACGATCAAGACCGTGGCATTGATCACCTATAGATCCCATCTACATCCGTGATATGACTACCCCCAATCAACTATATATGCCAAGTCTAGTCTATAGAGAGGGGAGGGGAGGGGCCCGCCCCTCTCTACTTTGGGACGGTGAGGGGGCCATATATAGATAGGGACCAACCTACTATCTACCATGAGATAGTCTTCAACGTCGATTCATCTTCCAATACCTATATATTATATCATAGTATATCATATCATATCATAGCATATCATATAACTACTGAACAAAGGATGTTTTATTTTGTGGGTGGAATCCTCCAAGAAGAGTTAGGATCGCAGTTCCCGACCCTTGAGAGGTACCAAAAAAATGATTACTAGAATCAGGATTTTGAGCATAAAGATTCCACTGACCTGTAAAAAGTGTTTTATGTCCCGTTATCATGGACCTCGTTTAAAAATAATAAATTGTCTAAAAATTTACTAGGAATCGGTGCGATAGAGGAGAATGTTGCAACCAGGGTGGGTCCAAATATAAAGGGTGGAGAGAGATATGGAGTCCAAGGGGGTGTCATTTCCTTCTCTTCCAGATCTTGAATTCTTTCGTCTCACTATAATGATATGGCCTCAAATAGAAAGGATCAATGTAGGGGATAGAGTCAAGGTCGAATACTCCCATCTAGGATGAAAGGATTCGAACCTTCACAATAATAGGACCAAAACCTACTACCTTACCACTTTGCCACACCCCTATATCTATATATAGTTAGTTCTATATAGGACTCCTCCCCCTTGTCCTCCCATCTATATCAAAAGGGTTGGGCCTAACTTCCAGACTATCACTACCCCTATAGATATAGAGGGTCGTACCTTTCTTCGGGGAGTACGGTCGCAAGACTGAAACTCAAAGGAATTGACGGGGGCCTGCACAAGCGGTGGAGCATGTGGTTTAATTCGATACAATGCACAAATGATCAATGATCAATTATCATTTCTCATTGCTCATTGCTCATTTCTCATTTCTCATTGATCATTGATCATTGATCATTGTCTATTTCTAATTTCTCATTGCTCATTTCTCATTGCTCATTGCTCATTGCTCATTGCTCATTGCTCATTGCTCATTGCTCATTGCTCATTGCTCATTGCTCATTGCTCATTGCTCATTGCTCATTGCTCATTTCTCATTGCTCATCTCTCATTGATCATTGCTCATTGCCCATTGCTCATTGATCATTGCTCATTTCTCATTTTTCATTTCTCATTGCTCATTGCTCATTGCTCATTTCTCATTACTCATTGCTCATTTCTCATTGCTCATTTCTCATTGATCATTGTAGCATGGTCATCTGTATTGTCTAGTAGGATAAGAGAGGAAACACTCACCATGACATCTACATGTCGATTGTCTTTGCATGAGACATTGGCGCGTAGTGCGAGAATCAAATGTAGCCAGGATGTCTTTAACAATAGTGTGATATGGGATTAACATTTCTTATTTAGTCCGATAAGTTCCATTGGCACAGTTAACAATGAGGTGTGAGTTTCCGAAAATTGAATATGGTGTATGTGAAGAGTGTGAGTGACATATAAGCCTAAAATGAGTGTTTCATATTCAACAATATTATTTGTGTAAGAGAAACTTAGTCGGTAAGTAAAAGGTATAGGTTCACTACGTGGTATGATAAATACAATGATGGCCCCAATTCCAGTGGCACACCGAGATTTGTCAAAGTACATAGCCCAAATATCAACGTCGATAGTATAAGAAGTGAAATTGTCGAAAGCAGGGAAAGGATCATTTATAAGAGCCTCGGATAACTATCTACGATAACTTGGACCATGATATCTTTATGTGGAAAAAACTTAAGATCAAATTCAATGAAAACTTGACCCAACAAGTTAAACGACTAGATAAATGTGTTCGGGAAAGCAAGTAGTGCAATGGATCAACTTTGGTTATAACATGAAGTTCAATGTTGATTATGTAATGACATAACTAGTTAGTGACAAATATAAGTTCGAGGCCCAATTTTTCAATGTAATTATAATTGCATTCAGGAGAGTAATGTGTAACTAATATAATATATCTTTGCATTCACATTGTGTTTGATCATGTTGAGAAAGTAAGGCTCCTAGTGCATGAAATGTGGCAAAGATATACAAAAGGAGTGGTGAATCAAGAACAAGAGGAGTCAAGACGGGTAGATTGAGTAAATAAGTCTTGATAGCATCAAATTCCTATTAACAATTTTTGTACCATGTAAATTTAGTATATTTCTTCATCAATCATGTGAAGGGCTAGGTTTTATCAGCTAATTGTGTAATAAATCATCAAATACCTTGGATTTTACCTTATAAAGAGTGTAACGGATGAATGTTACAAGGAGGAGGCATATCTACAATGGATCAAATTTTATGTGGATCAATCTCTATACCTCTTCGGAGATGATATAGCCTATAAAATTCCTAGTAGTAACACGGAAAACACACTTTTGGGATTGAGCGGTGCATTATATTGTCATAATCTTGTAAAAAGTGTACGAAGGTCTTAAGCATGATGAGCATGATGTTTTGTATTGAAAATTAAGTCATCTACATAATCCTCAATGATCTTATGAATATAATCATTGAATATGTGAGTAATAACACGTTGGTATGTAGCTCCAACATTTTTAAGTCCAAAGGGCATGAACTTGTAGAAAAATGTGCCCCATGGCATGGTGAAGGAAGTCTTCTCTTTGTCAGCAGGGTTGATTTTGATTTTATTATAGCCATCAAACCCATCCATAAAGGGAAGTATATCATGACTAGTAGTGGATTCCAAAAAGTATCAATAAATGGCAAGGGAAAGTTATCCTTGGGTAGTCTTTGTTAAGATCATGAAATTTAGTGCAACAACGAACCTACCCATTCGGTTTCATTATAGGGATAATATTAGAGACCCATTATGGATAGTCAATGACACGAATAAATATCACATCCAATAAGCATTATATCTCTTCTTTGACTAATAGGGCCACTCGAGGGTGCATCTTATAAATTTTGTTTTCGCAGGTTTAGTGCCCTCATGAATCACGATGTTGTGCATGGATACGAAGGGTCGATACTAAGCATATCACTATAGTGCCAAGTAAATAAATCGTAAAATTCTTGCAAAACTTGTTGAATATCATCTTGTTCAAGTATCATTAAGAGAGGATGTTCAAATAAATAAGTGTGGATCCTCATCACTACCTAATTTATATGGTGTAGTTTATTAATTTAGTACCATAGACAGGTCCTCAATATATGGTTATGTGGGTATAGTATTAGGATTATCGGTCATCATACTAACATGATCACTCTCACCAAAGTATGTAATAACATGCAAGGAGTGGGGGAACCTCTTCTTATGATGATGCGAAGGGAGATTTTCATAGGCTCAAATGTACTCTAGGAAGGCCTCATCATTATGAAATTCATTTAAAAGGGGATATTACGAGAGGCGGTATCATTAATGAGATGTGGATGAAAACTAACTGAAGTGTATGTGTATGTGAAGTGGTGCAAATGCCAGAGAGAGATTTGGTAGGAAGAAAATGTGCTCCCTAAGAAAGGGCCCTTGATGAACAAAAAGAAAACCTTATTCTAGCTTTATCAAATTGCTTAGGAAGATAAATAGGCTTGGTAATACCTTGGCCATTTTTGCCAAGTCTTGAGCCAGAAAAACCATGTCATAGAAAATACTTATAATGAATACCATATAAGTTATAATCGTTAATAGGCTTAGTAGGGTTATCCTTAGGAGTATGTGTGTGCTCATGCTCAATAGTGTCACAAAAAGTAAAGGGTGATTGGTCAGCCAAAACATCATATACTACACCCTCATGTAAGAATTTGACTTGCACATGGAGGGTAGAAGGGACTACATGCATAAAATGTAACCAAGGATGACCTAGAAGGAGATTATAATTGAGATTATTAGGCATAACATGACATAAAATATATTAAGATTGCATGTTCCTACAATAATGGGTAGAGATATTTCTCCCAATACTCACTTAGGTGTGTTATCAAAGCCATGAATACATAGAGTGGATGGAGTTAAATCAATAGCATCATAAAATCCTATTTGATGGAGAAAAGAGATGTTGCATATATTAAGACTAGATCCATTATCAACCAAAGCACGCTTAATAAATACATTATGAATATGAACCTGAATGTATAATGGAGGTGTATTGTCAACAATTGTTTGGGAAGGGATATCAATTGTTGTAAAAGTAATATGTTCATTGTTTATTGCAAGGGAAGTTGATACCCAATGGTTGACATAAATAAGGGAGGTATCTAAGTGGATGGGAGTACTATCCATAGTGTTCCTTAAAGCATGTATACATTCAGGATGGGCTTTATAGAACTCATTCATAGAGATATCCATTATAATATGCAAACCAAGGAGAACTAAAACATAAACATATATAAAATTCAAAAACTATCAGGATCCTCCTACAACAAACTAGGGTTCGATCAATAAATGGGTTCACCAAATGATTTAACAAAATTAAATCTTAATCAAAGGAATGAGATAATTGATATAAATATCATGAACATATAATATATAACATACAATGGAAAACAAGTACAAGTAATAAGAGGATAAGAGTGGCTTAGTTGATTCATGATTTGTATGTGTTGGATCTAGGATAGAATAATGATGGAAGAGTTTGGATTTGGACTCAATGTGCTCTGTCGGAGAAAAATATATGCAAGTATTTTAGATGGCAGCGTCAGAAGGGGACATGACTACCCCCAGTGATAGTGTTTGTATTGGGTACTAGTTTCTTGGTAGTGAGTCTGGATCTGGTGTTTTGAGGATCTGATCATGTCACCTTCACTTCACTTTATGTCTCTCCAACTTTGTTATAGGGTTTTCATGTCACACTCATACCTACAAAACAAACCCTAGCTACCTACACAAGTCTCAAGCACACATTAGATGGAATAAAAAATTCATATGATTGAGTCAAACTAACCTCAATAATCACCCTAATGTAATTGTCACCAAGTGTTGCACTACATTTGAGACTCAATGTAGCTCTAGTGTTAGATTGAATGTGGTTCGGGTGTGTGTATGTGATAGAATTGTGTCCCTTGAAGCTAGGTTTACCTTGTGCTAGTCACACCAAGATAACATGCTACAACTAATTTTCCCCCAAGATGAATATGTGTGATGGAATTTAGAATTTTCCCTTCCTATGCAGTGAATAATGTAGTCCAAATATAGTCCTCAATTTTTGTTCTTTTCCCAAGTAGTAGATAGAAATTAATAGTCCAAATTGCCTAATTGTCCTCTTACCCCTTAGAATATATAGTAAGTCATGTATATACAATTCCTTTTCTTTAATTTCATCATTAATAACTCTAAAATCTGACCCAAAGTGATAAGTAAAAGTTAAGAAAATAATACAAGTGATGTGGAACTTTAAACATAAGAAAAACAAGGAAAAGGGACAGAAGCACCTAAAGGGGACAATAGCGCTTGGGTGCTCCTGTTCCTATTGGGTGCTAGTATTCGAATACCTCTACAGATAAAATAGGAAATACTCATTTGGGTAACACATTGTGTGATGTCCAAAAGCAAAGGGATAACTCCATAAAATTAAAGAATGAAAGCATGTAAAGATAAAGCAATGTCAAAGCAAAGCAAAACAAGTATTGTCAATGTATAGTTTTTTTTTCGTAGGAATCACATATATAATGATATACTAGAGGAAAGATGTAATAGCATTAAGTGAATAATTTCGTGTCTATAGTACACAAACAAAGATAATTGATTTCCTTTCCTAGTAATTTCATTTGGTATGTTGATCAAAACACATACTTTTTCAATATGCCTTCATGACTTGGCTAGTTATATATGTCTACTTGAAATTTTATCACTTTATTAGATTTATGGTTGGGGTGTAATGGACCATCGATGGGGATTGAATTTTCCTTTCGGTTAAATGACCAATTGAAAATTCACATATCTTCCTAATGACCCAATGTACCTTTATTATACATTTTCTCCATAATTTAGCAAATTGCTTCTTAATTTTTACTTAAGTTTGAATCATGGTTGTCTTCACATTATATAAGAAATTGAACCTAACATACCAATTAGTTTCTTTACCTTTGAGAGTGTCATATCTTTCTAAAAAATTGAAATTTTTTTAATGTAATAGTATAGTCAATTTTTTAAGGTTTCAAACTTCCCGTGTAACATAACATGTTCATTTATGTTCTTTTTCTATTTCAGCTTAACCATTCATGTCCTACAATATGAAATTCAAATCTTAATATCTTAAACATATTAGATTTGTTTCTTCTCTTTTCTATATTATTTTAATTATGATTATCTATTCTTTCCTCGTGCATTCACAATTCCACTTGGATTTGATGAGGGGTAGAATGCAAATGGAAGATGTAATAGGTGATGCACGTGCATATAGTTTAGAAACGAAGCACACGTTAAAGTGCATCAATAAATCAAAAGGTTGGATTATTTACACATCAAATGAATTTCATGCAATGAGCCAACATTATGAATTTCAATTTTGAGATAATTACATTTTGAACAAAATATTCTACAATATGTCATACTTTGCATTATTCTTGTAATAAAAAAATGCAAACAATTAAAATCTTTGATTTTTCCATTTCATGGCCTTCTTAATCACCATTTTGTAAAATTGTTCTACTAACCTTTTGGCTATGTCAATATTGTGGGTTATCATTTACTATGATTAAACCGGCAGGTGGTACCCACGATTGATAATGGTATGTATTTTTCATTGAAGAACTGGTGCATAAAATATGTGTCTAGCTCACATTACTCCTCCATACACTTTCAACATAGATGCCAATATAAATAGCATTCCCAAGTTGACCTAGCATGCTAAACCTTTGCATGTCATCATTTCTTACTATGTATAAAGTTGAAACATAAAAAAATCATAAATCGTTGAATTACCAATATGATCTTAAACCCGATCACCTTAGCGTAAATCATACAAAATGTTAAATTCTTTTTGCAAAAACACGTCGCCACTTAATTTTAATATTAAAGTGAATCACAAACCCTTGATAAAGTGGAAATTTCTATCATAAATTTATGGTGTAACAATTAATTTAAAACTAAAAAATGATAAAATAACACATATTTGTAGACATTTAAATATGTCAAAGGGCATGTCTTGTTGGGAATGATGGTTGATGAAGTTAAGAGGTGCAATGTCAAAGGACCATCACAACCATGCATTGGTGCCCATTGACATCTGGTAAATTTTTGGCCTTTAATTTTATTCGGTGCTCTAAAGTGACCAAATCCTTATAGTTCCCAAAATGCATTGGCATTGTTTCATAAAACACTACTAAGCAAAGCATCATCTACTTCCCATGTTGGCAGTTTCCTTTCTTAAGGAAAAACACTTATCTCCCCTATCACAATTGGATTTTCTATGAAATAGATAGGGTAAGCTATAAAATGAAGGCATGATCTCATAGATGGGTGCTTTCAATGATGACTAGGGTTTCGACAAATGAGTGTCGACAAGATCTACAATTTACCTCAATGATCTTTACCATATATCCTTCTTCCTTGTCCCCTTTGGTTTGTTCAAGAGTGATCTCCCCTTTCTCTGTGGTCTCAAATATTTCTATTTAGGGCTACGAAAACATTATTTTGGGATAAATTTAGAAACTAGAGCCATTAGCATGAAATTATTCTTGTGTTAACCAATAGATCTTTGTTCTATGGCCTCTCTCTTGGTGGCCTTCTTGGTTTCTTCCCTAAACCCATGGCTTGTTTGGGCCCTTCATGACTAGGACTTGACTTTATCCATATTAGAACCATTTTTTTTTCCTCACAAGGGCAATATCTAAGCATGTAGGTTAGAGCTAGGAAAAATTGTATACCTGCAATATTAAAATAGACATTAAATCATCAATATTAAAACTTTGGGGATGAAGCAAGCCATGTACTAGTGGTGACAACTGAAGGTGTAGAAGTTGGTGATGTCGTATTGATGTTCTCCATCATGGGCATCCAACCCTTATAACATCCATACCCTTGGAGGCTTCGTAAAATCTTCTTCACCACCGCCTATAGATAGGAATCTTGTATATGTCCAAATACCTCATGTTTATGTGCTTTCCCACCACTCTATTGTTGTTGGCCTAGTTGTGCAATCATTTTAAAGTGATTTTATTTTCATGGTTTTCACAAACTCGTATGATTGGTAGATATTTTTAATATATTGTATTCGTATTTCGAGTATTTTAAGGTGTATCTTAGCTTTTGAAAAACATAATAAATTTGATCTTAAAAGTTTCATAGTTTGAGCCATTCATAGAAAATGCTTAGGATTAAGAAAGCCACGATATCTTTTACTGAATATAGCTTCTTTATGTGCATAAGAAAACCCATAAAAATAACAAAATCAATATAAACAATTATATAGTTGTATTGTAGCAATTATGAATGATTGACTCATCATGCCTCTATTTCGTGAAGTAACATAATCTTAGATTGATTCTTTGGTACTAGAAGATACAAATATACTCAAGCTCAAGGACCTAAGTATCTCCACAACACTCTGGAATATCGTTGCAAACTAGTGAAAATTCAAGAGAAACACTCTTCTTTTATAATAAGGATTTTTTTGTTAATTTATTGAGTTCCTTTCTTAGACTCGCTAGGTGTATACTCATTTTTTCCTATTTTGACCTATTATTTATGCATTATTCCATTTTTATTACACACACAAGGCTAAATTCTTTGGATGGTATTATTACACACATAAGGCTAAATTCAAACACCTCATCCAGTCTTTCAAAAATTTACCACATGATATATCATTCGTGATCGGGGATCATTTTTCAAAGTTCCCTAAACATCCCTAAATGGTGTCATTGTAGAAGATCATCTCAAGTGTTTTCCAACGATTTGTGAGAACGTGGCAAATGGACATCGGAGCTCTAGATATGTTTGGTCAAAGTTCGAGAAATGAAAAAAGTCAACTATGGTCAACTGGTCAATATTGGACCAATGGCACTGCGACACGTGACGAAAAGGCAAAAGGGAGTTGTTTATTGGTTTTCGATCACTAGTCTTTGACGAGTGTAAAAATGGTGCACAGAACAAGAGGCTCAACTTTTATTACGGAGGGGAGCCCGGCCGCCGTGTGGACTATGGTATTATCGCCGACGTGGTGGGTCCACAAGCCACCACTCGTCGAATTCACTCGATTTTCCTATCGGGAGATGACAAGTGGAATATATGCTATTTACCGAGTTAATTATTTCTATGCCACATTGTATGGGTTGAAATTATATTATCTTGGTAAGTCCACTTTCCAAATGCCACATATATATATTAATGTTTATACATTAGTATAAACCGCCAACATGCCAAATGCTATGCTAAGCACGTGGAAGGGAGCATGCTTATTCTATGCGTGGAAATCCATGTGGAGAGGAGAATTAAATGGGGGCGGTTAAGCCTAACGTGGTCTTTTGACCACTTCACATATGCGTGGGAAGGCTATTTAAAGCCTTAAACATTATCCCACCTCAAAATGTGGGATATACCCACTTACCTTAGCCGCTCAATGGGGATTTTATCCCATTAAAAATGCTAAGCCACCCATTTGGGATATTTAATCCATTAAAACATGCAATCTGATTTAATCCCATTACACATGCTACGGGATGAGGCTATTATTAGCCTTAGGATAATTTGTAATGCATATTTTAAGGGCCCTAATTTTGTATAAATAGGGAACCCGTTCTTTGTAAACACACACAAAAATACAGAGAAGCTCATTCCTAGAGCGCTGGAGGCGAAGTCTGAGCCAAGAGGAGAATGAGAAATTGTTGTGTGAAGACCTAAATTATTTAGGCATTATTATTTTTATTATTATTGACCTATTATTTGTTAGGCAATAATAAATTAAATATTTGTGGCTAGGAGTTATTCAAACTACCTAGTCGGCCCATAGCGCCACACCAATTACTTGCAAATCCTGGATTGTCGACCGGAGTGCTAGCGTCGCATTGATAGCGTCGGGAAGGCCGATCGAAGCCGAAGGAGATTGTACGCCAGGAAGGTGGAAGTCGGGTGCTATTTTTCACCCTTGTCGTCCGAAGGTCTGGTTATTCTTCTAAGCAAGTTTAAATAGTTTCCATTAGGTTTTCTTGTGAAAGTACTATTGTAACTTACAAGTTTTGACTAGTGGAATGGTTCGACCACGAACCCGAGACGTAGGCAATTGCCGAACTCCGTAATCAATCTGTGTGCAATTGTCATTATTGTCTTGCATTATTTTTAAATTGATTACTTAAAAGGAGTAAATTATTGGCAAATAATTAAAGCCTACAAGGGTCGAGATCAGGTAGTAATAATCTGATTATTTTTGGATCATGTTTGGTATCAGAGCTGGTTTAGCTCCATATTTGTTTTTCAGTAAATCTGATTAACAGAGTGATTGCTTCAAGATTGGTGCAGTTAGTTTAGTTTGTGTGAACAGGGAACAAGTGCACTATGGGCAAGATGTCTAAACAGTGAAGCTCGATGAAATTGAGGCGTATAATCACCAGATATAGGAAGATAATTCTCTCCTATGATCAATGTATTACTCCTTGGAAGAGGAGAATGCTCGTTTGAAATCAGAACTACAAACCAAGGATGAGCTCTTGGCAAGGTTGCAGTGTGGTGATCAGAGGAAGGAAATACCTTCAACTTCAGATGCAGTGACCATGGTAGATGACTACACTGTAAGTTGTTCACCACTGGAATCTTCTTCTTCCTCCCATTCGGTTTGAATTTAGGTAATAAAGTTTTTGGTTTGTTTGAAAAGCATACTAGAGGCATTGGATCCAAGTTACTAGATAAAATGGGATTTGATGGAAGAGGCCTTGGGAAAAATGGCCAAGGTATTGCTAACCCAATACAAGTCGAGGATCGTCCTCATTTTACATGTTTGGGTTATCCTAGTGCGGGAATGGAAATTGGAGAATGCTCTAAGAACGCTGACGGAGACAAGCTTCCGAAAGCAAAGAGAATACCCCACTAGTCCTGCAAGAAGATTCTGAGCAAGAAAGTTGTGCTTCGTCGTCACAGGCAAGATGTGGTAAGAGAAATCAGCGAAGAGGTAATGAGATTCCACCTCCAGTTTCTTACCATAATCATAAGCACAATAAAACTTCTGATCCATTTTTCCAACTTAAGAAGTATGGTTATGATTTTCAGAAGATGTGGAATTACTTTCCATTTACTTTTTGTGGATTGCATAATCATTCAAAGGCGGATCTTGGAAGAGAAGGAAACCGATGAAGAAGTTGATGCCGTTCATCAAGAATAAGGCAAATCAAAAAGACCAATCTCGTCATGCAAAGTCGAGAAATGGCAGAAAGAGTTCCTCATCCCAGAAGAAGGAGATTAAGAGTAATTGTTGTGCTCATTGCCAGAGGAATGGGCATCGGGTGGAAAATTGTTGGAAACTACATCCATCTCGCCATCAGAGTAATGGCAAGCCAAAGATGGAATGGAGGCCTATTGTAAAGGCAAAAGAGGTTTCTACTCCACCACCAGTTGACAATTCAACCCAGGACCAGGTAATACCTGAAAGTGAAATTCCTTTGAAATGGGTAAGTCAACAATTTTTCAATTATATATTGCATAATTCAGATTGATGAATCGTATTCAATATTAAGTTTGGAGATCAGATTTTGTGAGAAAATGCTGAGAGAAAGGTTTATAATACTCAGTGGATTTTCTTACTTAGAAAATTTGATTAATGCTCCAAACATATCTCCTAATCAGCTTGTGAGTACTGTTACAGCTTGGATACAGGATTTGACTCATATAAAGCTTGGAGATTGATCTGCCATTTGTGTGCAGACAATAGAGTTCTCAAAAGATCAGCTCAGAACTTCATTATGTGTAGAGGCATTGTGACTGCATGCAGCAAAATGGTAGTTGAATCACCGTTGGCATTGACGTCGGGTCGGAACTTCATTCTGTGTAGAGGCATTGTGACCGTGCAGCAAAATGGTACCTGATGTTAGTATGTCAACAAGAGGAGCTCTAAAAGGATCATCTCGAAATGTCATTCGGTGTCAAGGCATTACAACCACACATACGAATGGTAGCTGATCAACAGACTTAGCATCATGCATTGGAGGCTCGAGGTCTTGAAAGAGGCTTAGCATCATGCATCGGAGGTGTTGAGGTCTATAACAGACTTAGCATCATGCATTAGAGGCTCGAGGTCTTGAAAGAGGCTTAGCATCATGCATCGGAGGCGTTGAGGCCTGTAACAGACTTAGCATCGTGCATCGGAGGCTCGAGGTCTTGAAAAGGCTTAGCATCATGCATCGGAGGCGTTGAGGTGCAGAATGAGACTTAGCATCATGCATCGGAGGCTTGAGGTCTTGAATAGACTTAGCATCATGCATCGGAGGCTCGAGATCTTGAAAGAGGCTTAGCATCATGCATTGGGGCGTTGAGGTCTATAAAGGGACAAGGCATTGTCCATCACCGACATCGGATCAATCAGAGCTCTATGTAACATGGAGTTCCTTCAAACCAGTTTGGATTCTACGAAATCAACTCGGAGCTAGGAGCTGTGTTATAGAGTCAAAGAAGATCCTTGTTGTCATATATCAAGAAGCTTAGCACCACAAGAGTGTTGAGGTTTCATTCAGAAACTTAGCACCATAAAACAAAGGCGTGGAGGTCTTCTTCGGATATCAAAGTGGTGCAGTAGAAGCGTTATGGGCCCATAACCCACAGGTCCCAGGATCGGAGCAGAGTTGTCGAAGTGAGAAGGTTGCAGAGGAGAAGACCCAAGGGTCTACTACAGCAGCACTTCCGAGGTGGCAGCAAAGTTTTTCAGATTTAGGACAGTATGGAAGCTTTTTGGGACAAAAAGCTTTTCTCAGTGGGGAGGTGTGATCAAGGGATCATTTTTGAAAGTTCCCTAAACATCCCTAAATGGTGTCAGTGTAGAAGATCATCTCGAGATCTTTCCAACGACTGTGAGAATGCGGCAAATGGACATCGGGAGCTCTAGATATGTTCGGTCAAAGTTCAGACATGGGAAAGTCAACTCTGGTCAACTGGTCAATATTGGACCAATGGCACTACGACACGTGGCGAAAAGGCAAAAGGGAGTTTTTTATTGGTTTTCGATCACCGGTCTTTTGACGAGTAAAAATGGTGCACATGAACAAAAGGCTCAACTTTTATTACGGAGGGAGCCGCCACCGTGTGGACTATGGTATTATCGCCGGCGTGGTGGGTCCACAAGCCACCACTCGTCGAATTCACTCGATTTTCCTATCGGGAGATGACAAGTGGAATATATGCTATTTACTGAGTTAATTATTTCTATGCCACATTGTATGGGTTGAAATTATATTATCTTGGTAAGTCCACTTTCCAAATGCCACACACACACACACACACACACACACACACACACATATATATATATATATGTTTATACATTAGTATAAACCGCCAACATGCCAAATGCTATGCTAAGCACGTGGAAGGGAGCATGCTTATTCTATGCGTGGAAATCCATGTGGAGAGGAGAATTAGATGGGGGCAGTTAAGCCTAACATGGTCTTTTGACCACTTCACATATGCGTGGGAAGGCTATTTAAAGCCTTAAACATTATCCCACCTCAAAATGTGGGATATACCCACTTACCTTAGTCGCTCAATGGGGATTTTATCCCATTAAAAATGCTAAGCCGCCCATTTGGGGATATTTAATCCATTAACACATGCAATCCGATTTAATCCCATTACACATGCTACGGGATGAGGCTATTATTAGCCTTAGGATAATTTGTAATGCATATTTTAAGGGCCCTAATTTTGTATAAATAGGGAACCCGTTCTTTGTAAACACACACAAAAATACAGAGAAGCTCATTCTGAGCGCTGGAGGCAAAGTACAAGCCAAGAGGAGAATGAGAAATTGTTGTGTGAAGACCTAAATTATTTAGGCATTATTATTTTTATTATTATTGACCTATTTTTGTTAGGCAATAATAAATTAAATATTTCTGGCTAGGAGTTATTCAAACTACCTAGTCGGCCCATAGCCACACACTAATTACTTACAAATCCTGGATTGTCGACTGGAGTGCTAGCGTCGGGAAGGCCGATCGAAGCCGAAGGAGATTATACGCCAGGAAGGTGGAAGTCGGGTGCTATTTTTCACCCTTGTCATCCAAAGGTCTGGTTATTCTTCTAAGCAAGTTTAAATAGTTTCCATTAGGTTTTCTTGTGAAAGTACTATTGTAACTTACAAGTTTTGACTAGTGGAACGGTTCGACCATGAACCCGGAGACGTAGGCAATTGCCAAACTCCATAATCAATCTGTGTGTAATTGTCATTATTGTCTTGCATTATTTTTAAATTGATTACTTAAAAGGAGTAAATTATCGGCAAATAATTAAAGCCTACAAGGGTCCGAGATCAGGTAGTAATAATCTGATTATTTTTGATCATTCTGATGAGGAAATATCACCATCTATTATTGACAATCCATGTGTGCCTTTTCTTATTATCATTATCATTGGCATCATCTGTATCAAGTGCATACTCATTGACAATGGATATGTTGTTAACTTATGTGCTCATTCTCTTTTAAATAAAATTGGCATCGCAGACAACCTTATTGCTAATAATTCCAATCTTATTTGTGGATATACAAAGGCTTGGGTACTATTACATTACCTATACAAGTCGGGCCTAAGATTGTCCCTACACCATTCTTCGTTATCGATACCTCATTTTAGTTCAATATTTTGTTGGGTAGAACTTGGATCCATGCAATGCGTGAAATTCCATCCACTATTTTTCAATGCGTCAAATTTTGACATAATGGCTATGAACATACCATTGCAGACCCTAATCCATTCAAATTCTATCACATAGACTATGTTACTACTATGCCTATTCCAATATCATAGCCTATTTCATATAGCAACATTGATACATACAATGTTGGTCCATATAGCGCTTCACAGTCTTCTTCCGCCACTCTAAGCACTCCAGCTATTTCCACTCATACTACTGCTATCATTTCACCCACTGTGTCTACTCTTATACACACTACTACTCCACTTGTTGATCTCCTCTCACTCCTACATCTAGTACACCTCCTACCAACATCCTTGACACGGATATCCAAAGCATGACAATACCAGACCGATAACTTTGATGATGAGGTCGATACCGTTGAACTTACTGATGAAAAATTGGGTAATCTCAACTTTACTCCTATTGATGTCGATGATTCATATTTTAATGATATTTTTGTTTCCGATGTCCCCTGGTGAATAAAAATTCAAAACACCCCCTCCTTCTACTAATGTTATGGTACTTTATCGGGGGTATGTCCATACTCTGGACATTGTTGCACCTTCTCAAGGGCAATCTGCATCTACACAACCTCCTTTCACATGCACACTCTTCATGAATAAATCTTATTGGCATCATATTCTCGTTGGATCTTACTTTCTCTAATACTATTTGCACATATGATGGCTTGACTCAGCTTGGCTTTACACTTGATGATATCTTACCGCTGCCTCATTTGTTCCATCTCTATCATGGATGTGTCCATATTATGACTTCCTATGGTCTTCATGTTTTCTATCTCATAGTATTTATGGCATGCACTCCTCACAATTCTCCACTGACACTTGGGAAATCTTGGCTAGATTACATTGGGGGCACTTTGGACCCTAACCACACTAGCATTACATTTCCTATGCCTTTCAACCAAGTTTCTATTTACAATGATTCATTTTTAGGATATTCACAAAATCTCACTCGTTGGTATGTACATGGATTTCCACTAACACCTTTCACCGATAAGGAATATACAACGCACATGTACAATTTACGTCGTAATGGATCCTTATATGATCCACCACACACTATTTCTTACCAAGTTTCTGACGCATCACCGGTTGGCTTCAATCAGGACAATGATGATCTTCAGACGATGTTACTTGATCATACATATCATCATATACTAAGGGGGCATCATGTTTAATCTTCCCCCTTCTCACATCATTAGTTTTTGTGTATACTACACACTTCACGCCTAGTCTTTCCCACACATCCTGCACATCTTGATACATATGTATCATCATTACCTGATGACATAATCTCATGCTTCTGATTCACACTTGACTATATAGGGAATCCTATACACATGAACTTCACACATTACACTATACACTACACACTTCATATTTCGTGTATTCATCTCTTTTACGCATAATCTACTCTACACATTCAAGACATATCTTTCTGGAATCTACTTCTACACTTTACAGTCATTACCCTATGACACACTCTAGTTCCACGATCCATACTCAATTTGAGGTTCGACATCTAAAATGGACCTCACTACACTCACACATTCACTCACACACTCACGCATTCACTCACTCACACCTCTATGCTTTATCAATCACATCTTTCTAGCACATAAATTCAAACCATTTCTCGATGGTGCACTCTTGTTCTATGGTTCATTCTAAACTACTGAGGGGGAATGTTTAAATGAACCTCATTTCATGCATACACATCTGTTCGGGGGCATGTTTCTCCTATCACATTCACACTGCATTCCATTCCATCTCACACCTCCACAACATATTGCATATCTTGGTCACATTTACTCTTGCTTACTTAGGCTTACATGTACACTTTATTACACATGCTAGATAGATATTTTATATTTCATTATATTATCATCTACACATGTGCATTCACTTTATTTCTAGTTGTGATCACATATTCTATAGATCCACACACGTAGCATGGATGTTTGGCACAATACCTCTTACCAATCCCACAGCGGCTCCTGGGGCATCCACTTTCATACATTATAGGTGTTATTGTTTCATTTTTCATAGCACATTATTGTATCAGATTATACACACTTTGACATACTTTATATCTTTCTAACATGCTAATGGGTGCTTCATGTGCAACATTTGTCTTGTAGGTCTACTTGCTTCCATGGTTTGTCTGTTACTATTTGTTTGTTTTTGCTTGTCATTGTATGTCATTGTTTGCGGGATTTTCCCTATGTCTTGCTTGTTCTATGATTTCTTATGGCCACTATGGCCTTGATTGTCTTGTGACATCATGAGTGATGTCCCATGTTTAAAACCCACTTTTCGCGGTCTACTTTGTCTTCTTGCATGTTTACATTGTCTTCTTGCGTGTTTAGCTTATACATCATATTTTACATGCATCTTTATCTTGTTTACACTAACACTTGTTTTCCTAGCCACTTTTTTTTTTTCGTGTGCCTTGGTTTCTACCAAGCACACTCCCTCCCATGTAGGGCATAGTTTTAGCACAACACTCGGTCCTCCTTTGGGCCGTATACTCCTTAGAGACGTCACATGCACCCCCAAACAAGAGGGGCATCATTTGGATGAATTATTCACCCCACATAGTAATTCACAGTCATCACACAACACATTTCAATACTGATATAACACAGCCATTAATCACAATAACGACCCAAATCCTAACTTGGGTCCTTACCACAGCATAAATACCGATTAAGTGCGAGACCCAAACAAAGTAGCACCTAGGCACCCTTGACCCTTCCCGAACATATGACCAGGGGGTATTTAGACAATATTCTTTATTTCAACACATTATACAACACTTCACACATTGGCTTTTACGATAGCAATCGTTCAACACTCGGCATGCATGTACTACACAACATTTTCTAATTTCGCGTTGGATCGAAATTGTTGAAATGGATTAGATTTTTACACACCATCTACAGTGGTGTTCACATTACAAGAAGCAGTTAAAGGTTGGAGGATGACACCAAACTTTTATCCCTACACTTATTCCATTTCTTGGCGTGATATCACCCAATAAACTCACACACAACGCAACTAGTGTGAAATCACCCAAAAACTTGTTCTTCTACATCATATTTAGGATCCTTTCTACACTTTTTTCTCATCATGGATCAAGTGCACATGTTACTTTTTGCATTTTCACATATTTTTCACTTACATTTTACTCATTTTTTATTATATACTCGCGTATTTGACTACTTGATCATTCTTCTCTTTTGCAGGTCCATCCTTATGGGAAACAGATAGTCACATCACATCAACAACATCATTCACACATCAATCAAAATCAACACATAAAAAACAAATCGACATCAACAAAAAGCACTATCGCAACATCTACACATAGAATCCTGCCCTAGGGTCATCATCATCATCACTTTTCACTTCATATTCTCTAGATTCCATGCTTCACATTTTTTATCATTCCACACTTTTCCTTGTCTCTCGACATGCTTTTTCCATCGATCTACATGGTTATCAGGTACGCATATTCTATGTACTTTATGTTATTGAGATTTCATGCAAAAACATAAAGTGGGGGCAAATGTAGACACTAAATCACGCACTTTTGTATCTATCTAGTCCTGATCACATACTACTATTCATTTGATTCCTAAGCAAGAAAAGTACTAGTTGGTCCCTATCTTTGGCCATCTTTTCTTCTGTCTTATTCTATTATTGATCTTAGACTCCTTTTATCCCAAAGTATGTATTTTCATACTTTCGAATTTCTCACTCTAGACACCAACGCCCAGCCATGACACCAATGCCAGTGCCCATGTCCCCTTTGGGTGCCCAAATCTCTTTATACTTTGTTCGCATAATTTGGGTCCTTTCTAGTTGTTTGGGCATCTTATATTTTTGGTAGTCATCCTTTTCGAGGTTAATTACAAAATTCAAGCAAGGGAATCATATAAATATAAAGTTATGTGATCATAACAAAGGACCAAGCACTAAGAATTATCTATCACCACCTAAGGTTGCATTCAAAGGCCATTATAAGAGCACTAAAACATCCATCTAGAATCCACGCAAAAGGGCGAGGGACTCGATACTTCGCATACACACATAGGAGAGGAAGTTCATTATTTTATGCATGCATCTAGTTACATTTCTTACATCTAGTTACTTGCTCGCTATCAAGTTTGACACACTCAAGATCCACTTAGGGCACAATTCCACACACACATAGAACTACATTGGGTCTGAGATGTAGTCCATCACTCGATCATAATTTCACTGCGTGATAGCTAAGGACAATCCGACCTCTCATTTACATTATTTTTTATTTTTGGGATTTGATGTGTTTTGGGGTTTTTCAAGCTACAAAGCGGCATCTGCGAACTTGGTGCGACATACTAGTGACAAGGATCAAAGGAAAGTGAACATCTCATGACCCAGCAAAACTAGTTTTCATAGCTTTTGAGCAATCACAGCTCCTAGAATAGGTCTACTGCACCCAAGTGCCCTTGACCATCCATAGGCACCCCAATCTAGCATATGCCAACACCTTTGCATTTTGCAAAGCTTCATTACAATAGTCTATACTTAAGATTTTCTAGTTTGATAGTTTTGTGCACCTTCGGGATCATAGCAAAATAGCTAAGTCATTTTATCTCCTCATTTTCACTTAGGGTTTTAAATCTTAATTGCTTATTTGTTTGGGTCTATTTTGTACTTAATTACTTATTCATTTATTGCTACATTGTAATTAGATTTAAGCATCTAAAAATTCTATATTTACTTAATCATCAAGTTATCATTGACTATTCACATTAGATGTCCCATTTTCTATTCACATTGTATTTTGTATCATAAATCTATTGATTTGCCAACATCCATAAAAATCTTCCTCACATAAGAAAAATATTTCTTATTGTTGGTTGATTCAACCGGCATAAGACCACATATACACATAAATTTTAGCACTTCTACTTTGTGCTTGTCATATATCTTTTCCCTTTCTAAAAACATGCCCACATTTTTTTTTCATTAGGTGACATATAAAAATTTTACTATTTAAGATGGAAATTTCCTGTATGGTCTACTAATGCTTTTCATTAATCCTTCAATAACAATCAAAATTCTTTTTAATCCGAGCATAAATCACACCCCTACATTCTAAATATTGACGGTCCCATCATAAGAAAGAATATTTTTTTATTATTGGTAAATGGTTTTGAAGGGGACCATACCTCAAAGTATAAAAATCCCAAAGGCTAGATGAATTAAGATATCCAAAGTGATTTTTTGACAAGTGGGGACCACACCCAAAAAAATAAGGCCTATCATCCGAGAAAAATAGAAAAGAACAAAGGAAGAGGACTATTTTCCGTCATGAAGCCAAAAAATAGCTAAACAACATCATCACAACAAACATGCGGATCCATAAAATACCAAGTAAAAAGACTAATAATGTGGAACCCAGGAAACCTTCATTTAATATCTTTGTTAAAAACTTTTTTAACATCCTCCAATAGTTTGAAAAGATTAAGATCTGTCTAGTGAATGGGATCCTTATTGATGGAGGTGATTTCTAGTTTTTTTCTTTACCTTTTTCCAAATCTTGGAGGGAATATCACCGATATCACAGTTTTGTTTTACCTACACTTGGAGAAAATAAAGGAAGGCGAAAGGTTCATATCAACTGAGTTATTGAAAGTAAACTCTCAACAATGGCCAAATCCTTGCCTTTAATAGTAATCTAGAGAATCCATTTTGCCGAAAGTGGAGAGGGTGGCACGATATTTTGGTTTTCAATTTAGGACACAGAGGAGATTGGAAAGGTAGATTGGGATTAGAGGGGATATTAGAAACAACATCTTGACAGTATTGGTGCAAGAGAAGAATGACTCCTTGATGGAGTGGAAGGCATATTTGGTGGTAATATACCTCTAGAATAGACTTCTCCAGAGATTGAAAAATGTAGTAGGACAGCCTAACTCTAGGATACCTTCAAAAATGATTCAGAAGTACAAGGTGAGGGCTGAGAATCTTCCCTCAAACATCATATACCTAACCACCATTATAACAACATCATCAAAAGGGGTAGGGATGGAAGAACACACAAGACCCACTATTTGAGGGTTTCAAGCCCCTCCACAAATTTTCTATCCTCTGTCTCCTTGTCAAATTTATTTCTAAAGAACTTCATATCGTTCATACCAAGGCCCGTTAAAAAGGAAATCAAATTTTTCAGCGATGGGGAAATATTTACCTTTGTAGGTGATGATCCGATCCTTCCATTGCTTGGAAAAAGTCACAAAAATGTTCTTATCATAGCCCTTAATCCACTTCATAAAAGTGGTGAAGCCATCCACATCCAATGCCTTCCATAGCTTTGCATTTGCTTTGTCAGTCGTCGCATACCACTTGATTCGTAGGGGTGGGTTGTCCATGGATATGGGAAGGAAGACATCATCATAGAATAAGGAACCCATAGGCTTAGATTGGAGGTCAACGAGCTTCACAACAGCACAAAGATCAAAGAAATGGAGAAAAATATGAATGTCTTGAAAAGCTGCAGGGAAATGCATGAATCAAGCATGCGAGACAATTATGGAACCAAGATCTTACTTGGTCACTCCGATAAAGCAAGTATTAGCCTTTAGGAAAGCTGGGAATTGAGTCCTTATAAATGATTTCATTTAAATTTTGGGGAATCTAAAAGTTATTAATCTAATAACTTAAGTGATTTCTATAAACGCCAAAGTTGGCGAAGGAATCAGTGGCTTTCTTTCCCTCTCTGTAAGTGTGGCAAAGTTTTACATTTATGAAAGCACTATAAATAATTATGGCCTCATGAATAAAATCCTTAATATTCCAACTAGGATGGTTAGAGCCATTGAGGTGATTAATAATATTGAGAGAGTCACCTTTAATAATGAGGTTAGTGATATTGTGGTCTTTAACTACTCTTATACCCTATAAAGAAACAAGTGCCTCAATATAGTGGTTGGACTGGGTACCTATAGAGCCTGCATATGTGACAATGATATTAACAAAGTGATTTCTGTTAATGCCACCACCACTCACCACACCTGGGTTTCCCTTAGAGGCACCATCAAAATTTAATTTATACCAATTTTCGGGGGGAGGGATCCATTGAATAAGGGAGTGATCAATAGTACAAACTATATCTTGAATGTTCTCCACATCAATATTCCAATTAAGTAGAAATATATCTTCTTTCTTAGGGAAGTTTTGTAGCTAAAATTTGCACATGTCCTAGATCACAAGAATATGGGGTTTGCGATAACATGGGACTATCTCAAAGTTGTGGGAATTGAACTCGAGATAAACCTTCGGAGAATGCTAGCTTCCTCTCTACCTATCTCTAATGCTAACACTACTAATGTAGAAATCAAATCTTAAACTAAACAAGCCAAGGGACCAAGGATAGAAGGATGTATAGTAAGGGAAATCCTAGGCTAGAAGGAAGGGGATAGTGCTAGGGAAGGGTTTCATCTCTCTCCACAAGGGCGAAGGAAACAAAGAGGGTGTAGGAGAAGAGGGTGGACAGCGTGCCACAAATCAACACGCAAGCTCATCCTTCCAACACACAACACATGAACATGGGACCTGCAAGCAAAGGAGACACACAACATGCCAAGAGATGTGAATAGAGAGGTGAGGTGTAAATAAAATGAGAAAGGGAAGACAAGAGTTCCACAAAACATGATTTTATTGCTCAAGGGATGCACAGTCATATACATTCATGGCAGAAGGCAAGAACACATTACAGATACCAAGTCAAGGTATGAAGCTCATGAGAAGGTGGCCACCATTGTGTCATGGTGTCATTACGATAAAGAGGGATTTGTTTTAATGATCAGAGCTCCAAAATTAATAGAAAAAGAAGGAGAGAAAAGGAGGATAAAAGGAGGGAAAATCAGTTTCAAATCTTCAACCACCAACAACAAGTGATAAATCCCTATAAATTCACTTACAAGGCTATTAGATGTGCTTCCCCATGTCTGTTTGGCATGTGGAAGAAGGAATAAGGAAAGATCTAATAAAATCTAGTGGTTGGGTTGATTAGATGTGTGCATTGATGACCAAAAAGATGTTTCCCTACTTTTCACCTTCCAAATCCCACAAAAATCTGATTTTAAAAAGTGCAACGTGTAGCCCACATCAACAACTTTCAAACGAGCTCAGGTGCGCAAGAGTCCGAGTATTGTAGCGAAGTTATGGCTATCACAAGATCTGTAGTGCAAACTGAACACACAAGACATGTGGAGAGCGTTAATTAATCGAAGGAATTAGCCAATCTGTTCATCTAATTTTTCATTTATGCCACGTGTCACATATTGGTACATTGTCAGGATTTGGCACCCTATTGACATGCTTTGATAGGTTGCATGTTACACACTCAAGTCGATACAGTCAATGACATCACACAATGACAGTGCATAAAAAGGTGCAAGGTGTGAAAGGAAGAGGCAAGACTACAAAAGGTAGGCGCAAAGGTAGCACATATAGAAGAAATGGAGGCATACCTATAGGAGACAAGTATGTAAGTGAGGCATGAGCATTTAACTAAGGAAGGTGCAAAGAGCAAGGAAGAAAAGGGCACACGAGGAAAACTAGTGAGTATGAGGCATGTAAGCACGAAGGAGAACAAAGGACTTAGCTGAATTTTGAAGGGCAAGTCAATAGGTGTGCGCGTGAAGAGTGCGCAAAAAACTAGGAATGCAAGCATGTTCATAGGAGGAAGGTGCAAACGAAGAATGAAAGGAGATAGAATAATGCAAAGGGAAGGGGAAACATGTGAAGTAAGTGCAAGATGAAGCAAAGGAATGGGGACGCAAAGAGGAGAAATAGGAAGGGTGTGTGGAAGAAGTACAAGCTGTGTTAAGGAGCCAAGGAACTGTCGAGTTCATGCAAGCTGAAATGTGAAACATCGAGACTTGGGATAAAATATAAGTTATCTAAATAATTAGGAAATTTATTTAGATAATGATTTTGGTGACTTTCAGGAAATCTTCTGCTAAATGAAGAGTCTAGTAGCCTTAGGAGCATCCATTTGGCATAGATTCAAGCCTCAGTAAATTTGAAGATTTGATCTATAACTTGAAGAATTCCCTGGAGTCACTCGAAGCTCTATCTCGAACTCGAACCGAACCACTACTCTCATATGAATATGTTCTAACTTGGATTCATGAGAGTTGAAAGTTGTACACAGTGTTGGAACGCCTCTGTTGAAAAATCGAACTACTATCCCTAGAAGCAACAAAAGGGTGCATGAGACACAATAGGAAAGGAAATGATGCCAAAAGGAGCACACGCAAGCAGTACACACATCGACTATGTACAAAAGAAAAATATTACATGTCTCAAAGGGAACATGCAGAGTGTGCACGAGCAATTGTTTTACTAAAAGAAAATATAATCTACCCTAAACTAACCAGAGGCAAAGGGCGCTCATGTAAAACATGCAACAGGCAGGGAGAAGTAGTTTCCTTTCCTCATAAATTGTGACCATGTAACTGATTTGGCATTGGACATGGTCGATGATAAGAGTGAAAAACCACCCTCCTAAAAGTATCAACAAAAAAATATATACCTTCCGAGGTTGGTCCGCACTTGGATTCGGGAGGCACTTTGTTGTTGACCTTTGGTGCATTGAATCTCTACCTCATGCTCTAAAGTGAGCATGAGTGGCGGAAACCTTTTTTTGGCTCTAGACTAGCTAGATATATGATTGGGCATGATATGACCCTTGTGATTTTCCCATTTCCTTGAAGCTTGATCCCAGGTGGGATCCTTGTGCATGATTTCCTCTTGAAGGGGAGTGCTTCTAGGTTGGGTCACACACGGTTCTACACCTACAAGTAATTTTTTCTCTGTTAGGACTATGCCCTCTAAGACTAACTAATTTTCTTCTAGAACAGGCACCCTGATGATCTCATCATCCCAATCGGAGTGCGCCAATCTTCAAGAGTTCTACGGTCGTCGAACATAATGATATTGGTTGGGGATGGCACATAAGTAAGGGGCTATTCATTTATGACGCAATTAGATAGAGGGGACTCAGAAGAAGGTGGAAGGATGGGTGCGGAAGTCACACAAGGCTTGTGCACAAAGGAATGGAACCACGCATGACAATAATGTGAATGTGTGCGAGAAGGGGTGATGGATGAGAAGTGAAGAAGAGAGGATGGAGGAGGGGAATTCTCAATGGGGGGGTGTGCAAAAATGTGGGAATATGAACAACGTCGAGATGATGTAGGTTGGGGGGAAGGAATGGGAGAGCTTTATGATGGTATTTTAGGATTTCCCCATTAACAGGTATCTTAGCAGATTGATTTGTGAGCTTCCATTTCTTCAGCCCATTTTGTAATTTGGGGTAGCATCTTAGTGATAAAGCACACGGCTTCGATGGGCACTAAACCAGCCTGGTATAGGGCCTACCCATGGACAAGGGACCTTGTAGCTAACTCATGCATCATGTCAACCTCCATATTTTGTACTTGCCTCTCAAAATCAGCTTCTTTCATGGAGTTTCCACCATCATCTACATAAACATGTTCTTCATAAACATTTAGGTTAGAAAAATAACCATATGGGTCAGTGGAGGGTGGGTTGTATGCATGTTGTTGATGGGGCTCAAAAACTAACATACAGGAAGATTTTAAAAATGTGGTGATGGAGGGAAATAGATCTGCTACTACAAATGGGAATTCTAGGAAGGAAAAGAATTCATGATTGCACAACTTCAAAAAGAAGGTGGAATGATGAAAAAGGAGAAATGGATGAAAGAAAGGAGGGATAAAGCTGGTGTGTGAATGAGAAAATGGGTGCGTTAAATCGGTGTAATCACCGAGATGTGTTGAAAGATGCCTCTAAAGGATGAAACTCAACAAGAACACACAAAACTTGTTAAGATGAAGATGTATAGCTCTTCAAACTTGTCCCACCGGGCGTGCCAAAAATTGTTGTAGCTCAAATGTGTACTCATCCCGAGATCACAAGAATTTTTTAAGGTTTGAGATAGCATGGGACTATCTCCAAGTTGTGGGACTCGAGCGAGACGTAACTCTAGAGAAGGTCAACTTCCTCTACCGTCTCTAACCCTAACACTACTCCTAATGCAGAAATCAAATCTTAAACTAAATAAACCAAGGGACCAGGGATAGAAGGATGTGCAGTAAGAGGAAATCCTAGGCTAGAAGGAAGGTGATAGTGCCGTGGAAAGGGTTGATCTCTCTCCATGATGGTGAAGGTAACAAAGAGGGCACAAGAGAAGAGGGCAGATGATGCGCACCACAAATCAACACACAAGCTCATCCTTCCAATGTGTGCAACACATGAACATGGGACCTGCAAGCAAAGGAGACACACAAAATGCCAAGAGATGTGAATAGAGAAGTAAGGTGCAAATAAAATGAGAAAGAGAAGAAAAGAGTTTCACAAAACATGATTTTATTGCTCAAGGGACGCACAGTCATATACATTCATGGCAGGAGGCGAGAACACATTACAGAGACCAAGTCAAGGTTTGAAGCTCATGAGAAGTTAGCCACCATTTTGGCATGGTGTCATTACAATAGAGAGGGATTTTTTTAATGAGTAGAGCTCTACAATTTATAAAAGAAAAAGGAGAGAAGAAAAGAACAAAAGGAGGGAAACTTAGTTTCAAATCTTCAACCACAAACAACAAGTGATAAATTCCTACAAGGCTATCGATGCACTTCCCCATGTTTGTTTGGTGTGTGGAAGAAGGAATAAGGTAAGATCTAATAAAATCTAGTAGTTGGGTCAATTAAATGTGTGCATTGATGACCGAAAGACGTTTCCTACTTTTCACCTACCAAATCCCATTAAAATCGAGTTTGAAAACTCCAACATGTAGCCCACATCAACATGACTTTTAAATGAGCCCGGACACATAGTAATCGAGTATTGTAAAGAAGTTATGGTTGTCGAGAAGATCCACAGTGTAAAATGAACATTCAAGGCACGTGGAACACACCGATTGACTAAAGGAATCGACCAATTGTTCCTCTAATTTTTCATTTATGCTACGTGTCACATATTGGTTCATTGTCAAGATTTGGTTCCCTATTGGCGTGCTTTGATAGGTTGCATGTTGCACACTCAAGTCTCACATTCGATCACGTGGCACGTGTGACAAATGCGGAAGAAGGTGTAAGGTGCAAAGGAAGAGGTGCAAGGCTACGGATGGCGGGAACACGAAGGTAGCGTGCACGGAAGAAATGGTGGCATACTTGCAGGAGACAAGTATGCAAGCGAGGTGGTATGAGCATTCAACTAAGGAAGGCATGGCGGCAAGGAAGAAAAGGGTGCATGAGGAAAACCTATGAGTGTGAGGTGTGCAAAGAGTGAAGGAGTGCGAAGGAATTACCCAATTTTGAAGGGTAATTCAATAGGTGCGTGCATGAGCGGTGCATGAAAAATTGGGAATGAAAGTGGGTGCACATGAGGAAGGTGAAAAGGAAGAATGAAAGGAGATAGAAGAATGCAAAGTGAGGGGGAAGTGCATGAAGAAAGTGTAAGATGAAGCAAAGTAATGAGGATGCAAAGGGGAGAAGGGAAGGCGCACAAGGGTGCGTGGAAGAATACCAAAGTTTGTGTAACTGAAATGTGAAACATCAGAGTCGGGATAAAATATAAGTTATCTAAATAACTAGGAGAGTTATTTGGATAACAAGAAGCTTTGTTTCTTGGGAGGCCTGAATTTCATGATATTTTCCTTGATTTCAATGGTTAGTTATTTTAGAAGTCTCTTGTTGGTGTTCTTGGTATTCCTAAATATGATAGAGTTTTGGCCTTCCAAATTCTCCATATGGCATGGGGGAAAATAAGCCTCCATAATTTCTTGAGCATATTGTGCTTGAAAGGGGGTTTCCACTACTCCCAAGCTTGTATAATGTCTTCTAGGAAAGTTCAGTCTACTCCAAATCTAGCCAAGATGAGTTCTCAAAGGCTAGAGGCAAAGGAAAAATGAAGGAAGAGATGGTGAATAGTTTCATCCTCTTTCCTACATGACAACACCTGTTAGGCATGGTAGAGCCTCTCTTGATCAGATTATAAATGGTAAGAATCCTCTTGTTAAGAACCAACCATAAAAATGAATTATTTTGGGAGTAAGTTCTTTATGTCATATTTTTCTCTAATCAAAAACATAATGTGTGTCCCCTGAGAGTAAATAGTACCCTATTTTGACTAAGTAGAAACCATCAAAAGACTCAATCCAAATAAATTCATCCCTAGTTTGAATTTTGTTGATCTGGATGTTGTTGATAATTCTTATTATGACAGCAATAAGGTTTTTGAAATTAGATCTTCCAACATGAAGATTCTTCCATTAAGGAATGCCATTAACACAAATGATGTAGTCACTTATCTTGTGTCCAAACTCTGCTATGAGGCTGTCTTTTAACTAATCTCAGGAGTTGTTGCTCTTAAGGTTCTAAAATTCAACCCAATTATCCTTCCAAAATAAAATATATTCTCCATTACCAGTTTCCATTTGCAGCCTTCTCCAGATCCTTTCTTGTTTTGACAATATTTTTCTAGAAAAGAGAGTTGAAAGGAAAAGTATCAACATTCAGAAAGCTTTGAGCACTTTGTCTTGAGTTATATATTTATCTCTTATGATTTCAGTCTAAGGATGTTATTCTTTTATAAGCCTCCAACTCATTTTGGATATGAGGGTTGCATTCATAATTTTGATATTCTTTATACCTAATCCTCCTACTCTCTTTGTCCCAAGCCATGAGATGAAACCTTTTTTCCTTTGTACATGTCCATAGGAACTATTTATGAATTCTCTCAATTCTTTCTATCACAGATGTTGGAATGAAAAACATAGAAATAATATAGATCGGAAGATTTAGCAATGTGCTTTTGATAAGTAAACATTTTCCAGCATTAGAGAACAACACCCTTCCATCCTACAAAGTTTTTTGTGGAACCTGTCAAGAAGAGAATTCCAAACAGCCATAGAAACTTTATTAGTACCCAAGGGAGACCAAGATAAGTAGTAGGGAGAGAGTTAATCTCATAACCCAAGATATGAGCAATCTTCCTTTGTGAGTTGAGCGAGAGAATTGAAAAAATATAGTGAAATTTTCTAAAAAAATGATCTTTTATCCCAAAGAATGCTCATAAATCTTAAGAATGAGTTTCATCATCTTGGCTTCAAGAAGAGAGGCAAGGAGCGAAGGATAGTATCATCAACAAATTGTTGATGTGAAACAATGATCTCCAAAGAGGTAGGTTTGAAACCTTTAAGGTAACCCAAAGTGATGGCTCTAGTAATGGTGCGGTGAGGCTATCAGCCATAATGATGAACAAAAGAGGAGAAATAGGGTCACCCTGTCAAATTCCTTTGTTTCTTATGAAGAATCCCACAGGACAACCATTAACAATGATAGAGAATCTAGGGGTGGAGATACAAGAATTCATGATCTTTCTAAAATGAACAATAAACCCAAATTTCTCCATAACCTTGTCAAGAAAATCCATGAGACCCTATCAAAAGATTTATTCATGTCTAATTTAATAACCATACTTTCTTTCTTACTTTTTCCATAGAGTGAATGGTTTCGTGGACCATCACCACCCCATCCTGGATGAGTCTACCTTTGACAAAACCACCATGTTGCTTAGAGATCATATTCAAACGAAGAGGTTGAATTTTGGTAGCCATAGTCTTAGTGAAGATCTTGTAAAGAACATTAGTAAAACTAATAGGCCTAAAATTCTTGAAATCCTTAGCACCCGATTTCTTAGGAATCAAAACAATGAAATTATTGTTAATCTCTTTGAGTAACTTCCCAGTTCTAAAAAACCCATTTACAACCTTAAGAAGATCCTCCAAGAAAATGTCCAAGAACTTTTTATAAAAGTTTGTTGAGAATCCATCAGGTCCAAGGGAATTATCTCCTTCAAGAGAGAACACAAATTTTTGTAATTCATCAATAGAAATTGGCTTAGTAAGGCTGAGAAAGTATTCCTTAGGAGAAATATTGTTGGGGATAACATCAAGAAGGGTATCTGCAGCAGTTGAAGAGAGTTGAGTATTGTAATCCAGAAGATTTTTGTAGAAGGCAAGAGCCTCATCTTTGATTACACTCAAATCAGAAGTGACTGTACCATCAGCCAAGGAAACTTCTAAAATCTTGTTATGGGTTCTATGTTTTAGAGTAGTCATGTGAAAAAAATTATATTTCGGTTTCCCTCTTTTAACCAAAGCTCTCTAGATTTTTGTCTCTAGAATGACTCTTCCCTAGCACATATGTTATGAAACTCAGTTAAGATATTTTTCTCAAGAAGATGATCATCATGGTACATACCAACTATAGCAACCCTTTATTCCAAAGAGGTAAACTCATCTTTTACCTATTTCTTCTTGGTGAACACATTACAAAAGACCATCTTGTTCCATATTTTGACTTTCCTTTTGACATTCTTAAGCTTCTAAATGAGTTTGAATTGGTTTTTTCCTTCCACCTCAAAACTCCACCAATATTTAACTTTGTCCCTAAGATCAATGTGATCAAACCACATTTTTTCAAACTTAAAAGAGGAGTGTGTGGGTTTATCAAAATCAAACATGCTTAGCACAATAGGGTTATGATCTGAACCAATTCTAGGGAGAGAAGAAAGATGAAATCTTTGATTCAAGATCTATTCAGCATAAATGATTGCTCTATCAAGCCTAACTTGAATGTGATCATCTCCTAATCTTCTATTGGACCAAGTGAAAGGATTACCATGAATATATAAGTCCATAAGGTTAGAGGAAGAAATGAAGTCAACAAGGTCATCCATACCAACATTAAAGTCAGAGGAACCCCCTTTTTCAGCTGGAGTAAGAGGGGTGTTGAAATCACCAATGATCTTCCAATTTAGATGCACACAGCGATTAATACCAAAGTTTTTTAGATCCTTCCAAATTTTTATTCTACCATGAAGAGTATTAGGGGCATAGATATTTGAAAGAATCCAAATCAGGGAATCATCAAAACTATGAAAGGAAACAACACGATGATTAGGAGAAGACACGACCACCTTTCTAGAAACCATGGAGGGTCCCATAATCTGACGCTTATACCTCCGAAGCACCTCTAAAGTCTACACTAAAGAATGTCCACTTTTTACAAATATTCCTTTTGTAATTGTTCATAGCCTCGAGCTCATCTTTGTTTCTTGGATGGCCATAATGGAAGGTCTACTATTTTTCCTTAACTCTTTGAGAGTTCTCTACTTTCCACCTCCATTAATACATCTAATGTTCAGGAGACTAACTTCATTATAAGAAAGAATATTTTTCCATATGATCTTTTCAGTTTCTTTTTTCCTTTGATCATCGTAAGAAAGAATATTTTGCCATATGTTCCCCAAAGCATTTTCCACCGCACTTCTCCTCCATTAATCCCCTTATTCCTTTCCACTCTTCCACCCACGATGTTTCACTCCCTAAATTTTAACTTCTTCAACGCATCCCTTTTGACATCTCCATTGCACTGCTCACATGCGATTGTTTGTTAATAATTAAATATAGTAAAAACTCACCACTAGTGTGATTTGAGTGTTTTATATGATTTTCCCATTAGCATTGAAATGTTTGGATCTTTATACAGACATTAATAATATTGGTTTGTTTTTTATTTTGTATATAAAACTAACACTCTACACTTGAGAGGTGTGATGGAAACAATGAAAGGGAGGCATTGAAGGAGTTAAACTTAAAGGATTGAAGGTGAAACATTTGAGGGGAAAGATTCATGATAGAGAAGGGTAATGAAGGAGAGAATTGTTGAGTTAGGGAATCTAGTGTAAGGAACACATGCAATCTAATTCTTTCTTATAATATTTCACATATAGACAACATGTTAATTTTGTGAATTGCTCAAAGGAGAGGAGTGTAATATGTAAATTGTTACACAAAGCAGGGGATATCACTTAGCGACACTCTTTTCATGGGAACAACATGAAACGAATATGCCATCTCACGAGATAGTTGGAGGACCTTATACAAATCCACAAGATTTTGCAAATTGGGAATTCAAAGTGGAAAAATATAGTAGTTAGGGAACCCAAAACTAAATGGTAGAGATGTGGAAAGCCTTCTTGTTGGGGTTAGCACAAGGTTGTATAAATTATATATCAAATCTAAGCATACATTCAATAAAAGTGGATATTCTACCAAAAGAAATATACAAAACAAGAGATATAAAACAACCCCAGATATAATGTGGTTCACCCAGAGTGGGCTACATCCACCAAGAAACAAGCCAATCTTATCCAAAGCTTTCAGAAGATATACAATGAATATTTACAATCTTCGACACCTCTCATGATGTACAGTATTTTCTCTCTTAACATTATCCTTCTCCAAGAATTCTCTCTCACACAATTATTCTCACAATAATAATCAATTCTTATAATCCTCTTACTTCTAAACCCTAGCTTTCATGCTTATATAGGCATATACAAACTTAGGGCACTTAGCCATGCAATTACAATCAATAGATATGCTTTAATACTAAATTTAGATGTAATTCATGTGATTTGAATAAAACACTCACGCACATGTAATCGACGTTGGTTAGCCCTAACCGATGTCGGTTCCTCCTTGCTTGATCGATGCTAGTCATAGGTGACCGATGTCGATCCCTCAATAACCGATGTTAGTTCATCGTGCTTTCGAAAATTTAATATAACATTTTTTTGAAGTAATTGAGCTCCAAAAATCAACAATCTCCCACTTGCAGATAAATTATTGCATTATACCTGTACAACGTCATTCTTGGATCCTTTCCTTAGCTTTGTTTCTTCCTCTTCAAGTCTCAAACTCGAAGACCAGTAGAAGTGGAGTGTAGATCCAAATTCTCTTTTGCTAATGACTTTGTTAGCATATCCACAAGGTTTTTACTCGTATGAATCTTCTCCAGTTTCAGCTTCCCATCCTCCAATACCTATCATATGAAGTGATACCTCAAATGAATGTGTTTCGTTATAGAATGAAACGATGAGTTCTTTGTCAAATTAATTACACTTTGACTGTCACTGAATAATTTACAACCATCTTGCTCATTTCCTAACTCTTCTTATGAACTCGCTCATCCATATTATCTCTTTACTATCCTCTGTAGCTGGAACATACTCTACCTTTATAGTAGACAAAGCCATAGCCTTATGCAATCTCAAAATCCAGCTAACTGTCATCCCACCTACTATGAAAATATATACAATAGTGCTCCTTTTACCATCTAGATCACCAACCATATCCGAATCAACATGGCCACATATAGAAATATCTGAACCTCCATAGTATAATTACATACTAGATGTCCCTCTCAAATACCTAAGAATCCATTGGACTACTTTCCAATGCTCTTTACTTGTATCATCCATAAATCTACTCACAACTCCCTTCGCTTCAGGCAATATCTCGGTGCAGTACAAACCATAACATACATGAGACTCCCAACCACTGAAAAATATGGTACTTGTGTCATGTATTTGACCTCCTCATGTGATGAAGGACACTGATCTTCTCTCAATTTAAAGTGTCTAGCCATAGGTGTACTCACAGGTTTTGAATCTTACATGTTAAACATTTCCAACACCTTATTGCTATAAGCTTCATGAGACAAATACAATTTCTTATTCTTCTTGTCTCTATGTATTTGCATGCCAAGGATTATTTTTACAACTCTTAAATCCTTCATAGAAAATGTGTGAGCTATCTTTCCCTTAAGCTCACCAATGTCCTCGTATACTAGATTACGCATTAAGCATATCATCCACATACAAGATAACAAAATAATATAGCTCCCATTTTCAAGCTTCATGAAATAAACACAATGGTCAGATTCACATCTCAAATAACCATGCTCATGCATGAAACTATCAAACCTCATGTACCATTGCCTTAGAACTTGTTTGAGCCCTTATAGACTCTTTTTCAAAATGCACACTAATTTATCCTTACCCTTGACTTCATACACAAGTGGCTGATGTATATAAATCTCTTCATCCAAATCACCATGAAGGAAAGTCGTCTTCAAATCTAGTTTCTCTAAATGCAAATCATGTACTACAACTAAACTCAATATAATACGTATGGAAGTCATTTTAACAAAAACGATAATATTTCACCAAAGTCAATACCTGTTTTATATGTAAATCCCTTTACTACAAGCCTTGCCTTGTACCTTTTTCTGCCCTCCCTCTTTTTCCTTGATCCCGTAGACCCACTTGTTCTGCAATTTCCTCTTACCTACCGGAAACTTAACCGAATCCTAAGTCTGGTTTTGTTCCAAGGAGTCCATCTCCTCATTCATGTCATGCTCCCACTGCATGTGAGTCTTATCCTACATTGCTTCTTCAAAACTTTATAGTTCACCATTATCAGTCAATAATAAATAAGATAGAAAAGGTGTAAATATTTCGGAGGTTTACTTACCCTTTGTGACCTTCTCACGAAGTTTTGGGTGCCGAGGCTCATTACGGACCTCCTGGACATTTTTTTCCAATTATGACAATGACCGATGTTGGTCACCTGTAACCAATGTTGGTTCCGCTAACCGATGTTTGTTTGGTTCTTCTGAATCGATATCTTGGTTTAGTTAAGTGATTTCGTTCGAGGTCAATCGACACGATTCTTGCATCGTATAACCCCTATAGGTATTTTTAAAAATCGAGAGTTCATTTTCATTCACAAACTTCCAACCAGTTCGTCTTGGGTACCAAAATTTGATCCATGTACATTCTCTTTTCATTCCATTCAATGTCACGAATCTTAATAATTTTAGAATTCTCTAAATCCCAAAAATGGAATCCAAAATCACCAAATCCATAACCAATGAAAGTGCATATCTTGGATTTTGCATCCAAATTTTTCCTATTTTCCTTATCAATATGCACAAAAGCTTATGAACCAAAAATTTAAGAAAAGAAAGATCTAACTCTTTTTGGTCCAAGCTTCCTCTGGTATTCCTCCATCTAGTGAACTTGAAGGCCCACGGTTAATCAAATAAACTGATATATCAACTACTTCTTCCCAAAAATGCAAGGGCAATCCAACATGTATCCTCATACTTCTAACACATTCCATGATTGTCCTATTCATTCTTTCGCAACAGCATTCTCTTGAGGTGTTCTTAGAACCGTCATTTCTCGTATTCCATTCACTAAACAATAATCATTGAAAGCCTTCTACTGTATTCACCACCATCATCGGTTCTAAGGCACTTGTAACTTTGAATTTGATTCATTCTCAACAAGGGCTTTTATATTTTAAAAGTCTCAAAAACATCAGATTTATGTTTAATACAATAAACTCATACCTTTCTTGTAGCATCATCAATGAAAGTAACATAATACTGGGATCCTCCATGAGAAGCTACTATTTGGTCCCTACAAATCTAAGTGTACAAGTCCCAATTTTTTCTCCTTCTTAGTTGCCCCAACTTTGAGAAATCTCACTCTCTTTTTATTTCTAAAGATACAATGCTCACATAAATCAATATCTAAATCTTTCAAATCTGATAACTTACCCTTAGCCTTTAAGATCTACATTCCTTTTTGACTCATATGGCCCAACCGATTATGCCACATACATGCATCTGAATTTGAAGTAGATAACACAGAAAAGGAATCAATAACATAGGTAGATAAATATAATGTTCCTACCTTCTTACCTCTTGCCACAACAAAGGCACCCTTGGTGACTTTCCAAGAGTCTGTTGTGAATGTAACCATGCAACCAACTTCACCTAGTTGCCCTACAGAAATAAGATTCCTCTTAAGGCTTGGCACATGCCTCACATCTTTCAATACCCATGTATTTCCATTCTAAAATTTTAGATGAACTTTCTCTTTACCAATAATACTGTAAGGTTCATCATCACCCAAATAAACATGCCTAAAATTGCCTGGACATAATTTCTAAAATAACCCTTATTAGGGGTTGCATGGAAAGAAGCTCTTGAATATAAAACCCATGATTCTATTCTATTGTCCAAATAAATAATAAGAGCATCTTGTATTATCTTTGTTGCAATATTTGCCTCCTTATTTGAATTTTTACCTTTTACGGGTGTTGGTTCTCTTTATCCTTTGACCAATAATCTTTCTTTACATATCCTTTCTTTCCACATTTCCAACAGGTAATTCCCTTACCTCTGAATTTAGATCTACCATCCCTTGACTTTGATTTCTCATTATTCTTACTCTTGGATCTCTCCTTTTTCCCGCCTCTGCTTTCTACATTCAAAGCATTCCAAATGATGATTCCTCTGTACTTTTCATGTGAATTTCTTCATTCAAGATTATACTAACCACATCATCAAACTTCAAAATATTATTAGTAGATGTTGTATTACTAACACCATTACCAAGTTATCCCAACTATCAGGCAAAGAACATAAGAATAAAAGTGCTTTCACTTCATCATCAAACAAAATATCAACCGATTTTAACTTATTTACAATAGATCGGAAATCATTCAAATGACTAGATGTAGATCCACCTTCATGCATCTTAGAACTAAATAGTTTCTTCATCAAATAAACTTTATTTGAAGCACTAAGTTTTTCATATAAATTAGCAAGAGATTTCATTAACTCTATCGTAGAAGTCGCTTTTGTAATATTGGAAACCATGGATGCCGCTTAAAGACTCAATTTTATAGATCCCAAAGCCTGTCTGTCACAAGAATCTTCCATTCTTCATAGGTCTAGACTTTTCATCCAATTGTAAGTACAAATATCTTTAATATAGATAATCTTCAATATTCATCTTCCATAAATGATAATTTCGGTCATCAAACTTATCTACCTTGTATTTGTTTTCTTCTACCAGCCAATTTGTAGCTCCCACTAATCGAAAACCCTCTCGTGAGTAAATCACAACACATAAAACTCTCAAACAAATCTCGATACATTGTTGGGGTTAGCACAAGGTTGTACATATTATATATCAGTTCTAAGCATACATGCAATAAAAGCAGATATTCTACCAGAAGAAATATACAAAACAAGAGATATAAATCAACACCATATTTAATGTGGCTCCCTTTGGTGTGGGCTACATCCACCAGAAACAAGCCAATCTATTATCCAAAGCTTACATAAGATATACAATGAAGATTTACAATATTCCACACCTCTCACAATGTATAGTACTTTATTTCTCTCAAGCTTCTCCTTCTTCTCCAAGAATTCTCTCTCACACAATTATTCTCACAATAATCATCAATTCTTACAATCCTCTTACTTCTAAACCCTAGCTTTCATGCTTATATAGGCATATACAAACTTAGGGAACTTAGCCATGCAATTACAATCAATAGATCTACTTTAATACTAAATTTAGATCTAATTCCCGTGAGTTAAATAAAACACTCATGCATAGGTAACTAATGTTGATTAGCCCTAACCGATGTCAGTTCTTCCTTGCTTGATTGATGTCGGCCCTCAATAACCGATGTTCAAGTTCTCTGTGTTTTCCTACAAGTTTAATATAACATGCTAGTTTGAAGTAATTGAGCTCCACAACTCAACACTTCTCATGCCAAACATGACAACCCATGTCAAAGGGGGGAATCGTAAGTCAATCCCCCAAAGATCCACATTCTCCCTACCTTAAGAGGCTTCACCAATTTTCCTTCACCATTACTTGTAGATAGGAAGATTCCATGTCTAAACACCTCACACTTCTACCCTTTTCCCTCTTACCCATGTTCATCACACAAACAACTCACTACAACGATCTACTCCACTTCCATCGACACACTATCCTCACTTCACATATCACAATAGATGAGCATTGATCCAGAATCTTGCACATTTACCACCACCCTCTCGCATTATGTGTAGTCACCTCCCTAATGTTGGTCTAGTAAAGGAACCTCTCTACTTAAACATTTCTTAGGTGAATCCTAGATCTTTGTGTCATGTGTATCTTACTACATGTTGACTATCACAATGGTACCCATCGAATGTAAAATATTTTGCACTGACCGATTAGTGAAATGGAGACACCGTTATGGAGGAATCGAAGAAGTTTAAGTTGAAGGAGTGAATGTGAGTTATTGGAAGAGGAAGAGGGATGATGAATGAGTTCAAAGGAGGAGAATTTTAGGAGTGAGGAAACTATTGGAGGAGGGACATAAATCTCCTCGACACAACCAATGGTTGTTACAAAAGATAAAATGCCTTACAAAATTAAATCTTCAATGTTTCTCAAAGATCCAAAAGGAAATACATGTGTATAAATAATCACTAGCCCAAAAACATGCATACATATTATTTTAGATAAGCATATGTGTGTGTGTGTGTGTGTGCACGTGTGTGTGTGTGTGTGTGAAATCTTCCCGACACTAACAAAAACCCAAAATGAAGGATAATGCTAACTATGTTTTTAAGTGACACCCTTACAATGAGAACAACATGAAGCAAAGATGACATCTCACAAGAGATTTTGAGGACCTCATGCAAATCCTCATGTAAGTGGCTAAGACTTAAGCCATTTCCCTAACATCCACATTCTAATTGCCCTCAGATGTAAAAGGAACCTATTTGCTTGAAGTCTAAAACTACTCAAGGAAATCTCGAACGTGTAGGTCTTGTGTAATTGTTCACATGTTGACCACATGTAGCTCTACAGCCACAATCAAACATGTGAGATGGGGAATATTTATGAGGTTTGAAATCTCCAATGATATGCTAGTAGTGTAAGCATTGAAGTTCCTACCATAGAGAAGCTAGAGTCAGCACACATGCCTTAGCTCCATGGAGGTGGAGATGGTAGAGGTTTATGATTTCAGTGGACATTAACGCATGACACAATGGTGGTTATTGTAGTAGAGAATAATGCTTTATAAAATTCAATCATCAACACTTCTCAAAGATTCAAAAGGAAAAACATGTGTACACATAATCACTACCCCCTAAAAATTACGTATTTATTGTTTAATTAAGAATTAAAAAGGGATATATGTACTTTTCCCTAACACTAACAAACACGTAAAATAAATCATATACACCTTTTTTTTATCCCTATTACTAACAAATATTTTGTGCAGATAAGGGTCACTGATGCATCTATTTCTCGAATGAGTGCCTTAAGGGGCTTGCTGGGAATGGGGTATGACTATTCACGTGGTCATTATTGGTTAGAGATAATACATGGAGAGATGTAATAGTATGTGGTCCTATATTTAGTTACCCCTTGTCCTCTCATGTTGCACACATACTAAGACTCCGAAACTTGCTTGCATCTCGACTTAATCATTGACACCTTTTCATGTATTTTTTCTTAATCCATGACACATTGCATCCCACTTGACATTTATATCCTCCTTGGCCAATGCCATCACCCACGAGAAATGGTGTTGGTGTTAGGTTTCCTTGGTGATGCCATGCCTACGGGTGATGGCGTTGGGTATATATGTACACCACATCTAGAAATCAATAGGAAGAAAGGATTGACATGAATAGACCATATGCTGCTATTTGTGCCATATTTACATCTTCTCACTTTTCTCCTAGTTTATCTTGCACTTGACTAGGATTGGACAATCTTCTTGGTTGTTGGATTGTTTGCACTATTAGGTCATCTATAATGAGTCTAGGACAAGAACAATGTTCCCCTTCTCCACCCATAGTGATTCTCTCTCAGCGTATTGTTTCTCTAGAGAGATAGATGTATCAACAACCACCTCGTAGGTAAGTTCTTTAACTCTCTTTGTCATTTTCATAGATTAGTTCATTTCCCTTCCCATTGCTTTATGTTAGCTTAGTATTGTATGTACATCAATGCTAGTTAACATAGTGCTCTTATATGATCATCTCCTTAGATTTCCTTTACTTGTATTTTAGTTTACATTTCAACTATATCACAATAGTGTAGATTTTGCATGCTTGTATTATCTTTCTATCAATCTACATCTCTCCCTCATTAACTCGATATCCTAGAAGGGTACTCTCCTCTATCTTGATTGAGCCTTGGAAACCCTAGGTTTATCTCATGTAAGGATAAATTCCCTATGGATATGTGACTTTAGCACTTGTTGTAGCCCCTTTAAATCAATCAACGGTGTGTCGATCCATGTGTGTCTCCTCTTCATTACCTCATACCCTTTGAGAAATAAGTACAAGTGTAAGCCATTAAGACACATTATTGGGCTGTCATACACTCTAGTGAACCTAACATGAATCCTATAGACCTCCTAACCTAACACAACTCATTAAAATCAACCATCTCTAACTTTGAACTCATTTCAAATCACAAAAGTTAATAAAACCTACCAAAAATTTCTACACAAATGACATCACCAAAAAGGGGTGATATCGTCTATTCCTATAAACTTGGCTCTCAATGCCATTGGCCCCTATGTAAATTTTCTTACATGGTAAATTACATCGGTAATACATATTTCATGACACACTATCATCCAGATCATCACTCCATCATGGATTATATGGGCCTAGGATATTTTGCTTTTGTGTGGATACATTTCTTGAAACCTTTCATCCTGAAGTTGAATTCCCCTTCTGCATGGATTGTTGTGTCGTAGGAGTCCCTAGAAAGAAACCTCCCACCCACCACAATGGCCTATTTGAGGAGGAGGAAGAGGAAAATAAAAATAACAACACTTTTAATCACCCTTTTGAGATTCAAAATTCCTCATGTGATTTCCAAAGTACAAGGATGAATCAAAAGAAATGATCAATAAACATCTCCTTAAATTTGTCTCTAGAATAGCTTGATAATAGGGAAGAAAGGGAAAGGTCCCAAAGTAGGTGCATATGAAAATATCCCCAATTCTAACCCTACCAACCTTATCCTCCAACTCATTGATAGGATGAATCAACAATAATTTGCATTACTACGGCTCAATTCCTTCAAATGCAAGCCAACATGGCTCAACTAGTCAATCGCCCTACAATGGGCTCTTAGGGCACCACGCCCCCTCCTTTACCAAATGGGCCTAATGGGGTTCCCATTCCCAACCCCCTATCCACAAAAAAATTCTTGAGATAATTCTAACAAGATCCTCTAGCACCTTACATTGCTAGCATGGATATTGGGGGTATTGTTCCTTCCATCTCTTATGATGGGTCCACTGATCCCTCCCTTCACATTAAGGCCTTTGGAAATATTTATAAGGAGTGGATCAAAGCCAATTTGTATGCTACCACCAATATCTTAGTTAAAAATCTCACTAAGGATGCTTTGGATTGGTATCATACCTTACCTCCTAACTCCATAGTTGAGCTAGAGTCCTTGGTGACAACCTTAGTGAATGAATTTCAGTATCATGACTTACCTGAGAATAACATTAATGCCTTCATCAACTGTCAACAATCTGAAAATGAATCAACACAATCCTTCATCAAATGTTGGAAGACCTTATCTACGTGACCTAAACATAACATGCCTAGTGATAGCCTCTTCCAACTTTTCTTACGAGCTCTTGAACCTCGCCTTTAATATAAGGTGAGGTCTTTTCTCCCACCTCTCTAGAAGAATCCTTTCAAACAAAATTTAAAAGGAAGGATTACCTCATGAGAGAATTTGAGAAAGTTCCTCCTAAGACACAACCTAATAAACAAGTCCAAATCCTCCAACGTTCTAAGAACAAGAATGTGACAGATGACAAAGTCTTCTATACTCTTCCTCTTGTTTTTCTTCGAATAGGACCATATTCAACATTGATAAAAAAACTAACACAAAAAATTCATCCTAACTATCATCAACCATTGAGAAAGGAAGAGTTGAAAAATTGCTTACCTAAGTCATTTAACATGATCTTAGATCCTTCTCAACTTATTCCTCAATGACATGATGAAAGTAAATTCTATTTGTGGCATGTTAATTGGGGTCACTCCTATGAGAAATGTTACACACTACGCACAGTTGTTGTCAACTTATTATTAGGATCCCAATTTGACCACAACACCATCACTTAGTAATGTTTGACTGAAGCAATCAAAGCCTATGATGCAGCGCAACAAAAAGATCATCATGAAGCAATTAACCAATCCAATGAGAAGTTACAATTATTCTATAATCCCATGCCTAACCATAATATAGGTGAGAGTTCCAAAAAGCAAGAACATGTTATGACTAATGTAGTTGAAACACAATATCCTCTTGAAAACACGGTTTCCATGAATGATGTTAGGCATGTCATAGCTTATATAGAACCCAAATATCCTACATCATTCTAACCTCAAACTCACAGGGTTGTGTACCCTTATGTACCTCAAAATCAGGCTTCCCAAGACAAAAATCTCCCTCTTCTAGATGTTATCTTCACCTGTGGAAAATATCCTATAGGGCCGATGGTTCATGAGGTTTCTTCCTAACTCCAAACACCATCATACCCATGTGGAAAATATCCCACAAGGCCGATGACGTTGAATACTATTTCTACAAACAACATCGGCCCCTGTCAAATTCAAACTTGTATGGCCGATATAACATAGAAGTTAAACAAAAGATAGTTTCTAAAGTCTCCCGATTACACTGCTTTCTTTCATCTCTATTCTAGGACTCTCATCATTCTTTCCCACTACATAGCTTAGTCATGATGAGTGGGATCCTCTTAAAACACTGGCTCAACTTCCTATCCAAATCCCTTTTCTCATGTGTATGTCGCCTCACCACCAGAAGTGTCTCATGATGGCCTTGTTCGACATGAACATATCCTTTCCTCTTACTTTGGGGTAGTCCCACATTACATGGCTCGGAGGAAAGCATCCATCGTCAATGTGAATATCTCTTCATTCATACCGACCTTGTCATGGATGGTCAATCTTACATCCGTTTCCCTATATCATCCATGACCCTTGACGATCTCTTGTTTTGTGTAGATGATCCACTCTTTTCATCTCAATCTATATTAGACATAATATGGTCAAACGTGCTCTCATCAATGAAGGATCCGCCATGATTGTTGCCTCATTGGACTTCATTAAGGCTCTTGGCTACTCCATAGACAACTTAAAATCTACACGTACCACTTTTCAAGGGTATGACCGCCAACAGATGCCTCCCATGGGATGCATTTGGTTACCCATCACCATTCCTCCTAGGACTATCCACGTTAAAGTCATGATTTTCAACTTTCCCCTATCTTATAATATCCTCCTAGGTGGCCTTGGACTCATCGCATTATCGCATTGGTTACTTCCTTCACTTATCAATGTGTAAAATTTGCTCACCAAGGAGCTATCTATAAGATTCAAGGGGATCCTAATCCTTGGAACTATGAAAACTCCAACAAAAGGGGACATATAAACTCCCAACACTAGATGAGTTATCTGTCATCCCCTTTCAAGAGTATCAACGCTTCAACTATCCTATATATTCTCTTTGCGACAATGTAGGTAATCATCCCGAATTGGTTAGGTGTATGCCTCCCAATCTCTTGGAGTCTCGATGACGATGAGCTTGATGAGATCACACTTAGAATTAATACTTTTGATCTACCTAATCTCATCATATTATAGTTTCCTCCTTCCTTGTGGCCCCGTTCTTGCTGAAGGATCTCTCGGTTCCACTATGTCATCTCTCACATACTACAATCTCCATAAGAACATGTGGTCGATTAGAGACTATAGTTGACTCTTGTGTGGTGGATACCTCCACATCATATTACAACGATGGTTATGCTTTAGATGATCCCCACCTAGCTAGTTATGCCCAAATTCATGATAGGGAAGTCTTGCATTACCAAGAGATCCTTCACACCCAATGCACTCACGACATGAATGTCATCCTCATACAAGATGAATCCTCGAGTATGGTTGATACTTATCTCATTCATCTAGTGCTCGAGCCTCGGGTTGGTCCACCCGACTTCTTTACCTCATACTACCCCTCCGCACTCTACCATCCATCTAGTCGACCCATTTTCCCTTATAGAAAAGGATGATCATGTCGATAGTTTTTAATATGAAGCCAATGACCTCATATGTGATGATGCATTTGATATGTTTCAATAATGAGTCCACAAATTGATCCATCATAACCATATTCACCCATTGCATCAGTGCCTTCCCCACCTAATCCTATTAGCCCCCCACATCCTATGAGAATTCCCTCCCAAACTTTTTCCCTTATGGCACCCTGATCCCCTAGAACCAAGCCATATTGCACATGGCATGAGGCCCCGGGACATGATGTTTTAGAATGTAGAGATTATCGACGACACATGAAGAAACTTGAAGTCGAGGTCAAATGCGAATAAACTAGAAAGGCTACAAAACCTTTCACTTTGAATCCCTTCTTACCATGGGTATTGTGTCATGCATGCATATCGATGTTGACTGTCAGGTTATGTGTAGCAAGTGTTAGGTTCCTGAGTCCTCTTGGACGGACGAGAAAGTGTAGAGACAACTCCTTTCGAAACCGGCCACCTTCCCCTCTACCAACTAGACCACAACCTACTTATGGGTTACCACCCTCACCTGATCCTCATCCGATGGATAACATTTGGCATGACATTCTCACCCGATTGGAGGATAGGATCGATGACACCCTATTTCCACAAGATCTAAAGTTCATCGACAAGTTTATATTACACAACATTCCATAGAGGACATCATGTCTTGAGCTAGAAGTCACATCTTGCACTAGGTTGACAATATCATCACCGAAACCTTACGATCTTTCGCCCCTCATGGCTAGCTATCTATAGTACCTTGATTACATTTCCTTTCCTTCTTCATCCCGAGCTCTCACCTTCACTTGGGCTCTCGGCCCCCACTTAGGTTTTCACACACTTTTGTATATCTCGCCTTCATTTGGGCTCTTGAACCCCACTTGGGTTTTTACACATCTCCTTGTATCTTGCTACATCCTCACATGGGCCGACTACCCTTCCTAGATCTATCATCCCATACGTCATAGCTCCTCCTACCATTGTTAGAGTGTTGGTCTTGATTTCACTTATTTTAGATTTTTTACGCCCGATCTTTCCCATTGGATCATCGTGGTATTGTGTGAACCCTCGTTTAGGATTATGGTCTTGCTTGGATTTATTTACCCGACAACGCCCTAACATCCTATCATTAGATGTCATGGTCATTACCCTCACTATTTAGATATTTATGACACCATACCACTATGACACCATGACATTATGACATGACATCCATCCCATGGGCCCCTAGCTAGGTGATTTATGTCTTATTTTATTGATGATCCTCTAGTGTTTCTTTTCAGTTTTTCTTCTTTAGGGTTCTTACAACATGGATTACACCCACACATGGAAGGAAAAGCGACACTATCAGTACACATTGGTGGTTATATTTCATTTTTTAGCTAGTCATTTCTTACTTTTAGTATCTACTTTTGATTTTAGTGTTACTGGACTATTTCATTCTATTAACTACCTCATGTTTCGTTATTGTGACATGTGGTGATCAATGTTAGGGCATATGTATACACCTAATTTTTCATACCTATTACTAATAACTCTTTTGTGCAGATAAGGGTTGTTGATGCATCTATTTCTCAAGCGGGTGCCTTAAGGGGCTGTTGGGAATGAGGTATGACTATTCACATGGTCATTATGGGTTAGAGACATACATAGAGAGATGTACTGCTATGTGGTCCTAGCTTTAGTTACCCATTTTCCTCTCATGTTGCACACACTAGCACTCCTAACACTTACTTGCATCTGACTTCATAATTGACACCTTTTTCACTTATTTGTTACTTGATCCATGACGCATTGCATCCCACTTGACATTTAGGTTATCCTTGGCTTATGCCATTTCCCACGGGTGATGGTGTCAGTGTTAGGTTTCCCTTGGCCACCACTATTTCCTACAAGCGATGACGTTGGGTATATATGAAAACCACATCCTAACATTCATAGGAAGAAAGGAGTGACATGAAAAAACCATTTACTCTGCTCTTTTATGTCATCTTCACATCTACTCATTTTTCTCCCGGGTTATCTTGCACTTTATTAGGATTGGAAAATCTTCTTGGTTGTTAGATTGCTTGCACTATTGGGTCATCTATAGTGATTTTAGGACATGAACAATGTTCCTCTTCTCTACCCATAGTGATTCTCTCTTGGCGTATTGTTTCTCTGGAGAGAGACATACATAAGCAACCACCCCAATGGGTAAGTTCTCTAACTCTCTTTGTCATTTTGCATAGATTAGTTCATTTCCCTTCCCATTGCTCTATGTTAGCTTAGTGCTCTTATATGATCAACTTCTTAGCTTTGCTTTACTTGTATTTCAGTTACATTTCAGCTATATCATACTAGTGTAGATTTTGCATTCTTGTATTATCTTTCTATCGATCTATTCTTCCCCATTAATCGATATCACATAAAGGTACTCTCCTCTATCTTGATTGCGGGCCTTGGAAATCCTAGGTTGACCTAATGTAGGGATCATTGCCCTTTGGATATGTGACCTTAGCACTTGTTGTAGCCCCTTTAAATCAATCAACTATGTGTCGGTCCATGTGTGTCTCCTTTTCATTGCCTCATACCCTTGTAGAACGGAAGACTTAGGAGTATGTGTCATTGAGACACATTCTTGGCCCACCATACACAAAGGATATCACTTATTAAGTTTTTAGCGGTGCTCTTACAAGGGGAATAACATGAAGCAAAGATGCCTTCAAAAGAGAGCTTGAGGACCTCAAACAAATCCTTGCATAAGACACAAACCTTGATTACACTGATAAGCATTTCAAAACAAGAGTCTTGGTGGTTGTGTCTACCACACGCTAGGGAAAAAAAATATAGTCAATGAAATAAACGGTCAAGGTCTTATGCCTGTGGTCATGGATGAACAACATAAAGACTTAATTGTAAATGTGCATAAAATAAGTGACATAAAGAACCCTAAAATTAGAGTTTATATATCTAACATATGTAGAGTTTGGGATCCAAACATATGCTAGCTTCCCTATCTATAGGAGGCAGTGAATGAGACTTTGCACTATGACCAGTTGTCCCACCTCTTCATGTAGGACACATATGGGTGCCTTTCAAAGACTAATTAGTGTTATTCTTTACGTGTCAACTAGTTCAATAGGGTAATCTCTATAAGAGCGAGTGTGGTCACATGTTAAAACCTTAATGATGACGCGCTAGTCGTAATGAAGTCAATGAAAGAATGTCAATCATGAAAACCTTGCTTGATATAGATACACATGACAATGTTTCAAATTTAATGTGTTAAGAACCTAGAATGTTGAGGAGGTAGTATCAATTGCAAACCCATAAGGAAAAATATTGCACATGATATTTGTTGTTGGCTAGACAAGCATATAAAATGGCTTATAAAGATGACACAAAACCACTTGATTGACTATGTTTTGCGGTTATCAAATTCAACTACTACATCAACTCAAATAGGGATGTCAAATCCACTCCACATACTCCTATCTCTAAAGTGTCATGTAACATGTGCAACCGAGTTCACCTTATATTATAGTGTGTTATAACTACCTACAAATCATAAACGCTAACATTGCAAACAATAACTATTCACATTGTAAGTATTTGATCAACCACGCCTTGATTTTTGAGACATCTCTAAAGTATGTTGCCTATATGACTAGTTTCTCTTTCAAACAATTGAAAAAATGGCACGTGGATCATATGTACCTAGTTGTAAGAAAGAAGAGTTTCTCATTGGTTTCCCCCAATATTTTCCCCACGCTTAGACTTCTCCTCTTTCAAACTCCTTCATTCCCCTCTCCTCCTCCAATGTTTTGCTCCCTCAAGGTTAAATTTTTCTTTTGACGTTTCCACTACACCGTACAATCCAAAAAAATTTCCACATATATAGAAGAAGAAGAAGAAGATATTTTAACATCCACGAGGCTACCAAAGACAGCCTATGGGACAACAAATCTTGCTAAAGATCTTTCTGGCATTCAAATTTCTGTTGGTGAGTTTGATAATCAACTCCCCTTTTTTCAACCATATTCTCACTGAAAATATCTTGTAAGGATGCAACAACCACCATGCTAGCAAACTGGGCCCTAATGTCATTGTAAGCATTACACTCCAACATGAAATGTTTCTTTGACTCCACTGCACTGACTAGGCCAAAAAGACACAGATTCTCTCTTCCCATACCTCTTTAGGTCTTTTCCATCTTCCTGTTTCACACCGAAGATGATGTGAATTAGTTCTCAATTGAGCTATGAAGATATTTGCTTTCCACAGGATATTAGCCCCTATAAAAGCCTTTTGTTGATGATCACATGTAGAGTTAAATTCCTCCAAATAATACCTCTTCTTTCTCCCTAACGACTTTCCCCACATAACTTGGCGGAATTTATCTATAACAAAAGTCTTTATCTCTTGACTATTATTAGGACATGCATACAAGTAAATGTTCCATTTTAAGCCATTTGTTTGTTTTGATTCATCCATGACTTCTTTCTTTTCTCTAAAAACTCGTTGAGGACAACCTTAGGCCATCTACTACCATCCATTTGCTCAATCCTTTTTAAATATGTTATGAGACGAATCATAACAATAACTTCTAGAGGTACAACACCCGTTTCAGCTAGAATAATCTCATATGGGACTGAGATCTTTAATTTGAACTTGCTAGTAATCATGCTTTTTGAATCCTCTCAAATTGTTTCCACCTTGAGTTTGAAATGTCTGCTAGCCCAAACCTCACATCCGTAAAGCACCACTAGAGTTACTAAAAGCCCAAACAAAGTTTGCATAGTTTTCCAATCCCATAATTTCGCCTCTCTGCATTTGTTTTGGAAAGCATAAAAAGCTCTCCACCCCCTAAAGTTATCTTTTTGCTACAAATCTCCCAACTAAGTTTGTTATTAAAGTCAAACCCAAGATATTTATACTTTGTTACTTCCTCTAAAATGTTTCCATCGAAATAGAAATCATACCGAGTTCTTTTCTTTCTATTGGAGAAGATCATAATCTTGGTCTTATTGGTGTTGACTTGCATCCCCACTTCTTTGCAAAAGTGCTCAAGTGCACATAAATGTTTTTGAAGGCCTTGAGCAGATCTAGCAATCAAGATAAGGTCATCAACATAAAGGAGAAGTCTTACAACATACTCTCCTAGGTGAACACCATCTTCACTCTACAAATTTAACCATTCCTCAAGTTTGTCGATATATAGGCCAAATAAAGTAGGTGATAATGGGAATTTTTTTCATTATTTTGGAACTTCGTGAGATAGATATAAAGATGGGAAAAATTTTGTAGTATATGAAATTATTATTTGGGAAGCCTTTCAGGACTGCTCCAAGAAATGCCAAATTATCTGCAGTCTGATCAATTTCTTTCCATTTTAAGAAATCCATGCTGCGTCTTACCTTGTGTAAACCAAAGTTTACGAGGCTGGAAGAGATCCAAGTCCAACAGTTTAACAGATACTGTCGCCAATTTAAGTCAAAAGTTAATGCAGTAACAATGGCTCCGCCTCTACGCAGTGAAGAAGCCGCACACAGCACGCCTCCAGTATTGATTAGTAAAAGAAATTGTAGCAAGAATGGTCCTGTCAATTCCAAACCAATTAACTGCAGACGCTCTCTATATAAAGATCTGAAAAATCTCCATGGATCCAATTCCACAGCAGCTATTATTATTGATGGGGAAGAAAAAGAAGTGAAGGGATCGAAGGAATGGTGTGTTTATCTCATCATATCTGCAGATATGCGCAAGACATATGTGGGTGTCACTACAAATTTTAAGCGCAGGTAAACATTATACATTAACTGTCCTGCTAATATCATTGCATCACTCTCAGTCTCAGAGCATGATTAATGGTTTTCCCCCATTGTATAATTAATGGGTTGTCCACTTTGAATAGAAGTAGTTTCCACAATTTTACAGATCCTATCTTCTGTACCAATCCCAACTGAGCACTAATAAAGAATTGAATATCCCAACTGATTACTAATAAAAATAATTGAATCATTAAATTTGTCTCCAAATTCTATTGAGCAATGGGCATTTGTAGTCGTAGTACTTCCATGGGCATTCAACTGACATTTCACAAGGCCAAATCTGACACAGAAAGGCTAGATAGAATTGTCATAAGCAGAAATAAGAACTGATAATAGGGCCCTGTTGATTAAAACTAAAGGGATTTTCCCTTTTAAGTAATACCCACGTAGGGAAAATTTGATTTATGCCCTCCTTTGTTCAAGATCCTGCTGTAACCTGATAGAAAACACCCTAAACTCTGGACAAAACCTTCTGCAGCACCTCAAAGGCCAACACAATTTTTGAGGCTTTGAACAATGTGACTTGGTAATACTCAAAACAAGGATGAAATGCTTCTGACCAAAATATTGCTTGCTTCATTATGAATTTAGTCATGCGAGTTTTGTTAATTTTTATGAGAAATGCATCTTATTTTACTTCAGCAACAGAAAGGTTATAGAAATCTTACAGCAGGGTTACATTAATTAAGATGTACGGCATTTCAAGGTATTCCTGTGATATTTGACATTCTTAAATCAGATTTTCAGGGTTAACAGTTGACTTGTTTTCTAAGCCTTGTTTCCATACAACTGATTTAATAAGATCTTCATTTTTAGGTTGAACCATTACTGTGCTAACAATGTTTTGATTACAAAAGTGTGATGAAAAGCCAAACGAGCAACTGGATTTGAGTTTGAACTTGCATTCTGTAATTCAAGATTTCATGAGAGATCACTGAACATAAAATTTGGTTTTGTTCTCCATAAAAAATAGCCAAAGTAAACTGCATATTTATTTTGATATGCATGCAAGTCTTTTTCCTTTTTAATTTCTGTATGCCAGTCTCTATCACTTTCTTGTCTTTCCTTTGACCATTGTATTTGTTTCTATGTCTTACTTACTTCCTGGGTTACGATTCTCATGACTGCTTTCTGAGTCATAGATACATACATACAACCTACCATCTTCACTTTCTCCTTTCATAGCCGTATTTTCTTCATCTCTCATGATCTATGCTCATGATGCAGCTCTTTTTGTTCTGTGTCTGCTCACTGGTGTGGTAATCATCTTCTCCTTTTATTCTAGAGAACTTTAACTTCCATGGTATTCACAATCAATAAGTTTTGAGCATGCAATTGAAAATGTGACTGAAGATGCTGAATTTGCTTCTTCTAAGGAGATTGGATGAATTTGTTCTGTTATCTTCAGTCCACTTAACATTGGGAACCAAAAGACAAGTATCAGAAACCTGCATTGCATATTAACTCGCAATTCATGTTGCTTGCTCTTGTAGTAGCTGGACAATGAACTGGAAACTATACTGATACGACTATATTTATATTATGCTGTAAATGTTTGTATGTGTGAAACAAGAAGTAAACAATCTGGTTGTATTTCAGACCATGTCAAGGATTCTGAGGCCTCTATGTTATCAGAGGCAGAAACATGATGTGAACGAGCCATCACATTCTGAGACAAGGGAGAAATGCAGCGGCAACAGATATCTCTATTTCTGGCTGTCCCTCCTATTCTAATGCAAAAGAAATGTTTCTTAAGAAACTGTGGATGTTTCTCATGCAATGATCACTCTTTCTTGAGGAATCTTTTATTTCTTATGGACGTTTTAGGTATGTTTGGTAAAATGATCATTCTGAAGCCAGCACTGTATGACAAACACACAATCTCAAATGAGTGTTTAAATTCTCGTCTACCTCGCTAAACATACAAACCATATCTGCTGGACCATTTATTTCTAGGTAAGAAGACTTATATCTCATGTTATTCTGAATCCTTTAATATCAAGCTATTTGGAGGCCCCCTTTATGTTCTATTAGGTAAAAAACCAATGAGTTTGGAAACATTGAATACTACTATCTTTTAGGATACCTTCCAATGTTCAAAACTGTGGGAATCCCTTCTTGGATGAGGCGAAACTAGATGCCAAACCTTACAGATTGAACCTAGGGAGTGTAGCCGATATGGGTGCGTGTAATATCCCCTTTTCCATTCTAGTCACTATGAAGGCCTTGGGCCCATTCCACCTTCCGTGGGCTTCAAGGAAGGAAAGCAAGGGAGGTGAACATAGCCATAATTGTATGTTCCTTATTTATTTGATTACTAATTATGGCTTGGAGTGATTCGATTAGGTGATAGGTGAATGACAAAGAAAAAAGGAACTTCTATCTTCTCCTTCATTAAGGTTGGTCTTCTTGAGAGCTACAATGGAGATAAAGAAACACTCTTTCCCTTTTTATGAGGCCGGTCTTCTTAAGTGAAGATTAAAAGTGCATTTCCCCCTTCATTAAGAGGTCAGTCATGAAGATTGATCTTCTAATTCATCCTTGGCACCAAAGAAGGGTACTTAAGGAGGTTTCAAATGGAGGAGGGGGATCATTATCATTCATCATTTGACATTTACTTGGATTTGGAGCTAGTGTAGCTTCTCTTCTTGCCATTAAAGGATGAAACCCCTTCCTTGGTTACCTATTGAGGACGAAAACTTTCAATATGATCACACTTGGGGACAAAAACCCTCTTGTGTGTGTCGGTGGTTTCATTTGGAAGTCCCAAGTGGACTTCATTGGCAGATTTATGGAACAACATGGTGTTTATCCGTGCATAGGGCACTTCTACTTTCAAGTGTGTAGGTACCCTTCCTCCACTTGATCTACCCACCTAAGAAGTTCGGGATCACTTTTGGAGGGGTTTCCGTGGTTGAAATTTAGATTTCACTTTTATTTGATAGTTGGTCTCTCCGAGATCATTTTGAGCATTTGTTTGTGTTAAAACTCCAAGTATTGATGGAGTTATGAATTTTCGAAGTTTCAGCTGTGTTTGCACTTGAATTAAAATTATAAAATATATATTTGCTCCAAATTTCATCTTGCTGGACTTATGAAGTGTTTGGGATATTTCTATATTGATTTTTAGTCTATATTGCATGAGAATATTGTCTTGAAAAGCCCATACAGTTCGCTGCCCTAGGAAATAGAAAATCAAGTTCATCGCTAGGGCTTAGGTGATATTGTTGGCTGCCATATGAATTCCTTTGCTGTCATAAATATTCAGATTTCTCTTTGTTGCTAATGTCATTTTCAGTTTGTTCCTCTAAGGTTAAAGTGATTGACTAGTGGCTGTAATAAAAATCAGAAGTTGTCATTTGGGTTTGAGCCAAAACCCTTATTTTCAGTTTCAGCCCTAGAAAGGGACATTACGGTGCGATTACAAATATGGATACATGGGTCCACTACGCTTGTACTGAAGTTTTTAATACCAATAATACCTTATTAACCACCTCATTTGCGCACTTGTTCCACTAACCTTTAGGCTATGTTAATATTGTGAGTTATCATTTTCCATGATTAGAAGACTCTTGTATACAAAGTTTCCATGGAGGGAACTAATTTACTTAGGGAAATCTGATCCAAAGCGGTTCTGGAGGGAACTCCGTAAGGAGAAAATGCAAACAGAGAACAACATAACAACAAACCAATGGTTAGACTACTCCAAGCAACTGTATGAATGGGAAAATGAGCAAATACCTCCTCCCAATATCATGGTTAATGACGTCCTTTTCACGAGATGAAGACATCATGCTAGGGATCAAAAAGCTTGCAACAGGTAAAGCTCGTGACATAGACAACCTTCAAGTAGAACACCTAAAATGGGGAGTAGACATTCTGGCACCTGAAATTAAGAAAATATTCAATGGGGTTATTCAAGAATGGCTTCCCCAAAGAATGGACAACCAACCTAACCATACCTTTGTTCAAAAGTGGAGACGTAAATAACCCTTCAAATTATCGAACCATCATGGTCAATCCTTTGTTTGCAAAATTATTTGGGAGTATGATAGAGCACCGGATCAGCAGTTGGGCGGAGAGTGGAGGAAAGAGAGCAAAAGGGCAAGCTGGTTTTAGACCCAAACACTCAACCATTGATCATTGTGTTACACTCAGACATCTAGTGGAAAATGGGTGGGATCGAAAGAAGGATGCTTATTGTTGTTTTGTGGACTTCAAAAAAGCTTTTGACATGGTACCAAGGAGCAAAATGTGGAACAGAATGGAGGAATTAGGGGTTCCAACACATTACAGGCTGCCGTTCATAGACTGTATGAGCAAGTAAAAGCTAAAATCAAAACACATGCAGGGTTATCTGAAGGGTTTGGGAGTGATATAGGGGTTAAGCAAGGCTTCCTCTCTCTCCAACCTTATTTGGGCTATACATAGACAAATTGGAAGAGTGGATAAACAAATTTGGAGGTAATGGAGTGCACCTGGCTAAGTATGTGGTGAAACTCCTGCTATACGCAGATGATCTAATTCTAATGGCAGAAACAATCCAAGACCTGAGGATCCACCTTCGCTCATTAGAGCTTTTCTGCAAAGAAGTAGGAATGCAGGTAAACATTGGAAAAACCAAAATTGTGATTTTTTTATGTGAAGAAAACAAACCAGCAGCCCGAATTTCAGTTCGAAGGTGAGCCTTTGGAGATAGTGTCAGAGTACAAATACCTAGGCCTTGATTTCCATAGCAAGCTCAAGTGGGACATATGCAGGATGAAACGAATACAAGGAGGCTGGAGAGCCCTCTTTGCGCTCCAAAACAGGTGCAGAAACGCTGAATTATGGGATTGGAAGACCACTAAGATCCTATTTGGGTTGCTTGTCATTCCAGTGTTGTTATATGGCTGCGAGGTATGGGCTAGTGGAATGACAAATTCAAATTGGAGACAACTAGAGAGAATCCAAAAAAGGATTATAACACACCATTTCAGAATCAAGGCTACAAGTTCCCTATGAAATCATCATGGCTGAAATAGGTTCCTTCCTCTTAGAGGCAATCACTTATGCCAGGCTCATAGGGTACCGAAAAAGTTGGAAACATGCAAGCAGACAGATGGCCTAAGGTTGCAATGGATGAAGAGTTACATAGACGAAAGAACACGTGGATGAAGTAGAACTACAAATGGATGAAAAAATGGGATATCAACCTCATTGAATGCCCGCTATTTTAACAGTACGGGACATCAAAACTATGTTAATGAAAAGTTGGGATTGATGATGTGGCGGAAGAAAACAAGCAGAAGCGTCAACATTACATTGTTCTGTAAGTTTAACCCAACCTGTGACCACGGAGAAAAAGCTTACATAAGGGCCGAAATAAAATGGTGGGAGAAGATCCTCATTGCTCAGCTAAGGACTAGCTCTCACAATCTTAGGTGTGAAACAGGGAGGTGGACAATACCCAAGGAGCAGTGGGAAGAGAGAACTTGTGTAATGTGCAATACAGGGGCAATTGAGACGGAAACACACTTCATTCTCCATTGTCCCAAGTTCACGGGTATTCGATCCAAATATGCAGAAATCCTAACTAGCGGGTCCATGGTGGAACTATTTGAGGAAAATAGAATAAAGAGCTTGGGTGAAATGTTGTCACAGATCAACGCCGACAGAGGAACAACCTCCTAAAAGAGGTCAAAAAGCCCACTTTGGTCTAAGGCGGTTTGGTACTATCTTGTGGTCCCATAGACCTGTTGGTCTCATGGACGTAATTAAAATCTTTCATTTCATTTCATTTCATGGAGCATTTGGTTCCACCATTCTATCTAGGTATCAATTTTATTCATCGTATCTAGCTTTTAGAATTTAATATTTGAGTTTATGAAATTATTCTATGGGACACTTTGCATACTTCTTCAAGAAATGCCAAACTATCTCATGTTGGTATAATCCATTTTTTTCATTTTAAGAAAGCTATGGTTACCTTACCTTGGGTAAACCAAAGTTTATGAGGTGGAAGAGATTGAAGTCAAAGAGTTTAACAAATACCATTGCAAATTAAGTCAAAAGTAAATGTAGTAACAATGGCTCCACCTAGCGAAGAAGCCACACCTTCGTATGCCTAGCAATATTGATTAGTAAAAGAAATTGTAACAAGAATGGCCCTTCCAATTCCAAATCTATTAAACTGCAAATGCTCTTTATATAATGTTTTGAAAAATCACCATGATTCCAATGCCACAACAACTATTATTATTGATGATGATGAAGAAGAAGAAGAAAAAGAAGAGAAGGAATCGAAGGGGTGGTGTGTTTATCTAAGATATCTATAGTATATGCACAAGACATGTGGGTGTCAATGCAAATTTCAAATGCGGGTAAACTTTATACATTAATTGTCTTGCTAATACCATTGCATCACTCTCAGATTCGAGCATAATTAATGATTTTCCCCATTGACTAATTAATGGGTTTTTTCCTAAGTAGCCGATACGTTTTGGATACGGGAGCGGGTATAGAGTATCTGATATGCGGATACGGCAAAAAAAATTTTGGCCTTGATACAACAAAATTTTTTTGGCCTCGGATCTGGTGTTGATACGGCAGATACAAAAATATATAAAAATTAAAAAATATATAAATTTCAGCCTTCTAAATAGGAATTAAGTTATTAACCACATATTATGCATATGAAAGACAAGATAAAAGACAAGTTATAAGCTAAATAAGTGAATAACCACAACAAACAAGCTAGGATACCGATAAAACTTAGAAACTTAAAAGCTTAAAAGTTAAATTAAAATACTTAAATCGAACACAATGTGAATGTCATGATATATTAAATTCAATCTATTAAAATTTACACCAAATCAGTCATGATCAAAGTTCAAATGACAAACTATCTTTCAATATTCATCATATTCCTCTTCATCAAGAGGATCAACATCAGTTGCATCATCATCATTACGTGGTTCATTAGAACCACATGGACTCGAACCACTCCCACTAGGGCCACTGGCCAGTTGCACCCCCTTGTGCATGTAGGTCTCGCGGTGCCACAAAACTATCCTCATCATCTAATGCTCCATGGTGGGAAATGGAAGCATCCAAGTCAACTATCTTTGGATCAATATCCCAATGTTTTGTTGTCCCTTCCTTGTACTTTATTGTTTGTGGGATAAAAGGTGCAAGTTGGAATGTATGTATCATGTATACTAAATCTTTAGCCTTTTTAGCCCCCAACTTGTTGCACTTTTGTGAGTGGATGAAGCTATATGTACTCCAATTGCGCTCAGAGGAAGATGAACTTGCAACCTATTGAGGCAACACAAAGTCAATGCAAAGTTCAAACTTAAACACTCAAACTTAAATTTTAAAAAACTAAAAGTTATAACAAAAAAATGAAAGAGAATAAAAAAACTTACCTGTGCCAAGACCTTGATTGCAAGAGGCTGCAAGTAAACCGATGCATGACCATGGAGGTACCACCACATATGAGCATCCATCTTGTATTTGCTCCAAAGAGCGAGAAGGCTATGACTTGTTTCTGCTATGAAATTGCCAAACTCTACCATAACCATGTCTTGGGCCTCAGGATCAGGGAAGAGCCTAGCCAATGCCGCCATATATCCCTCACTGACTTCCACATCCCTGTATGGTGCTACCCTCCCTGGCAAGGAAAGGATCTTTGTGTTGTAGAATCTAGGAGTCAATGCAAAAGCAAGTAGATGTAGCGGGGTGGTCATTTTGTTCCACTGCTCAATGAGGATTGATTGCACTTGTTTGAAAAATGTTTCCTCAAGATCTTGTTCTTTTGCATTTATGACGGCTTTTATCTTCTCAATCATTGAGTCGATACCATCATATATCTCTCCTAGACATGGCTGATCCATGTCAGTAAAGCGGATCATGCTCATAATGGGCTCAATAAAACTCAACAAATATTCCACTCGATCCCACCAAGTGTCATCTAAGATCATGCTCTTCACTTTTTGAGCCCGTTCAGTGTTTGATTGCCTCCATACAGACCAAAGGTTGGAGGTTACCATCCTCATGAGTGCCTCTCGCACCTTCACAAGTCGTCTCAAGACGATTGTGTGTGATGCAAACCGAGTCTCAACAACCTAATATAATAAGAATGAGAAACAAAAATAAAAAGAAAATTGAAAACTTTTGAATACTAATTATACTATATTTTAAAAATAAAAAACTTATATTTAAATTAAAGAAAAAAGAAAGGTAGCTTTCCTTACCTTCAGTAGCTCCAAATGCGAGAATGATCTAAAAATGCCCTGTGACTGGTGATGGTTGGTGACAAACATTTGGATCTCTTCAGCCTCTGCATACACTTGTTGGATCCACTCTATTTTGTTGGCCATCTTTTTTAGCATTAAATTTAGTGAATGCACGGCACATGGTGTCCAAAAAATATGCCCATACCTTGCCTCAACTAACATCCCCGCGGCTTTGCAATTTTGGCGTTGTCCGTTATGACTTGGACAACATTTTGAGGCCCCACTGCCTCAATGGATTCGAAGAGGATGTTGGCAATGAATTGGGCATCCTTCACTTGCCCCTTTAAGGCATACTACAATCACATTGATTAAAGGGTGGTTTCTTGCATCTTTCCATCCATCAGAAACGATGGACACACTTGTTTTGGCCCATGAGTCCTTAATTGGTTGCAAGGAGGTTTCCACATTTTTTTGTTTATCCAATAGGGTGGTGTGGATCTTCTCATATTCGGTGATTTGTACCCTTTTGGGGCCTCATTGATGGCTTTCACCATCTCATGCCAATAAGGTGACCTCACAACATTAAATGAAAGTCCATTAGCATATACACACCTTGTAATGTGTTCATCTGCAATTTCCCTACTCTCATTTTGAAAGGCCTTTTCCAATGGCCCTTTTGTCTTACTTTTCTTTCGTGAAAGGGAAGCATCCTCATCATCCGTGGAGGTAGGAGCCACAAATGGATGTGGCATGGCCACAATTGGGGATCCACTACTTGATGGGGCAACAGGAGGCCTCACTGATCGAGATGAACTTCCTCTTTTGGCCAATGGATGACCCACTTTCATAGCCACATTTGCCTCTGCATCTTCTTGCTCTTTGATATATGCCAAAACTTTTGCTTTTGGCACCCCAACATTATTCTTCCCCTTGCATATTCTTATATCGTTACCCGTTATTGCACACAAGTGGCTTTTCACCCGACTATAAGAGCCTTTGAATACTGATTCACAATCATTGCATTTCCAAACAAAACAACCACCACCTGGAAGTTGTTCAAGTATTGTTACATGCCTCCATAATGGCGAATTTGGGTCAAATTCCTTGACCAAAGATTGCCCAGAAGAAGCAGAACTTGTTGCCATTGTAGAAGTACCTACAAGGTTCAAAACAAACAAAATAAACAAAGAAAACAATGGCATGTATTGAAAATTTAAAAAATTAAATAGAAAGAGCAAAAAAATGAAATGTGTGAAAGATTATTATTTTTATTGAAATGGCAGTGTCTCATGGACCGCCTTCCCCATAGTGAGGTGGGCAGATTTCTTAGGCTAAGTGGCCAAGGAATGAGGGGTATCCATTCCGTCAAATTCACTCGGGGCACGATCCCAACCTCATCCCTTATTACGGTGTATCTCGACCGACTTGCAGCGAGAATTGAATTGAACCCTGGTGAGCTGTTTAAGAGCCAAGCATCTTCACCATTGAGTCAATAGTCATTCGATCGTGTGAAGGGTTCGCCGAATTTCAAGGTGAAAGTTCGAAATTCGGCGAATACCATTAAACAAACACAAATTCGTCCAAAATCGTCTAAAAATTCGCAGCAATATGTATGTTTCCTTATTTTCTCCAATGAAACGTTAAAAATCCCTAAGAGGAAGGTACAATCCCTCAGACATGCTCAGCTAAAACTAAAAATTTGCACAAGAAAGGACGTAACCTGCGTTTTTGCCCTAGCCACTCATGCACTTCAAAACGTCGACCAACGGTGACAGACGACGCGGGAGGGAAACGTGGGAGGGAAACACGGCTTCACGGTTTTCAGCTTGTCTCTTCTTCTTGCAATGTAATAGACTATGATAAGTTTTAAGTTTATTTAAAACTTTTAGGTTTTACGTTTTTTTATAAATAAAACATTATGTTTTAATTTCTAAGTTTTAGCCTTTATGCTTTTTAATTTATTTTAAAGTATATACGATTCGGGAGTTTAAGTTTTTAGTAATACTTTTGTTTAGTATTAATATTAGTAAAGATATATGTCACGAGATACATCATACATGTATATTTAGTATTAATATTATTAATATTAGTATAATGCGGTTAGTTTTTCTATTTATTTTATATATTTTTATAAATACGTATTATAATTTGTAATAATATTATTCTATTTATTAATTATATTTAAATATTTAATTATATTAAAAAAATTGCAAATTATAGTAGTCGAATTTAATCACGATTTTTTTTGCGAATTTTATCATTGCCGAACTTAATCCGAATTTAATCCTCGCCAAACACACGAACACGAACACGAACACGAACCTGGTGACTTAGGATTTAACTGTCATAAGCAGAAATAAGAACTGATAATAGAGCCCTGTGGATTAAAACTAAAGGGTTTTCCTCCTTTTAAGTAACATCCACATAGGAAAAATTGCTTTATGCCCTCCTTTGTTCAGGTTGTTGTCATTACCTGAAAGAAAACACCTTGGACTATGGACAAAGCCTTCTACAGCATCTCAAAGGCCAACCCAATTTTTGAGGCATTGAACTACATAACTTGGCAATACGGCACCCCTAGGGCACTTGGTACTGGTACGAAATGTACCCGGTACGGGTACAGCCTGGATACGTGCTTGGATATGGCTACGCAAGTTTGGGTATGTCTGCAGATGTACCCGGCCGTATCCGGACCTGCCTGGCCGTATCCTGGCGTTTCCAGGCCCAAAACTGTGTTTTTTTTTCTTAAATTGTTTTTTCTAGTTTAATTTTTTTTTCTAGTTTAAATTTAATATATCATTACAGCAGAAATTACAGTTTTCACAGCACCATTATTCTACAGAAGGTACTAAATACAAGCCATCATAAACATGGATAAAAATAGTATGTATGAGATAAATCATAAATGTAATAAACACCTCAACTAGATATGGTAGGGACAAATGAAATTATGAATGTATGAGTAGTTTGTTGTGGTTATTTAGCTTGTTTTGTTTTTCATATGCATAATATGTGGTTAATTCCTATTTAGTAGGCTGGAATTTATATATATATATATATATATTGTACGGCTGTATCCAATGCCGTATCTGGGGCCAATTTTTTTTTTTGCCATATCCATTTATCGGCTACTTAGGTTCTACACTCTAGCAAACTGTAGCAACTACCTCAGTGCACTAGCAGCCATGACATAGAGCAAAGGGGATAAAGGACAACCTTGTTAGATCTTTACAACTTAATGAAGGCATGGCTACTCATTAGAAGTGTCACATTTAATAACAGATTTTGAATGTTAGACCAAAATCTTGCCAAAGTAAAACTTTAATTATAAAGTTCCACATGATCTTATCACAGGCTGTATCAAAATCGTTTAATTCTATCACAGGCCTTATCAAAATCAATCTTTGATAAAAGTGTCTTTTACTCTGTTTTCCCAGCCCATTCAATAGGCTCCCAAGCAGAAATAAGATTTTTTGAAATGAATTTACCTTTGGATAAACATGTCTTCTCATGTCTTACTGTTCTAAGTAGACACTCTATCTAATCTCCTGGGTAAGCACCATATAAACAACTATTGACAAGGTAGAAGGTTCTGTTAGTGCTTTTAGGAATTAGCTTAATATTCCCGCAGGAGTCTGAGATTGTAGGACTTTGTGGCCATGGCCTCTCTTTCAGAAGTATGTTTTATTTTAAGGAAATCATACAACCTGGATGGTTTGTCACCCAATTAAATACAAGTTTTTCTAGCAATGATTCTTACCCCTCAAGCTCTATTTTTATTCATTCTGGGTAGTGAATAATTTAACTTTAGTACATTCTCCTAGGATAAGGATTAGATCAATCTTCATCAAGTGGGGCTCTTTTCAGACTCCATTACACCCAAGAATCACTCTGCTTTGTCCTCTTTGTCTAGCCATCATCTTACCCAAGCTCCTTTAGAAATGTACAATCTTACAAATGGCCGCTTCCCAACATAAATCCTAGGGATACACCCCTTCTTACTGGGAGGTTTTGGGGTCAAAGGCCTAAACAAAAACAGCAAGGAATCTTCTACAATCTTCAAAAGTAAAATGGAAAATGCCGAGTTTGAGTAGAATTTTAGGATACTAAACTTATGTGACATTGAGGTGGTAAGAACTGGTAAGTTTAGTAAGAACTTTGACAATTTTACTTGAGGATCTAGAATATTGAAAGAGATCAAAAATTTTTATTTTTTCCAAACCTTTCAGAATGTGTGAAATCTCCCATTGTGTAAAGTTTTTTTAACCAACCAACCAATCACATCTCTCTTTGTGCTTTTGGTAGCAGCTGAGATCAACTACATGCCACAATTGAATGGTTTGAGGCTTGTCTTTCAATCTTTTGGTTATTCAGTCAAAGAATCTCCTTCTCTATCTCCAACTCATCCCACAATATTGAAATCACCTCCATTCGTACAATACTCTAGATGAAGATTGCTAGCCATCTACTCTTGTAATAGAAATCTATCTTGGGTTGAATTCAAATTATGCACCGAGGAAAAACCAAGTGCATAACCAGCCAAAAGTTAAAATTACTGTACACCAAAAATCACTTGGTCTCCTGTTCTTGCCTCTTCGGAAGGACAATGGAAGCTAACCAAAAGCCACCACCACAAAAGGCTCCCATTTTACCATAAGTGTGATCTGTGGACCGCCTCCAGCCAACTTTGAAACAAACCTGGAAACACTTAGTCTAAAACATGTTGAGTTTTACAGAACAGGACATCATTTTTTTGTTGTATAACCACATTCGCAACTTTATTCCTATTATTAATGTCAGATGCACCTTTTACATTCGAAGACATGATTTTAATACGAATTAGTAACCTGGGCTCAAAATTTGTCATTGCTTCAAACTTTCAAAGGCAGTGGACAATCAAATGCTACCATCGTTGCCAAAATAAACTTCTGTCTGAGTTTTGAATGGGTGAATATTGAGATCCTAACTTCTCCGGATGAAGAACCCTCATTTTATTGCATTGCATCTTCAACAAAAGTAAACTCCTTTTCCACAGCTTGATCAGATAAGATCTGGGATTGAACCTCATGAGAAGACACTAGGAGGACACCGCAATCTTAGAATTTGGATACAAGCCTTTCCATGAATAAGAGGCTTCATCTCAAAATTTGGTACCATTTGGAGTACGTACAAGGATTTTTCGTAATCCAGTCATGAGATTTCTTGGCTTTCTGTATACCCTTTTTCCCCTATTGCTGTAGGTTCGGGCATGCATCAACATCATCCTTTGGTTTCTCTTCTTCTCTTTCAATTCTTCCTTCCTCTCACCACCTTTCTCAATTCTCTTCAAGGGGCAGTCCATAATCTCATGATCCATTGGTCTGCATGCAAATTATGCATATAAGATATGCAAATACTTAACTGCATGCAGCTTCACTTAGTAACCAGACGTAATCAGAGTCACTGAAGTTAGTTCTCTAGACAAATCTACCTCAACATGCCCCTTGGGGTGGGTATGAAAGGTTCTTGCATTTTTATCTTTCTTGAAATAACTTCTTGGGTTTCACAACGATCAATGACATCTCTAACTAACTATCCTGCATAGGGAATTTAAGTCATCATGGGTAGCATCTCTTGACCATAGTCTGATGGTCAAACTCAAAGCTTGATACTTGATAGCTGAGGGTAAGCTGGATTACCAGAAATATACCAGACTGAGAAAGGACTTGGCCAATTCTGCTTTCTGAGAACTCACCGGAATATAATCCTTTCCCAGGATCTAGAATAAATCTAACTTATACCTCTCTAAATTCCACTCTTTTTGTCCGGGAAATGACATTATTGAATGAAGGGATCTTCCCAAGGAACAAGAAAATCCAGTGTTACGCGGGGACACGTCCCCTAGATTTTGGTGACGTCCCGGACGTCCCGAACATTTCAGGGACTTGGGGACTTGGAGGGGACGTCCCCTATTTTTTAAAAATCTTTCAAAAAACTTCTGATGTTTTTACTTTTAAAAAGCTGTTATTTTTACGAAGAACATTAAATTATAATCTTGAAAGTACCTGAATAGAGTTTAAATCCCAAAATTTCATTGAATAAAGTTAAAATATTCAAATATTAATATTTTATATATTATTTTAATAGCTGTCCTTTGCCGTCCCCAAAATTTGGGAATTTTTCCTGTCCCAGAAGCCCCGTCCCTCCATCGCCCCGTCCCCAAGACTTAGGTAACTACGAGAAAATCCACACGTATTGTGATAATTTTCCTTGGCTGCATTATCACAGGCGTCCATGGTAAAAGAATCCAAATGAATATTCATTCATCACATGCAAGTGGTCTGACAAAGAGAAATTGAACCACAAAACCAGAATGAATCTGCTATTATCTGCTATAAGGATCTTTAACAAGGTACAGGAATTGATTTTCTTCTACAGAGAATTGTTGTAACCTACTGCACCGAACAGCTATAGGAGTCCTTAAAAGTGCTGGTTATCAACTTAAACAACACCAAAAAAATATTGTCCATAATCATCTTTGTATTTCAGATGCAACACTCATGAACTGTTCATCAATCCACATCGATACTTTTGATAAGTTGAGATAAGGAGAAAACTACCATTCTGACTATCCATGGATCGTGATGTGAGGCAGGCGAGTCATAAAATGATCCATAGTCAAAGCTCATCTATGCCAATAAACTTCTCTACAAATTATAATGATAAAAACAAAAGATGCAAACATGTATCATAAAGGGTCTTTCTCAATGAGCTTTTTCCTTTCTAAGACATTGGAATCTAAAATCTCACTTGTCATGTAAAACTGACAGGGTTCATCTTTGATCTGTTAGCCAGTAGGGTTTGGTTGGGAAATGGATTGCAATGAGAGCTTGTAAGGAGCCATAAGTTTCAAAGGGTTGCATATGCATTCGGCATTGCTTTTATCGGTATCAAGATGTGTTTGGTAGTATTTTACCAAAACAATGTGCACAAATAAGTAGTTCTAATGTTCGTTTAGTCATTAACACTTGTGACTTTGTTCAGGAACATAAAAGTTAAAACATCTTTTCATTTTAATCTATCTTGCAGGGAACAAGGAAACAATCAGAAAATAACAATATTGCCGTTTGTTACTGATAATCTCGCCGTGTTTCTTTTGTCATTGGTTGAGAAATTGCAACATTCCATTAGAAGCCTTTATTCTCAAGAATCATATAGCATACAGGTCTGTATGTGGCTGGAGATTAGTCATTGCAAAATAATGAAAATATATTAATATTAATTGAGACTCTGTCACTATATCCTATGAGACCTGGATCAAGATCATTTAATATAGTTTCTTAGGTTCCCAGACGTAGTTATAAATCTTCAAGCAGATTTCTTTTTCAATGTGCTTCGAGAGACTTGAAAACTGTTCTCATTGGGTGTGAAAACGAATCTATTTTTTCTCCTTCATTCAGATTGAGGCAACATAATGGTGAACTAAATGGTGGAGCTAAAGCATCTCGAGCAGGGAGGCCTTGGCAATCTGTATGTCTGGTTCATGGATTCAAAGACCGCTCTGAAGGTAAAATTCGTATCAACTTGCTATATGGCCTCAGAGCTTACTCGTTTTAGCTAATCTGGGACCCTTAAGCAAGGAGTATCATTGAAACTGTTGATTTTTGGTTCTTTTTGTTGATCATATGGGGGTAGTTAACTCTTGTGCAGCATGTGGATTTGAATGGAAGTGGAAGCATTTTCTCGAAAGTCATCACGTAAATCCAAAAAAAATGGCAATTTAAGTGAACAGACAGGATTTTTGCATCTCCTCTTGTTGAACACAGACGAGCAGCACTCGATAAAGTGAAGGATTCCCTTGATTGCCAGCACCTAAAAATTCAATGGCAAGGGCAGTTATCATCTCGGTTAATGTAAATGAACAAATTAGCTGCCAAGGTGTATGTACAAAATCACCAATTTACAACATTGCCAATGTACAACATCACCGATTTATATGTACTGTTATCCAAAAAAATGCTATGATTCCTTATCATGGCAATATTCCAACAGATTTCCCCAGTAAACAAATCAAGTTTGGTAAAATTTTAATCCATTTTGGCATGTAACCCTTATATCATGCATAAGTTTTTATTAAATGATAAATAAATTTCTAAATGATGCAGAAGTGTTCTTAGTGACATCTAAGTGCCTTGAACAATCTTCTTGTCAATCTGTGCATCTTGGTGCATGTGTCAAATTGTCAATAAGTTGAGACAGTGAAATTATTTTTGGTAACCAATAAACCAGCTCTGTACCAAGTTCAAGAGGTTATATTATTTCTTTGTTGCAATTTGTGACTTCCAACTCACTAACAAGCATCATGACTTCTATGCTACCACTATCCCTTGCAGAGGAAGTCCAAATGTCATATTTCTTTGCATTAAGTCCCATCATACTTGATATGATCATTTGTTTTCAACCATTTGAATCCAGCTCAGTAAAGAAGTTGTGCTTATTAATGCATATGAATAAGTCTCTGGATGCAAGCTATGGTAACTCTAACATGTGTGGATCCTGGGTTGTTAAGGTAGCATATGGTGGCGATCAGATTCTGAAGAATAAAATATCACTGATAGCAATATCTGTAGGAGGATGAGCCTTCAAAGCACTAGACAACTGTCTTCATAGTCTCTCGCATCCTTCAAGTCTCTAGCAGAGAGAAGCACCTTCAATTTCTGCCGAGTTCCTAAGAACCTCTCACCTAAAATGCTGAATGAAGATGGAGCCAAATTTATGTATCTCCTGACATTTGTACCTTGGTATATGGTGTAAAAACACAATTTTACCATCATCTGCACCAATTGGACTCTGACCCTTTTGAACAAGGCCCTCAGTTCGTGGCACTAAGCTGAAGGTTGATTATTTGTGGATCTGTTACCAACAGATGTTAAAAGATTCTGAAGGATTTGAATGTTTTTCCTTAAATAAAAAAATAAAAACTATGGTAGTATCTATATTTATAGGAAGTAGGAAATAATAATTATGGTTCCTTGTACTGTAACACGGGCTTCCAACTAGTATAGCCTTCAAAATATCTGAAGTGTCTAGTGGATCCATGATAGGAAGGAATGAAATAAATCGTTCTATTTTATTTTATTTTTCTTTGTAAGCAAATAGGGTTTGAAATCCCGTAGATCTTAGCTTCTTGTTTTTCCATGGGTCTGCGTCCAGTGGCTGTTGCAAAAGATATGATTGGATTCTGAATCTGCTCATTTGTTCACTAGATAGATGTGAGATCCTAAAGCCCACCTTTAGTTATTTATATTTAAAAGGGAAACATTTGAACTGCGAGTGTGGTCAATTAGCTATTGGGGGCGTATACAATGAGAAACTGTGTTCTATTTTTAATATGAATGCATTAGATGTATAGCTTCTGGTGGATTCCCATTAATAACCAGCAAAAGAAATGGGCAGAATAGATGCAAAGCATTGATAGGAATGATATTATTAGGGGACTCGAGGATTGATAGAATTGGCACAAGAACCTAAGTATTAACCCTATTACAAATGTACGGGGTTATACAAGCATGGAGTTAGAGGTGAACAACCTATACAAAGAACGAGCAGAATGTAGCACTAGTATCTGCAGTTTTTTGTTAATTTGATATGTGGATATCTGGAAACTCTTGTGTGACAATAGATTACTCAATGATATGGTGTTAAAAGACGATGCCAATATTACTGGTTGCCATGCTTTAAAGTGTTATATTCATTTAGGGTTGACCATGTAAATCACGTTAACTGAAGAAGATATGAACTCGTGGCGTTCTATATATCCTTTTATTATTTACTCCTATTCATTTGGTATCTTTTATTTGTACTTCAGCAAGCTTGAAAACAAAGGCATTGTATCCTATAGAATATCCAAATTATGGGTATTTGCCATTATTCATCCAAGTTCATTGTGCAACATCAGTTAGCTTCTAATCTCTTACAATTTCAGCATTAGGTTATAATGTCTTACTATTTCAGCATTCCTTTTAACTTATTTTGGTCTACAAGATCTCTCATACTATCTCCTGATATATGGCCATCGTGGAAGATTTCCAAAGCTTGATATTACAGAAAAAGAAGTAATATCTGGATTCCCAACGTTATGGCCCATAACAAGTATTTGCTGAGAGAGAGAGACCATCAATTACATATTCAATCCAATTGAGGACGGTCTGAAAATGAAGATGTGACAAGAAATAATAGATTAAACCAGGAAAAGGTTGATGACATCTTCATTACAGTTGATGCCAACATAGTTGACATGATCACATTCTTCCTTATAATAATATTGTGATGTGTACACAGCGGACTCTGCTAAGTGGTGCTACTTCAGTCCTATAAAATTGCATCTACTACAAGACTGTTTCAGTCCTATGAAATTGTTCTGACCCTCATTGGAGTTTCTCTCAGTGATATTCTTTGGGTGAGGGCTTTTAGATTTTTCTATAAGGTCATCAAAACCATACATTAGTAAATTTTTGAGTTCCATGAACATAATTAAAAGCTATATTTATGCTCGCAGCCACAAATTCTAGAATTTATAGAGAACTATATAGTCTTATCCTTGACTCTCACGAGTCTTGTCTTCATGAGTGTTCTGTCTGCTCCAAGATGACGAATAGATTGGAGATTGAAATGTGATACTCCCATCAAATGTTACAAGTTGAGTACAATATATTAGTGGCTAATTCCCAACAATGGGCATTTAAGAAAACATTAATGAGATGTGGACTTTAAATTATGCTTGTCTTCGGCATCAGAGATGGTATATGATTTGTGATCCTCTCCTTGTGGGTTCTGATCTTTATGCCGCAACAATAGCTCAGCCATAACATTGAAATGCTTATTTTGTAATTATGTTAAATGCGATGATGAATTCCATTTTGTTGAGGTATACTACCTCTTTCTCTGTATTTCCTTTTTTTTGGTCGTTGACTTTCCTTTTAATGAGGTTATCACCAACATAACCATTTTTATTTAGAAAAACCAGTGTTTTGTTAAGGAACACCACACCTTTTTTGACTAGTAGTGTCAATTTTGCTATTTGTTGGGTCCTAGAGCACAGTTGATACAGTCATGGCGAGGGGGTCTAATGAAGGACAACCTTAGACCATGCAGCCTAAGAATCCAAATGCATAGCAATGGAAACACACATGGTCCATGTGCAGCATGAAAAACAACCACCCTTATATTTATTGTTTTCAACAAGGAATTACAAAACACACAGCAACATGCTTTTCAACTTTATTACTCAGATTACAATGTAGAGTTACAACAGTCCATTCATGGACAAGGTTCAATCCTATAGCTCTTGTCTTAGATTTGTGTTCTTGCCAAGGAAGATTCTAAGAGCCATTTTTCCCCTGTTGAGAACCCCTTCCGAAAGGAATCATTCCTTATCAAGGCATTCATTAAGAACCATTATGCAAGTTGAAATGCTTCGTAATCCACATGCACGACATTCCATCTTCTCTTGATGATTCATCTTTCAACCATTCAATTCTTTCATTGTCGGTGTGTAGATGTCCAAACTCACGGAAACAAGAAAGATGCACGTGGATAAATTAAATTCATGCGAAATAGAACACTCACACGCAAAAGAAAGACAAATAGAATAGAAAGCTCACGTACAAGAGAAAGACTCACATACTTTACAAAACCCCGTAACATCCGAAGGCCGTAACCTTTACATACGAACTCGAAATGAGATGCCTTTTTAATGAAAGTGCACATCTTTCCGAGGAGAAACCAAATATGTAATCACACTATATTTTGGAGTTGTTCTGCATAATCTTTTTATTAAAATATGAGACTTAATGTAAGGCTTATTTATTAATGTTAGTTTAATATTAGTTAAATATTAACTAATAAATGGTTGCAATGACTTCAATCACTTTGTAACCATCTTTCACATAATAAAATGACAGACACAATGATAATGTGTGCATTTCGGTTTCTCTTCATTTGTTCTTTGTACATTCTATTCTTTCTTTATTCTTTGTCTCGTTGCATATTCTAACATTGGTATTAGAGCGCAACAAGCAAGGAGAAAGAGAAGGGAAGAAGTTAAAGTCATCGCAAGGGCCTGCAAATTGATTTACAACAATTTTTGAAAGCCGATCATGCGGTTTGGATGAAATACAATCATGTTTGACAAAATATAGTCGTGGTTGGAAAATTGAATAAAATTAGGGTAAGCACCGCTTTTGAAGGTGATTTACGACGGCTTGCAAGGGCTTGCAAGGGAAGGAAAAAGACTTTGAAACAAGATCAAAGATTAAGCAAACTCAATTGTGAATCCAAAGACTCCATTCGCCATGAATACCACATGTATACCACGAGATAAGATGCTTGAAAAGGCAAAGAAAATACAGCCGTTAGGGAAAAGTTGAAAGACACAATCGACATTGCCACCATTAACATTAGTCCTCCCATGAATAACAATTGCGAATATATTAGATATACGAATGATCCGAAGACAATCCTGCGCTAGGGCACGAATCTCAATCATTACCAATCATGAATTAGAGGAATAAACAATTGATTTAAATAAGTTGAAACACACACACACACACACACACACGTGTCAAAAAATGACAAACATGCAGTAAAAAATAGAGAGTTTCAGATTGTGATAAATCGAAACAAGGGAAAAATACATATACAATTGAAAAAGGGCAAACATACAATCAACTAGGGCAAAATACAATCGTTGAAACCTTGAGGGCATGTTTTTAGTTGCATTTTTCAAATATCAAGGGCATAGGAATGACTGGACTGTGAATCTTGAATTTTGTGACAAGCCAAAGATGTTACTCTTGGAGCCAATGATAAAGAATTGTGAAGAAAGTTTATATTATCAAGTTATTAAAAGAAATATTTTTCAAGAGATGGATAAGATCACGAGGAAAAAGATGAAGGGAAAATTCCAAGACAAACCAAATGAAGCCATTGTTGAAAATTCACTGGATGTTGAAATTGATGAACTCACTGATAGAGAATGTGTATTTTAAAAGAATCGCAACACTTTGAAGATATGAAGCAATCCAATGTAGGTAAAACTCGACATGGATGGATGTCTAGATAGTTTGGGAATCTATGAATCTCGAGAATTTAGCCCTGACGAGGGTCATGAGAAAACTTGATGGAGCACTGTGGGAGTAGCTCAGTATGGATTGTTGCCCAATAATTCAGGAGATTTTGTAATTCGAGAGTTCGGGGAGATGAAATCCGGGAACTTGGAAATTCGGTTCGAGAACTACACCTTTACGAGGGTCGGGGAGGCAAAGGCGTGATGGATTTCTACTTGGTCAATGCATTGTTTTCAAAAAGGAAAGCTTATGATGAATATGTGGCCTTGTTTGGTTTTGTTATTTTGATCTTCTGTCAAGTATGTTTTATAGCATAAAGCCTACGAGGGGTATTAAAATATAAGGCTTATTTATTAGTGTTAGTTTAATATTAGTTAAATATTAACTAATAAATGGTTGAAACTACTTCAACCACTTTGTAACCATCTTTCACATAATAAAATGAGAGACACAATGATAATGTGTGCATTCTTGTTTCTCTTCATCTGTTCTTTGTACATTCTAATCTTTCTTTATTCTTTCTCTCTCGTATATTCTAACACTTTTTGCCACTACACCAAACTACACACACACATGTTTTTGGTTGATGCAAGAGTGCTCATGAACCCGATTGCTCTTGCATTAAACACCTCGGAGTAAGAGATTTATGTCAGTATAACGCTCACAAACTTGGGCTAGAAGGTAGAAGCATTATTTTGGCTAGAGCGTAAAGCCATGGCGTGCCCTTCCCCATACTGGGTACCTCCAAGGCTTCTCATTCTACTTCGTTCTCCTTTTCCAACCACATGCTAGCCCATAAACCATCCTCCAACTAACTTTGATTATATCTCTATTTTCCTTGTCCATTGCTTGGGCATAGGCATAAATTTCCCGTATTTAGAGTCACAATTTAGTGTCAAAATCACCTTTTCTTAGTTTTTAGACAAAATAATATCTTGATGTATATATAACATTAATTTGTACTAATGTTCTCCTATCACAAACTACGTCAAAAATTGATGGAAATGGTAAACTGGGAGCATTCATCAAATTTAAAATAGTTTTGATGTGTTTAAAATATAAATATGACATAAAAGAAATAAAATTTTAGAAATTCTATATTGCTTGTTGGTGGAGAAGGTGTATGCTCTCATCAATATGTATGTTTTGAATCCCCATTTTAAAAATTTCAATATATATATATATATATATATATATATATATATATATATATATATATATATATATATGTTTTGAATCCCCATTTTTAAAAATTTCAATATATATATGACAATCATGGTAGGTGAATTCAAGTGGGTCCAAAGCAAATAGCCCATGATGAAAACACACTAGCTGGGGAGAAATGTGGGTGGATAAATATAGTTTGATTTTAGAAAAAGAGGAAATCTTTTGGTGACAAAAATTGATGGATAAATTGCTTAAAGAGGGAGGCGAAACACAAAATTCTTTTATCAAACCACCTTTGGCTACTTGAAATTATAATAGAATTTTGAATCTCAAAATCACGATGGCAAAAGTATAATGGAAGATATTCATGAAAAACAACATTTTTCTTTAAAGAACTCTTTGAGAGCTGTTCAAGTATCTTTAAAGCAAAAACAAGACTTTTTGTTGATTTATTTCGAAATGTATCTCTCGATTCCCACAATCAGAACTCATGAAGCCAATCTACCAAAAGGATTATTTTGAAGCCGAGAAGTACAAACAAAGAAAAACATCTAGGCCTTGATGGCTTTTATATTGGCCTCTTCTACTTTTTTGGGATAGTATAAAACAAGACATTTGGAAGGCAAGTTAATGAATCAAGGAAATTGGAAACCATGTTAAAAGATTTTAAGTGCACTTTTTCTCTCTTTGATTCCTAAATATAACAATGCAAACTCCGTGGAGTGTTTCAAACCGATTACTTTTTGTAATTCAATATATAGGATTATAAGTAAAATTATTGCCCTTTATATTCATCTTACCCTCCCCTCATTATCTCTCCTCAATAGGGAGGTTTTTTTAAAGGGAGAAAAATTCTATATGGCATTATCTTGGCTCATGAAATGTCGCAATCAATTAAGGCCACTAGAAATAAACTTTCCGCAATCATCAAATTGGGTATTAATAAAGACTAAGATTGGGTAGATTGTGTTTTTCTTATGAAGATCTCGGTTCGTGGATGACACAATGTTAGTGTTATCACCAAATCACTGCACCCCCAAATGGCCTTAAGATGAACACGACATTCGGTGTGATTGGGTAACATGGGATCACCTCTCAAGTTGTGGGACTTGGGCTCGAGGTGAACCTCTGGAGAAGGCCAACTTCCTCTTCCTAAACTAAGCACTACACTACTCCTAATGCAATAAAAACAACTACCTAGACCTATACTAACATTTCAAGGAATTAGGGAGAGAGATTTGCAAGAAATAAAACCATAAATTAGAAGTGGTGATGCACCAAGAAAGGGGTTTTTCTAGACAAAATTCTGGCTTGCCGATGAAGAGAGATGATCATGAGGAAGAATGAACATGCATTACAAACCCAATTTTCATACAATACTTCACTCCTTGATAAGCACAATGACCTCCAAAACTTGCAAAAGAAACCCTGGTTGCACAGTTCACCTGCAAACATGAGAGAGGCAAATAGAAGAGAAAAATCATGTAAGGACATACAATTGATCACAAAACATAATTCTCATTACTTCAAGCACTTGCACAATGCATCATTACAATGGGAAAAGTCATAGGTTGCCATTACAATTTTAGAAGAAAGGCTTGAAAGCCTGCAAATTCACAATAGCTCAACTTGTGAAGAGAGGGGAAGCTTGGAAAATGTCTAACTCCTTTAGAATAAGCACCCCATTTACATTTATAGAAAATTCTAAGTTGTTGAGAGAAAGAAGGAAAAACCCTAGAATCTAGGCAAGAATGTAGGAAATAATTAATAACAGTTGGCCATGTTTGTCTAATTCATCTTGGAAAGAAAAACTTCCAAAAATTCATCTTCTGGTGATTCCATCGTGTAGCTCGCTTTTTTGATTCCAACGACTATAATTTTGTGGAAAACTAACAATCTGTGAGAAAGTTATGTCTTCCTAAGCAAAAATCACTTTTTCAAGCACCTAAGCATTGCTCTATTAGCTCTTGATAACAACTCATGATGCTTCATAAATTCAAATTCGAATTTGTCTCATCATTTAATAAAAATAATATTTTAATGTTCTTCTGATAACAAATGGTTCATAGTGGGACCGAGATTTGCATTTGGAAGGAGTCTAGGCTTGTAATGGTAACTAACTCTGGAGTCAATGACTCAATGCTAGCGAGTCATCCACTTTCTTTGCCAACTATATTGTCAAACCTCTGTCATATTGGGATCCATCGAGCTTTCTGTAACATCCCCATTTTAAGATACAAGAACAAGGGAATTTTTTTATATACAACGTTCTCTGCTCAATTATGTAATTCAAAACACACGTTCAAGTTTTAATAATTGTTCTCTGTCAATTAATGTAATTTAGATCACACAATTTCTTTTTAAAACCAATGTTCTCTGTTCGCATATTTACAATATGGAACACACATTCAATGCCATTCAATCATATAATGATACCATATGCTATCTGTAAATGACTCGAAGAACTACCGATCTCCCATTTTATGGCTCGGAGTTTTAGCGATCTCTCATTTCATGACTTGGCGACTTACCGATCCTTCATGTTAATCCATGCATTGTATACTAAGTATACAGGGTTCTCTTTACCGTTTCCGGTTATCGAAGTGTTCCATTTAAGAGGCCTATCTCGAATATCATTCATCGATATTCATCTGATATCCGCTTCTTAAACTAGGTGATTAGGACAATGCAACCAAAGAACTTGCGATACTTTGGCCAAAGATTTTCACATGCTTTACATGATCATATTCCCAGATGTTATACACATCAATGGAATATGTCCTTCACCTCACTTCGTCTGTTATCTAGAATGGTATTTCTGACCTCTGTCAGTCCTTCCGTCCAAGGTTAAGCTCTAACCCCAACTAGCAATATGAAAGAGTATAGGAAGGCACTCACGGTAACTAAAGGTACGTAGACATACTATGTCGGCCCTAGACGACTGCGTGTGTCTAGTTACCTTTAGCCCTCCGGAGTCACTCCGTATACGTGGTCACATTCCTATCATCGTCCTAAGTAACTTGGTCCCAACTTATGTAAACTTGATGATTTGATTCGGGAGGGCGTTGTAACATGTCAGCTACAACATTGTGTCGTCATGAAGGCCCCGCCTTCATGAAGACACCAGATTGCAGCTGGTGTGTGTCAAGGTCCTACGGAATCCTCTCATCAAGGAATACACATCCAGCCTGAGTGTGATTAGATTCTTATCTTTAGTATTTTAAGAATAGGTTTCAGCAACCGTGTTGATCCTCTAACCTCACTGTTCATTATAGTTGCGTAGCTAAGAAAGACTTAAATTGTCTTATAGCTTAATATACGTTTACTCCTCCATACCGAAGGATTGTATATTTCCATCTTGGTTCTTACCTTAAGCTTTAGACTAACAATCCACTACAAACTTAACGTAGTAAAATCATCGTATTCAACTTTAACCAAGTTTAATTCGCAACCGTATTTAAATTCAGAATTTCCATCTTATTAGGCATCTTTTGAATGAGGCCTAATTCTAAATGAATGTATTCATTTATTCTCCATATCCTTACTTCAATTAAGGATTGTTACGAGGAGATATTATTCTTTATATCGAATATCCTTTAGATCAAACATCTCGAGGATACTAACGAAATCAGAGTACAAGATTCAATTGTCTCTTTTATTTATATTCACTAGCTTATACACCAGTTCCGAATATCGTCCAATTAAGAGTTCATGTTCACTTAAACCCTTTTCAATGTCAATCTAAAATTCACATTATCCCAAGTATGAATTAATTGTACATTCCAACTTAAAAAGTGTATTCAAGTAAAGAATAGATATTATGTCCTTTTAAAATCTATCAACTATCATTTGAATAATTCCATATCAATGAATAATATTATGTTCTCAATCTTATTCAAAAAGTTTTAAAGTGATACAACCATTAAAATATCACACCTTCCCTTGTATTCAATCCTTAAGATTTAAAATCTATACAATTTATCACCCATACAACCGAACTTTATTTATATCAAACAACATTAAGACACATAAGAAAAGAAGAATGCAACTTCTTCTTTTCCCATTTCCTCAGCAGAGGAATAACAACTACTAGATACGATCCATCATTAGCTACTCGGAAGAAGCATCGAGAAAACATGTCATCATTTTTACTCAAGTAACCATCTGCAAAATTTACTTGCACGGGTCAGTTCATTAAACTGGGCAGATTAAGCACTTGTCATTAAAATGAGGTGCTCATAATTAATCTGTTTCAATAAAAGAACTCTACTTTTATGAAACGTTCAAAAATCAAGATGGACCTCATCCAAGAATTAAGTGCTGATAAGGATGAACAGCTTAACAACTCAATCATCTAATTACCATCACAATCAGACAAAAAGATTTACTAACTTTCTCCCAAATAATTACTACAAGAAGTACTTTCCTCTAAATAGTTCCGAATAAAACATCTGTAAGAACTAATACACATATGTATATAATGTTGTTCTAATGCAATTGCTATCAATTCCATTCCCTTATAATAGTTGAAATTTCAAGAGATGAATTTTAACTAAGAATTCAAACAGAACTACTTCCCTTTCGTACTACTCATTTAATTTCAAACAATCAAATGCAGAAGAGAAAAGTAGTCATTCACCATGAAAACACTGGTGTCATTTCTCAAAATTCATCAAACAGCATAATACTTCTTTCAAATCAGAAAAGAAGGAAAACAACAATTAAATGCAGATGCTTACGCCTAAGGCAGTAAGAAATTCATTCAATATCAAATATAGAATTTCAACTGGTTAAGAGAAGAAAATAATTATTACTTCCAATTACCCATCCAATATTCCCTTTCTTTTCATCACAACTGCATTGGATGAATTAAACAAGAAGTGATATCAATCAATGATAACACCAGAGAGAGAGCAAATAAAGTCAATAATCGAATAAAGGGAGAAGAATCATATTACCTCTTCTCACTGCCTAACCGAATATCAACTAATTAGAACAGACCTGATCCAATAGTATGATTCCTTCGGAATAATATATTTCAGCATTCAAAAATTACTAACTTCCATTCCAAGGAGTATTCGAATTCGTTTGCATCTGGTCCGTAAGTATCAGTATCAACAGCACCTCTAATTAAATAATTTCCTTTTTAACTTTTTACCCAACGGACATTCTTATCTAGATAAAACAAATAAGAGTGTACAACAACAACAATTCATGTTTTCATCGTAATAATAAAAAGGATTCATTTCCCAAACACCCAGGAAGAATTCCAATTTCGATTTAGTTTTAATGCAACAACAAGAAGTTTAGACTGCGAATTGGATACATACATACATACATACATACATACATACATACATACATACATACATATATATAAACACACATGTTTTCTAAAACAGATTGTTTCACTTGGTCCGAAACAAGTAAAAAGTACAACATGATACATTACCATAATTTCACTGTAATAAGTGAAGAACCCCCCCTTTTTAGAACAAGAATCCATTCAAGTTCAGTTCCAATCGAACACATTGAAGGAGTCCAAATAAGCATCTCTGTTACTTATATATATACTTTTCAAAAGATTCAAGAAAGATAACAATACATTTTACTCACTCCTCAAATATTCAAGTTCAGTTCTTAAACAATTTATTTTCTCCAAAAACCCAGTCACGGCCTTCATTCCACAAGAAAATATTGAAACGTTTTTAACCAGCAAGGGTAAGACAATGAAATGAATTCTCTGTCCCAGGTAAAATCGTATTCTATGCAATGTAAAGCAACTAGGAGAAATAACTCACACAACAGTTCATCAGCATTATCACGATTTTGTTTTCCCAAATCGTTTTCACGCATAGAACTCAGAAAACAATACTCGCATAGCTAATACATTCATCAAATCAAACCCATATTGGGTAATAGAAGCGAATGCCCAACACTGTCAAAACAAAACTCATACAACAAGGACAACTTCATTTGTTTTACTCATTTTGTAAAGGAAACCCCAACAATTTCAAAATAAGAACTCATACAGCAAGGGCAGATCCCATTCCGTTTACTCTCTTTGCAAGAAAAACCCAAATCGTATTCATCAAAAAGAAAAACGATTCCACCCAGAAAATCACTTCAAACAATCAACAACTTTATTTAACTAAAACACCCATCATAAAAGTAGAGTTGTTTTAATGAAACGCTTAAACAAGAGCAAAACGGTTTAAGGAGAAGGGCTCAACATGCCTGCAAATTTTTCTTGTGGTTTGAAGAAAACCGCACCCACAGGAGCTATTTTTCTCCACGGCGTCCACAACAAAGCTTTCCCAACAATCTATTAACTTCCACAGGCTCAAAAATAGCCGTGGCTACTCCAAACAACAAAGCAACAATAACCAAAAATAGTAGCAAGTTCGAAATACCATGAAGGAAACGCAGAGCAATTTCAAAACCCGTAAGAACACAATAACCATCAAAATTTCCTCTATCCTCTTTCCAAGGCGAGATGGTCACTAAGACCAAGATCATTAAATGCATTGAATGCATTGCTTTTTCCTTAATTTCCACGCCACCACCGACTCAGGTTTGGCGAGTTCATTTTTTAAAATTTTGCATGTAATTCCTTCTTAGCTACATAGCTAGTTGGATGCCTCCAACTTTTCCATGTTCCCGCCAAACTTGGCGTTGAAAACTGCAAGGACATCATTTACTGTCCTTAATCAATTTCTAACCTTCCCTTCTTATCCGTTCACCAACATGTGTCCATAGGTCCCTTCCATAGGTTAGTAATAGTTTAGGTTTTTCACCTAGGTCGCAAGTCATTAGGACTTGCAACAATTTGCATCCCATGTAATTTAAAATCCACGTAGGGTAGTAGTTAGGTTATAGGTTAAAACATAGTTATAGGTTAGAATTTAATCCCCATAGTATTTACTTAATAGTTTCCTTAGTAAGTCTTACAACTTACGTTCACATTCAACACAATGCAGGACGTTTCGTCCTATGTTCGACACATACCTGTGTCGCTTGCATCAAAGCTCTTATTGTCTTACGCTGTCTGGCGTTACAACGTGTTTGTGGTTTGGGAATCGAACCTTTTCCATCGGCATCAAGGTACCAGATATTTATACCGTAACTGGTCCTGGGTGTCAGAACATTTATAACAACCTTGATCCGGTTTCGACTTCATTCCGTTTAGAAGTAAATCGACAAAGCGATCACAAGAAGGCCACAACATACCTTGGATCAATGGAATTGATTCAAGGTGTGTTGTCAATCAACGATAAGAGTTCATCAAACATACAAACAAGTTTGCTATCTCACTCTTGCAAAACACAACCTATAATAACCTCCATCCCAAGTAAACAAATTACAGTAAACAAGGGTCCAGATTAGTAACACATTTCTTTTAAGAGTAAAAGATATATCTTAACATAATTATCCTCATCTCTCTGCTTATAACTTCATAAAAAGAGGTCATCATAATAGCTTATAAAAATCAAGACATTACATTTCCACTTTAAATAGTCACTGATTTTACATTGTAGTGGTGGTGTCGTATTTATTTGGTTAACCACCTTGCATCAAACTTCTTCTTCGTGTTCCATGAGACCACCACATTTACGTTGAAACAAAAATGACTCAACGTGTCTCACATTGAGTTAGTGCTTTGACACACATCGCCCCCCTCCGTCGGATGACTTAGTTGGTTGTCTCATCCTCTTGACACGTTGCAAAGCTAAATGGAAAAACGCCTTGCCCAACTCGAAATCTCTTATCCAACAATGGCTCGTGCATTAATAAATGTCCGAGTTAGGCTCTTTCTTCATGACACCTCTGCCTCACCATGCTTTGCACTAAACGACAAATTTGACCCCTTTTTAATATTATCCGAGCTATCTAACGCATACCAATCAACCACTTACTGAGCCCTTATATTTGCATTAGCTACCACTTCGCATGGGCACATGTTCAATACATATCGACCGAGCTTTTAACTAAACCGCCCTCACATTGCATTAAATTGCGGCAAGCTTATCACTTGAACTCGACACATGCTCATGACAAGCCTTGCACCACTCTTGGTGAAACCTGTGACTCACCTTGCAAATCGGGGATGACTCGGTCAACTTGAGCTCACACTCACAATGACTCCAACCATTTCGTAACTTTCGAATCCCAAAAACCCGAAACTCCAAATTTTGGAGTTTCGGAGTTTTAGGCTCGTAACTTAGAACTATCCAATTCACGCGTTTTGGATCCCAAAAACTCCAAAAGTTCAAAACATTTTGAATGAGCCGACTTCGAACCAGCTTGGTCTCAGGCCCAATCTCTTCACCAATTTCAACAGACATCCGTTGTGCTCGACTTCTCCACAACATGTCCTAGTTCCAACTCAAGTAATTTCCTTTTCCACTCCATTGACTTGCAAACCGAAGGTTCAAGTTTTGCATTCAATGTTCTCGCATGTGTTTCCCGTGCCTTATTTAACTCGTCCATGAACATTGCACGGGCCTCTTGTAACATTTCTTCACTTCAATCGAGTCGGCCCCTAGGCTGAGTGTCACCCATTTGTGTCATCGAGCCATGTCAGCTCTCCATTACACTTCAACGATATGATATCTCTCAGCCTTTTGCAATGAAATGAGCCAAGCCATATTGTCGAGCCAATTTCCGGTAGATTTCCAATGACTCACCCTTCCGAACACCTTTGCCTCGTAACTTAGATGTTGACCCAACGTCTTTTGAACTTGCTCGTGAACTCTATGCATAGCTCAATGCACCGAGGTACCTCAACATCGACTCAGTGAGCCAATGCTCAAGATGTCTTCATGGACCTCCCTCTAAACTCCCTTTCAGTTAGCTTTCAACGGGCTCCTCCCATGTTTCCTTACAACTTCCATGGCTCAACGATGTCGAGCTCGACCTATGGAAAATCATGTGGATCTTAGAGCAGGTGATTCACGGAACTCTGCTATGAAATGACTTGATTATTGCGGTGAAGGGCCACAAGAAGTGGTTTAATCATATAAAAACAAATGTAATTGATCCTCTTTTTACCCAAATAGCTTGGAACCTCATCGAGTTATGCATCCTTGAAAATTCATTACTTTAACCCTTTGTTGTTAAGCTTGATCCGAGCTTCTCACTATCACGACTTGCCCAACATTACCCTTGAGCTAGCCTTCATCTCGCCATAGCGAGCTCTCGGTCACCGAGCCCTTAGCTTGCTATGAGGTTGCATTCTACTATGGCTCAACCACCCTCCCTATGCGATGCAACTCGATGCACTGTGCGGGTGCTCTAAATTGCTAAGTCAAATACCTAATTAAGTTCAATTTCCATTAAGTAACTCGAGCTATCGTGTATCCTCTCGATCGAGCTATATCCTCGAGCTACCAATTTGTTAGCATATGGATTTGCACACATGCAAATGACATGCAACGGTGTGGGAACAAACTCCCTCCTCAATGAAGCTGAGGCTGCCTTTATTGAAAACCAAAACTATATTTACACTGTAAATTCAAAATTGTATGTGGGGGTGGTTTGGAACATCAATGTAAAGAAAAGTGAATGAGGGAGATGGAATGGGATGAAGGAAAGGAATGGAAAAGAATGAATAGAATGAACATGCAAGAGTTAGGTAAAAGTAGAGCCTAATATTGCATAGGAGAAGAACAATACTTAACTAACACAAATAAAATGGAGTTTGCATCGCCTAAACGAGAATGAGTAAAAGAGAACACACATGAGCAAGTAGATAATCGAGCTTGATCACTATGAACTAGAGCAACATATTAGTAGTGTTGACAATAAGATCCAAGACAATATTTGCATGTAAGATTCAAACATTAACATCTAATGAACATAAGAACATCAAATGTTACAAGAGACAATGAATGGGACATAAACTTCATATTTCATTAACTCCAAAATGTCTTATGAAAAGAGCACAAACTTTAATTCTTTGAAGTAAAGCTTGTATACAAAAATATTTTCTTCTCCTCTCTCAAATTCACCCTTACAAATGAGCCCCTGACTTTCTTTTATAACCCAAAAGTTGGTTACAAAGTAGTTAGGGTTTTACATGAACATTAAATAGGTATCTTAAGTGACTTTGACTTTCTCAACCAATTTTATTAAAAGCAACTAAAAATAGAAATCACTTAAGTTATCCAAAGTTTTCCAAAAGTGAGTTCAATAATAACACCATTTTAAAATACCATGTTTAAAACATATGACAAAAACTATTGCCTTATCCATTGAAATGGGGTCCTCCTATCTCAATCGTATGAGAAATGGACTCTCCCACTTCGTTAGATACTAGGAAAACTATCTCCTTGTCCCATTGGTGAAATTAGGATCCGTTGCCTTCGCCAATTGAAAGGATATGAACCTTCCCAATGTTTCAAACATCTTTTCTTCTTCAGGAGGTTCATTTGGTCAAAAAATAGCCTCACAAAATACCTGCAATTCCAAGATCCGACCTGACATATCATTCAGATTGACCAACTTTGATTGAATATTCTCAAACAAGCTCTTTAATTTGATGCAACGTTCCATTGAAGTTGAAGAGAAATTGATGGCGAGTGTATACATGTCTTTGACCAATTGTGAAAATTGCTTTGCACATGTTCGATGAATACCTCGATTTTGCTCATTTACAAGATCACAAAGAATCTTAGCTACAAACTCCTGAATCAAGGTGAGTGAAGTAAAGACTTCATTGCATACGCTCTCGTAATGGATCATAAAATCCTTGAGAAGTGGCTTTCTTGATTTAAGATGTAGGCACCAAAGAAAGCGTGTTCCTCGACATTCAAATTCGAGAATCCCTTCAATAGCTAAAGTTGAAGATTCCATACTTGTCATCTCCTGTAGACTAGGCAATATCTCATCCAATTTTGATATGTTAGAAACAAAATTTTCCTTGAAAGAACAAATTGGATCAATATACATGCTAATATCTTCATGGAGCTTAACGATTGTTTTGATCGTCTCTTTACCAAAAATGATCATATCTGAAAGCCAAGATTTAGTGACATGACCCAATGTGTTTATTTCTTTTGACAATTTGGAGTTTCTTCATGAAGGGCAGCCACTACATTGGGTACTAGGAAAGTGGATGATATGAGATTTATCAAATATTAAACATAATCCACCAATTGATTCTTTTCAGCCTTGAGTTGAGAGTTCCGAGACTTATATTTCTCAAGCCTCTTTAGCACGATATCTATTGAATCTCGAGCCATCGCCATGTCACTTTCCAATGTGGACTTCCCAAGTCCAAGTCTGGAAACTTCATAATCAACAAATGTCATGACATCACATTCCTTGTCAACTTGTGGGATGACAAGATCTGCAAATCTATTTCCGTCATCATCTACCATTATTCGGGACAACACTTTAGGTTTATTGGGAATGACATCACTTGAAAGCTTGAAAAGGGCATCGAAGTCAATGTCAATGGCCTTGACAACCCTCTTCCTTTTCTTGATTTCACAATCAACCCAAAAAGGAGTATCCTTTACCACTTCCGCATATAAAAGCTCTGGGACTACCCGCACTCGAGTGGACTCTTGTGCAAGGCATGGCTGAGGATTGTTTTCTATGAGCTTCTAAGAACTATCTGCAATGTGAGTAGAAGAATCTCTACTTGAAGTGGAAAATCTCGATACACACTCTCTTCCTTCACTAGGGCTAGGACCTTTAGATTTTTCACCTCATGACACATTCTTCGGTGAAGTGGATTTTGGCAACCACTGCTTTCTTGCTTGTTGTGTATAACTAGATGACACATAGGTTTATTGAGAAGAAGCTTTGGTTAATTGGAGACCCTCGCATTGGCAATTTTTGTAATCTGAGGTATGATCTGTGATTGATTGTAATTTGCATGTTCTCTTTCATACCAAGATATGCTTCTTTCGAGAATTGGTTGATTCTTGCTATCAAGAGAAAATTCATCTCTTTTGGTCCAATCAATTCGTGGCAACGAGGTAAAAGCAATTGCATCATATGAGGGATCAATAACATATTCATCATCATCCACCAATGAATCGGAGGGTTTTTGATGTGAAAGGTCTTGATCTGAGCAAGGGTTAGGTGAGAAAACTCTTGCCTTCTCACTTCATGTTCGTTGGAACATGCAGCCCAAAAATCTTCCATGGTAGGGTTGTGTTGATACTTTTCCCCAAGCATCTTCTGCATATATCCGTTGATATCAAACTGGAATCTCTTCACATATGGATGAATAGTGATGAGGGAAAACTCTTTCTCCATGAGTTGTGCATTGAAGAGATTTGGACATTGGTATTCCCCAATTTGGATTGGGAAATGAATTCTTGAATGATGCTTGTCACTGAGAAGACAGTGAACTGGAATAGTTTTCGCACAAGCTCCATTAATGCCCACTTGTCATTGACGTACTTAGGAAGCTTCCATGGAGTACCTACAAAGCCACTCACATGAATATAGGAAAATGATGAAAATTGAATAAACCATGTTCCCCATTGGGAAATGACATCCATGACCTCTTTGGAGAATCTTTCCTCTGTATTCTGATTCAGGTTTTGAATCATGCAGAAGGTGAATGCATCGTTAACTCTTCTGAAATGATGAGAGCTATTTTTGAAACTTAGTTGCGAGATAATAATGGAAGACATTATTTGATGGACCCATGACTCCCTTCGTTTCGAGCCCCGAAAATAGATTTCTTCTAGCCACTGCATAAGTCAAGTATGATGTCATGTAGAAACATCCAGTCATCTTCACTTCGATCAATTGTTTGTGAAGGGTATCACTGATGATGGTGGCCCAATCCACAAACTCTCTCTTGGCAAGGATGATACAGATAAACTGATACATCCATGGGTGGAAAATCCTGGTAGAGGGTAGACCAAAGACTCGACTCAAGAGAGTAATCATGTCCCCGATTTCCTCCACGAAATCAATGCGGTACATATCTTTAGGAAGCCGGTCAACTCGAGGCATCTTGGTCACTAACCAGTTATTATTAACCATCTTGCTCCACCTGAGGGGTTCTTCATCCCAAAATTCTTATGCTGACTTTCGAGTGATGTCAGCATTCTCAGGGAAGTCAAGTATGTTGAGCAATTCCTCAATGTGCTTTGGTGTGATTAAGAGGAAAGGCTCACAATTATCTTTATAAATTCCTCATCTCTCGGGATCATAATGCTCCGCGTAAGCGATAACCAGCTCCGGGCATTGCATTGAGACTGGAAATGCTGCTACTTGGGGTAGACCGCTATGGTAGAGCCTATCCGAGAATATGGTTTTGCCTTCAACTTTCACCGATCACAAAATTTTTGCACATTGATGTGACCAAGATTTGTATCGGTGATATTGTCGTGTGCAGACTTGATAAAACTGGGAGGGATGATTCTTTGGAATTCGTACTTGAGCGCAAACTTATTCAATTTCTCCACTGGCTTCCTCATTTTCCCTGCAGATTTATTGGATTTTTGGCCATTATAAATTTTATAGAAAAATGACTCAGGCACACAAAACAATGCAAACGGGCCAGTCTTAGTCTCCGAACCACCATTAATGTAAGAGGAATATAACTCATTTTAATATTATTATTTTTAAGTATGAAGACTTGATAAACCGGGAGGGATGATTCCTTGGAATTCATACTTGAGCATAGACTTATTCGATTTCTCCACTGGCTTCCTCGTTTTCCTTGCAGATTTATTGGATTTTTCGGCCATTATAAATTTTACAGAAAAATGACTCAGGCACACAAAACAACGCAAAGGGGGTTAGGTCTCAGTCTCTGAACCACCATTAATGTAAGAGGAATATAACTCGTTTTAATTTTATTATTTTAAAAATAATAATAATAATCGATCCCGCGTTACAATTTTTTTTAAAGTGTCAATACAAACATACCAAGACTAAGCTCGAGTTCCACATCTGACGATAACAATTTTTATTTATTATTATTTTAAAATTAAAATCTCCCGATTTTAATATTTTTCATGCGGGATTGATTTGAATTATTTCGCCAATGTTGGGACCACGTGTAGATTGTGAATACTAATATCAGGCCAATGCATGAGCTCTTTTAGAGAATCTTTTTTTTTTTTTATTACCCTTACATAGCCTTATATGCTTTGATTGATGCGTGGAAGATCGTATCTTTATACAAATGCGTGGAAAGTCAAAAATAATATTGTTTCCTAACTGTGTGAACTACGATGTTTTACTTTGGAAGACTCCTGATTTTGTGAATGTGTGGGCTCTTTTTAAAACAACTATGCATGGAGATTTTAATGAACGCTTGAAATTTTTTATTCTGCCTTAATCTCTCCAATGTGTGGCCTCGTTTTTTCTCCCTTGCATTTTGGACTATTCTCTTTCTTCTCCCACGCGTGGATTCTTTCCTCTTGACCTGTGTTTTCTCCTTCCTCCTTGGCTGCGTGGAAGACCTCCTCTGCCCAATGTGTGGGCTGTTGGCTCTAATTTCCTTGTTGTTTTCTCCTTCCTACTCCTGCGTGGAAACTTTGTTTTTGTTTGGCTGTGCATTGGACTAAGATGTGTGTGGGAAATGTCCCAAGACAGCTGATTTTTCTTGTTCTTTTAACCTGTATGGACTTCCTTAACACAACAAAACAAATGCCTTTTTTGGACTATTCTCTTCCCTTTCTCCCACGTGGTCAGGATTCTTGGCTGTGTGGACTCTCTGCTTAGGTGAATGCGTGGATGATCTCCTCTTGCCTAATGTGTGGACTCCTTAACAAAACAAAACAAATGCCCCCTTTTTTTGGATTGTTTTTGCTTATTCCAAAACATGCTTTGAAAATGTTTTCTTCCTTCTCACTGCATTGGAAATTCTCCTCTTCTTCCCTAACATGAAGTTTTTCTTTATGGCCTGCGTTTTGGATTGTATGCCTGATTTTAATCTTTTGTTGTGGCTTTGAACTAGTTCTTCTTTCCTCTCACGCGTGGACAATATTCCTTTTTTTTTTAAAACCCGGTTGGATCTTGCTTACCTTATCTCCCGTGTGGCTTATCCTTCGACTTGAATGCGTAGAGACTCCAATTTTAACAAATATATTTCAATGCGTGATAAACTTCCCCAAATGCGTTCACAGTAAACTAGTATTCTTTGTTTCTTCTTCGTATTGAAATGCGAACAAACAATTTAGCAATAGCACGAACAAATCAATTAAATGGAGTAAGAAACAAAACTTCTTCCAACTAGTTTCACAGGGAAATGGTTACAGGAATTAAAGAAGCTTCCCCGTAACCATTTGTTCTTCCTGTTGAAATAACCAATTCCCTCTTTCTCTGGGTAGTGGCATTAATTTCAGGGAAAATGGGAAAAGATAACCATTTGCCAGTGGAAATGGCAAGGCAACTGACAATCCCCACCCTATTTCCCCATGTGGGAGATCCGAAGATTTTTTGTCCGTTTGCCAACCGGTTGGATTGGAAATCGAGAAGAAAATCCCATAAGAGAGAAAATAAGAAGTATTTGCTAGGAAAAGGGAAAATCCGGGTACGAGAAGCCAATTTGGCATCCCCGACAATTGGAAGTGAAAGCTTTATTTTCCCCCCGCAATAAAGAAAACTTGTCGATTGAATTTTAATAAACATTATATTAATATTTATTTAATTAAAAACCCAAAAATCAATAAAATTGATTTTATCAAATAAAGGGTAATAAATTAATTAAATATTAATTAATTAATTAATTATTAATGCAGTTTGTGACCTAGCGGGAGGAGTTCTCGTCGAAATGGACAAAACGAAGACCGGAATGATCAGAAGAACAATACAATCACGATGGGGATGAGAAATCAAGTGAAAGAATATTTTTGATTTTTTTAAATTTTACGTTTATTAATTTTGTAAAGTCAAAATTAGCTGATAATAATTGGCTCTAATTGGGGACAAGGACTTCACGTATGGAGCACAAAAACGGGATGACGAAAGAGAGGAAACCGAAACAAAGGGAAAAGAAACAAACCAAAATCCTAATTACCTATGTACATATGGAGAACAACCCATTTTCAATTTTGATAATGCTTGAGATATTTCCGTTGTAGGGCAAAAGCAAATGAGTTCCATCAGATACATTAAGTAATAGGTGTTATCTCCATAGAAATGTATGATCTTGAAAGGTCCTAGCCAAAACGAATCAAACTTCTTGTGCTTTCCTTTTGGTTCACGTCTCTTGTCCCAGAGAAGAACTAAGTCATTGATTTGAAATTTCCTCTCCTTAGTTTTCCTATCGAACAACCTCTTCACTTTGGATTGGTGTTCCTCAAACTTTTTTCTACTTGACTTCTTTGTTCTTCGAGCTTTCTTAGGAACATGATCCTTTTATCTAATGCATTGACGAAGCATTCATCATCAACTGTTTGGGCCAATCATAATGTGGTAACTCTAATGTGATGGGAATTTGAGCATTGGTTTCATACAAAATTTGGAGTGGAGACATCCTGATTGCCCTTTTGGAAGTTATGCGGTCAACCCACAATGCATCATATAACTTCTTGTGCCAAGTTCTTTTATTTTCTTCTACTAACTTGCGCAGGATGGTAATGATGTTTTTTTACTTTGGATTCTACTTGACCGTTTCCCGAGGGTAGTAATTTTCCGAATGAGATAAAGATATCCCATATCCATAAAAAAACATATCATCTCTGTAGAATAAAAATTGGTGGCATTATCTGTCATGATCTTTTGTGGAATTCCATAACGAATCAATATATTCTCTTTGATGAAGTCACAGATTACCATGCAATAGATGTTTGTTTCACCGGTATAACTTCTACCCACTTTGTAAAGTAGTCAGTTGCAGTGAGCACATGAGTATGACCAACACTAGAATTAGGATTCAAGACCCCGATGAAATCTAAACCCCATTGTTGAAAGGGTTCTTTAATGAAAATTGGATTTAAAGGAAAAGTTGCTAATTTAGGTCTTCTAACAAATTGCTGACAAGCTTCACATTTTGCTACCCATTTTTGAGCATCGGAAAACATAGTGGGCTAGTAATAATGTGCTCACAAAATTTTATGAGTTATTACTGGTCCAGAGAAATGACCACCGCAAGCATGATTATGAAAGGCTTTAAGAAACCTGGGTTGTTGTTCCTTATCGATGTAGTGCCCACATTTTTATAGCTCCAGTTATCTGTTGGTTCCTTTATTCCTAGACATGTTTTGATTTAGACTTTGATAGACTTTGGACATTTTACTATGATATTTTATCCTCATGGACATTATGGCATTTTAGGCGCGTAGCGCCAATTGGACTAGATTCGTATACTGATATATTTCTTATGATGTTGATGACACTAACAGGGTTATATGATAGACTTATTGGTTAGATGTTAGTCTCTTGTGGTGGATTTGATTAATGATATAGTGTTTTGGATTTAATGATGGTAATTTTCATACTAACCTAAGTGTATGTCGTTGTAATTTTATTTGTGGATGATTCATGGCAAACTATGTGGGTAATTGTATGCATTGCACTATCAATTGTAAATTATGTTCGGACATTATAAGTTTGATTGATATTGTGATGTATAGATGATGTTTATTATATTCGATGATGCGGTTAATGTGTGCAATGAGTGTGCAGTGTGACATGTATAGAGAGCATGGGTTTCAGGCAGTTAGGTAATTGTGCACAAGCGGCCCACGGGCTGAGTCCTAACCATGCTAAATGTTTGAGGCCTTAGATTAGATGTATTTAATTGGGCACCATGGGTGAACCCCTCAATTGTAATGTAATATTGTTTTGTAAAATTAATTAGGTTTAGGGTGTGTTTTATTAAGTAAACTAGCTTAGGGGTTTAATGATCTTATCTTAAGTTAAGTGTTGGTTTTGGGAAGTGTGTGTGTGTTGGTAGAAGGGATTGGGGACCACATGTGAACCTTGGGTGGACCCCACACCCTCTACCCTTGTGCCCAAGCATGCCAAACCCGAAATTGGGTTATTTTGGGTATTTTTAGGGACCCCTTTTAGTTTGGGGGTTCCTTAGCATGAAAATGGGCCTTGGACCCTACCTAATAGGTAGGGGGCCTATTTCCAAGGTTTTGAGGGGTTTCCTTCCCATTTAGCCCTTTAGTCACCATCCATGTAAGATGGTTGGGTTGTGTGAAAGTGTTAAAAGTTGCTCCACTTTGTTTTATTTTAGTTTTTGGTATTTTGGGTGAAAAGGGATAAAAGGTGAGTTTACTTACTTATTTGGTTTTTGGAATCTTTGACTCTTCGAGAGGAGAGGGGGTGACACTTGTCACTTTCCCATTGGTGAGGAAACTTTTGAGATCCTCTTCTTATTCTTCCTCATGTGGAAGGAATGGGTCTTCTTGGTTCATTTTTTTGGAGCACTTGAAGAATTTTTGGGAGCTTGGAGGTGAGCTTGGACAAGGGGAAAAACTTAGAGTCTTGGAAAGCATTATAGAGGTAGGGTTCCTAACCCTTTTCTTTCTTAGTTGTGCTTATTTTGTTAGCTATGCTTAATCAATAGAATGGTGTGTGTGAAATGATGTGTTGTGAGTTGAATGGTTAATCTAGTTGTTTGTTTGTTCTTGTTGTTCTTTGTTTTCTCTCCACCATCATTTGGATTGATGGTTTTTGGAGAATGTAGGGGAAGAGAGAGGGATTTCCCTCTCAAACCTCATGGTTCTTGGTCAAACCATGAAGGTCCCTTCTCATCCCCTCATATGGTTTGAGGTGGGAGAAAGGTTCATATGGCTTGAACCTTTCCCCATTCTTGGTGAGGAAATCATTTTGGGTTTGAAAATCCTCCCAAGAAGGATTTCTATAGCATAAAGGAGGAATAAGGAGGATGAATGATTAGGAGGTATAAGGAGTTTTGTATATATGTATTTGTTGGTGCTCCTATGGTTGGACACCTTGATTTGGGCATCCTACTTCCTCTCTTCCCCCTTGTGAGGTTGACCTTGTTCTCCTCATGATGTGGTTTTCATTGTATAGTAGGTCTAAGTGGTTGAATGGTCTTATGTTTTTCTTGTTGTGTGTTTAATCCCCATTATACTTGTGCACATTGTGGAAGCTAGTTCCTCTCTCCCATGGGCTTGGGGGAGGCTAGCATGACTTCCAACCATGGAAAGGCATGTGATGATGCCTATTGGTTGGGTGGTAAACAAGCCATGTATCTTGTTACAGCATTATTTGGAGCACATTCAAGGTTGGAGACTTAAGGATGAAGTTTGGTTGAAGTGGACTTGTTCTTTTATCCAAAAAAAAAAATTCATTGTAAAGATTACACTTTATCAGAACTATGTTATATGAAAGATTGTGAATAACCTCTTCTTGTAAACTCATCCTATTGTGATTTGAAAGTCTTGTTATAATATGCATCTTTTGTCTTGTAACCTATCTCTATTAAAAAAGAGATTACCACATAAGATCATGAGTTCTTTATTTTACTTCTCTTCATTTGTAATGATTGTTTGGTTTGAAATCTGTAAAATATAGCTATGAAATGTACATGCATTACATATTGAATCTTAAATTTTAGTGTGCTTGCATTAGAAAAAAAAATTATGGCATTACATTTGGTATCAGAGCCGTGGTTCAAACACACGGACTTTTGGGTAACTTGTAGATGTCTTAGTCTTGCATTTAACAAAAAAAAAAAATATACATGGATGTTTTTAATATAATCTCCTTGCATGAAAATCTGAAATATTTAATTAGTTAGTATTGCAAAAATTTGAAAATACCAATTAGTTAGTTCATTTAAAGAAAATTAGTGTTCATTGAGTTTTTTTTTTTTTAAAAATGGTTATATTATCATTTTTTTTTTATTAGGTTTTGGCCTGCAAGTTTGTTAGTATTGAACAAGGAAATGAAAACAAATTTAATATAGTTGTTTTATTTATTTATTTATTTTTCTTTGCTTCCTATTTATAATCGTATTTTCCTAGAATAAAAAAAAAATAAAAAAATTAAAATTATATAATATATATGAATATTATATATATATAATACGATTTTGTATATATATATATATATATATATATATATATATATATATATATATATATATATATGTATTTTAAAAAATATATATATATATATATATATATATATATATATATATATATATAGATTATATATACATAGTTTTTTAAAAAAACAAAAAAAAAAATCCGTATATATTTAAAAAAAAAAAAAAAAACAATTTGTGTGCCTGGGGGCCGAAACCCCAAACCCCCCGCAGCCCCCCGAACCCCCAAATCCCACGCACCCGCCCCGCGTGACTCCCCAACCCCTGGACCCCTTTCCCCTGCAACCACGGACCCTGCCCCTCCCCACGCCCCGCCTAACGCCCCTCCTCCCCACGAACCCAACCCCCGGCAAAACCTGTCCCGCCTGGCGCGCCTGAAGCCCCCAAACCCTCCCCGCTGCCCTTCCCCAAACCCCGCACCCCCGCGCACCCGCGCCCCACCCCCTCTCGCGCAACCCGCAAACCCTACGCGCACCTTGTTCCCCCTCTACTTCCGCACTATTTCCTCCTGTGCCTCCCATGTGGGCCGCCTTCCCCTGTAAAGGCAAAAAAACAAAAAAATAATATTAATAAAACAAAAAAATACGGCCAAAAACAAATTCAGTACCCATTTTTCTTCTTATAAAAAAAAATCCATTCAAAATTCTTCCCCTTTGGGATTTTTTTTAAAAAAAAAAAAATATTATGGATTACAACAAAACAAAGAAAGAAAAAAAAAAAAATAAAAATAAAAAAATTCATAGCTCCTCCACCTGCAATGACAAAGAAAACAAAAGAAATGAAATAGAAAGAAGGAAGAACAAAATGAAAAAAAAAAAGGAAAATCAAATGAAAAGAAAAGAACATAAGGATGATTAGGTTAGAATTAGGGAAAATGTAGAAATCTAAGGCTCACATGGGTTTGATCCTAGGGTTCCTATTTAATCTTAACCCTCTTAAGTCATGGGGATTTTAAAATAAATAAATAAATGAATAAATAAAAGGGGGGGTGTGTGTGGATAAACTAAGTTAAAAAGGAGGGGGAAACAAAATTAAATTTAAAGAGTGTGTAGAAAAATAAATAAATTAATAAATTTAAAAGGGAGGAAGACTATTCACTTGCTAGGGGTGTAGATATTTAAACATGGCCCTAGGGAGCTTAATAGAGTAAAATAAATAAATTATTGTGAGGATAGTGTTAATTTATTTCGGGAAAATTAATTATTATTATAAATTAATTATTAACAAAAAGGGGCATTGCATTTGGTGTTATAATGATAATAACAATAATAATAATAATTAAAATAATAAAAATAATAATAATAATATAATGCTTCCAACAAACGTCTAGAAAGTTTATAATTTATTTTTTTTTTATCTCGGGTTCAGGATGGCACCCAAGAGGGGATGATCGACTCGAGGTTCGGGACGTAGTGCACCTACGCGAGAGCCGCCGGCCCCCGATTTTGGGCCTCAGATATTGGAGACCCTGCAACAGCTGATAGGTGTCGTACAGGAGCGTCTTCCACCACCGCAGGTGCCGAGAGAGGAGGACATTTAACTAGGAGATGAGGAGTTGTTTGGTGAGGATGCACATCAGAGCCACCTGAGCACGACATTCCGAGATGAGAGAGGTCACGCAGCCCTTCCATCCTTGGCGAGAGGGTGGCCTCATTTCGTCACAGCCGATCACACAGCTTCGAGGGACCTTTTGGAGATATGTGACCCCTCTCACCTGTTAGACCACATCGCCAGGATCGAGACACAGGCAGTGTGATTCGAGACCTTCTTCACTTCAGCCGCCTACGTTTACTGGTTCGACAGATGGCTTTGGGGCAGAGTCTTGGCTCCTTAGCTTGATAGCTGCTTTGGCTTGCACTCTCATGAGAGCAATGTCAAAGCCAAGTTCGCCATACACCTCCTCCGAGACGCAGCAGTGCTTAGTGGAGGAATGAGGAGCGGAAGCTCCATTTGACTCGGGATACAAGTGACCTGGGAGTTGTTCGAGGAGCGATTCAGGGCCCGGTATATGTCAGAGCATTTTGTGCAGAAGAGGATCGATGAGTTTCACAACTTACGATGTGGTTCTCGCTCGGTGGCGTAGCACGAGAGAGAGCAGTTCTTGGATCTCTTGCAAGATGTAGACTACCCGCAAGATGAGAAGTCGCAGTAAACAGTTCATTCGGGCCCGAATGCAGATATAGCAGGAGCTGTTAGGATGTTATCTCCTCCCACGCTCGAGAAGGCCGTTGAGAAGGCCTACTTGGCCGAGGAGAATAGGACCAAGGCTCTGGAGCACAGAGATAGAAACAAGAGCAAGTTCCAGATAGATTCAGCATTCCAGAGTCGAGAGCACGGGGAGCAAGACTCACCCCTAGAGGAGGATTTGGTCTCTCCAAAGAAGATCGAGAGCTCCTCCACACCCATCACAAAGCAGACACACGCATCGTGGGACACCAGCATCAGAGGGGTAGACAGATTCAGAGTTTTCAGCGAGGTGGGTCTAGAAGTGGTTTTGGTGGGTCTAGAGATAGGAGGCCAGGTACTCATCACTCACAACCAGCCCCACTCAGCAGCTCTGCTAGGGTCGGGACCGGCAGGTTCAGCTTTGCTGCAGAGCACATGAGGGACCCCATCTCGAGAGAGGTACAGAGGATGTTTTATTTGTGGGGCTCTGCACCATTATGTGTGGATGTGTCCGCACAAGCCCACTACTACGGATATGCAGAGAGCTCCTAGATCCGAGCAGATGGTGGGTGACGTGGGACGCGCCCATCGTGTGTATGCAGCGGTTGACAACCGCCAGCCGAGCATCAAAGCCACAAATCATGAGACGACATGTACTATCAGTGGTATTTTGTCTCAAGATTTTTGATTCAGTGCTTGATTCCTTTATATCACCTTCTATAAAGTGGACCGTTGTGTGTGGGCTAGTGGTGGCTAGGCAAGCAGATAGTGGCAAGTTGAGTTGGCCTCTCGGGGCTAAACTGCCGTGGACTCGTATGTGGAGAGTTGTGTACTCGATTTGGGAGTCTTCCACTACGCTTGACCTCCGAGTTATTCCTTTAGGATCCTATCAGGTAGTGTTGGGTATGGATTGGCCTCGAGGCTCATCGAGCTAAGGTGGATTGTAGAGAGAAGGTCATTGAGTGTCGTGGATGATTTGGGTAGTGCGGTTGTGATTTGTGGATGCAAAGACCCATTTCCTCGCGTATGATCTCGGCTAAGCAACTCAAGCGGAGCATGTGTAAGGGTTTCAGTTGTTTTCTATCACTATCGCTGATCGCTCGACAAGACTCCGCAGCATTCACCCTCGATGATCACGCAGTTTTGAGGGAGTATGCAGATGTGTTTCCAGGAGAGCTTCCAGGGTTTACCACCTAGTAGGGAGGTGGATTTCACCATTGACTTAGTGCCTGGATTGCACCAGTTTCTAGGGCACCCTATCGGATGATGACTTCAGAGCTTCATGAGCTCAAGATTCAGTTAGAGGAGTTGTTAGAGAAGGGTCTCATTCGCCCTAGTGTATCTCCTTGGGGAGCGCCAATCATATTTGTGAAGAAGAAGGATGGTTCTCTAGGCTTTGTGTAGATTTTAGACAACTCAACAAAGTCACAATAAAGAACCGTTATCCGCTCCCTAGGATTGATGACTTGTTTGATCAGATGCGGGGAGACAGAGTGTTCTCCAAAATCGATCTCAAGTCAGGGTATCATCAGTTGCGCATTTCAGATGTAGACATTCATAAGACAACGTTTCACACACGTTACGGGCATTATGAGTTCACAGTGGTTCCATTTGGTTTGACTAATGCCCCAATTGTCTTCATGAGCCTCATGAATGGAGTATTCAGGACATTTCTGGATCACTTTGTTTTAGTGTTCCTTGATGACATATTGATATATTCTCGTTGAGGAGGAGGAACATGAGGAGCATTTGAGGCGGTGTACTTCAGTGTTTTGAGAGAGCAGAAGTCAGATGGAACTTGGAAAATGCAGCTTCTTTCGACAGAGATTCAAGATTGGGTCATATCATATCAAAGCGAGGGTATCTCCGTAGATCCCTCTAAGATTTAGGCTATCTTGGATTGGCCAACACCCACATCAGTCACTGAGGTGAGGAGCTTCATGGGTTTAGCATGGTATTACCGTAGGTTTGTGCAGACTTTTCTAGGATTGCTCACCCTATTACTTCTCTTCAGAGGAAAGGGAAGAAGTTTGATTGGTCAGAAAAATGTGAGCAAGCCTTTCAGTTGCTTAAGGAAAGGCTAACCACGGCGCCCATCTTAGCAGTTCCAGACCCAACAGAGGATTTTTTGTTTGCACTGATGCATCACTAGAGGGTTTGGGAGCAATTCTTATGCAGAGCATCGGGTTATTGCTTTTGAGTCTCGTAAGCTCAAGGACTACGAGCTTAACTATCCTACTCACGACTTAGAGCTTGCAGCAGTTGTTCATGCACTTGTGTGTTGGTGACATTTCCTTTTGGGTAGACCTTTCATCTTGAGGACAGATCATCAGTAGCTTACAACATATCTTCTCTCAGCCGAACCTCAACGCTCATCAACGGCGTTGGATGGAGTTCCTATGTGAGTATGACATGGAGGTCCAATATATCAAGGAAAGGAAAATGTTGTTGCAGATGCACTTAGTAGATGACAGCATGTGCTTGCTTCTTTGACACTCGCGAGTCAATGATTTGAGAGGTAGGATACTTGAGCATCTTCTAGAGGACAAGTTTTATGAGGGTGCTAGGTAGATGTTGGATTCTCATGGTTCTTTTGAGGGTAGATATTCAGGATGCATGCTAGAGTCAGATGGTTTGCTTCGGTTCCATAGGTGCATTTATGTGCCTAAGGTAGGTGATCTACGTAGTTTCATCCTTACTGAGGCTCATCGAGCCCCATATGCAAAGCACATCCAGGAGTGAAGAAGATGCATGCTGATTTGAGAGAGTTATATTATTGGTCGGGTCTTCGTCGGGACATAGCAGATTTTGTAGCACGTTGTCTTGAGTGTTAGAGAGTCAAGGCAGAGCATTCTCATCCCGCAGGACTCTTATACCCTCATGACATTCCCGAGTGGAAATGGGATGTGATCTCCATGGATTTCATAGTAGGACTTCCTATGTCCTCTTATCGTCATGATGCCATTATGGTCACTATGGATAAGTTGACCAAGGTCACACATTTCTCGCCAACCAAGGTTACCTATAATGCACAGGCCATCGCCAAAGTGTTTATGGAGGATATTATCAGATTGCATGGGATTCCAAGACGATTATCAATGACAGAGACACCATCTACACATCAGTTTTCTAGACTTCTTTTCAGGAGGCCTTGGGTACACAGATTAATTTCAGTTCGGCTTATCATCTAGAGACAGATGGGCAGACAGAGAGGGTTAATCAGGTTCTTGAGGACATGTTGAGGATGTACGTGATGGACCAGCAGAAGAAGTGGGAAGATTATTTACATTTAGTTGAGTTTGCCTACAATAACAGTTATCATAGCTCCATTGGCATGGCTCCCTATCAAAGCTTTGTATGGAAGACCTGCAGACACCTTTGAGTTGGGATAGACTAGATGACAGATTATTTTGGGGCCACTTATCTTCAGGATTTAGAGCAGCAGGTTGTTTTGATTCGGCAACGCCTGAGCAAAGCTAGAGCACGCTGAAGGCGCGTATGCGGACACCAAGAGGATCGATCGTCACTTCTCTGGGTGACAAAGTCTTCTTGAGGGTTCATCCTCATAAGAGTCCGATCCGTTATGGAAAGGGTTCTAAGCTATCGCCTCGTTTTGTGGGGCCTTTTGATATTCTTGAGGTCATTGGTCCAGTTTCCTATCGCCTAGCTTTGCCACCACGCCTTGCACGGGCCCACGACGTTTTTCATGTTTCTGTACTACGTAGATATGTACCAAATGTTTCTCATGTTTTGGATTGGTCGGCATTACAGGTAGAGGACGGAGGGCAGTGGAGATTGGAGCCCGTACGCATACTGGAGCACCGGAGGTTGGCCCTTCGGGGTCGAGATTTGGACCAGGTTAGAGTGCAGTGGGACCGATATGACGAGTCATCGCCTACCCGGGAGGATGCTACACCACTGAGGGCTAGATATCCCTATCTCTTCCAATGACTTCCGTGAGGAAGTCTAATTCTAGGAGAGGGGATGTAGTGCCCACATTTTTATAGCTCAAGTTATCTCGTTGGTTCCTTTATTCCTAGACATGTTTTGATTTAGACTTTGATAGACTTTGGACATTTTACTATGATATTTTATCCTCATGGACATTATGGCATTTTAGGCGCGTAGCGCCAATTGGACTAGATTCGTATACCGATATATTTCTTATGATGTTGATGACACTAATGTGGTTATATGATAGACTTATTGGTTAGATGTTAGTCTCTTGTGGTTGATTTGATTAATGATATAGTGTTTTGGATTTAATGATGGTAATTTTCATGCTAACCTAAGTGTATGTCGTTGCAATTTTATTTGTGGATGATTCATGGCAAACTATGTGGGTAATTGTATGCATTGCACTATCAATTGTAAATTATGTTCGGACATTATAAGTTTGATTGATATTGTGATGTATAGATGATGTTTATTATATTGGACAGATGCGGTTAATGTGTGCAATGAGTGTGCAGGTGATAGGTATAGGAGAGCATGGGTTTCGTCAGGCAGCTTACGTAATTGTGCACAAGCGGCCCACAGGGGCTGAGTCCTAACCATGCTAAATGTTTGAGGCCTTAGATTAGATGTATTTAATTGGGCACCATGGGTGAACCCCTCAATTGTAATGTAATATTGTTTTGTAAAATTAATTAGGTTTAGGGTGTGTTTTATTAAGTAAACTAGCTTAGGGGTTTAATGATCTTATCTTAAGTAAAGTGTTGGTTTTGGGAAGTGTGTGTGTTGGTAGAAGGGATTGGGGACCACATGTGAACCTTGGGTGGACCCCACACCCTCTACCCTTGTGCCCAAGCATGCCAAACCTGAAATTGGGTTATTTTGGGTATTTTTAGGGACCCCTTTTTAGTTTGGGGGTTCCCTTAGCATGAAAATGGGCCCTTGGACCCTACCTAATAGGTAGGGGGGCCTATTTCAAGGTTTGGAGGAGTTTCCTCCCATTTAGCCCTCTTTAGTCACCATCCATGTAAGATGGTTGGGTTGTGTGAAAGTGTTAAAAGTTGCTCCACTTTGTTTTATTTTAGTTTTTGGTATTTTGGGTGAAAAGGGATAAAAGGTGAGTTTACTCTTACTTATTTGGTTTTTGGAATCTTTGACTCTTGAGAGGAGAGGGGGTGACACTTGTCACTTTCCCATTGGTGAGGAAACTTTTGAGTTCCTCTTCTTATTCTTCCTCATGTGGAAGGAATGGGTCTTCTTGGTTCATTTTTTTGGAGCACTTGGAGAATTTTGGGAGCTTGGAGGTGAGCTTGGACAAGGGGAAAAGCTTAGAGTCTTGGAAAGCATTATAGAGGTAGGGTTCTTAACCTTTTTCCTTCTTAGTTGTGCTTATCTTGTTAGCTATGCTTAATCAATAGAATGGTGTGTGTGAAATGATGTGTTGTGAGTTGAATGGTTAATGTAGTTGTTTGTTTGTTCTTGTTGTTTTCTTTGTTTTCTCTCCACCATCATTTGGATTGATGGTTTTTGGAGAATGTAGGGGAAGAGAGAGGGATTTCCCTCTCAAACCTCATGGTTGTTGGTCAAGCCATGAAGGTCCCTTCTCATCCCCTCATATGGTTTGAGGTGGGAGAAAGGTTCATATGGCTTGAACCTTTCCCCATTCTTGGTGAGGAAACCCTTTTGGGTTTGAAAATCCTCCCAAGAAGGATTTCTATAGCATAAAGGAGGAATAAGGAGGATGAATGATTAGGAGGTATAAGGAGTTTTGTATATATGTATTTGTTGGTGCTCCTATGGTTGGACACCTTGATTTGGGCATCCTACTTCCTCTCTTCCCCCTTGTGAGGTTGACCTTGTTCTCCTCATGATGTGGTTTTCATTGTATAGTAGGTTTAAGTAGTTCAATGGTCTTATGTTTTCTCTTGTTGTGTGTTTAATCCCCATTATACTTGTGCACATTGTGGAAGCTAGTTCCTCTCTCCCATGGGCTTGGGGGAGGCTAGCATGACTTCCAACCATGGAAAGGCATGTGATGATGCCTATTGGTTGGGTGGTAAACAAGCCATGTCTCTTGTTGCAGCATTCTTAGGAGCACATTCAAGGTTGGAGACTCAAGGATGAAGTTTTGTTGAAGTGGTGACTTGTTCTTTTATCCTCAAAAAAAAAAATTCATTGTAAAGATTACACTTTATTGTAACTATGTTATATGGAAGATTGTGGATAGCCTCTTCTTGTAAACTCATCCTATTGTGATTTGAAAGTCTTGTTATAATATGCATCTTTTTGTCTTGTAACCTATCTCTATTAAAAAAAGAGATTACCACATAAGATCATGAGATCTATATTTTAATTCTCTTCATTTGTAATGATTGTTTGGTTTAAAATATGTAAATTATTGCTATGAAATTTACATGCATTACATATTGAATCTTAAATTTTAGTGTGCTTGCATTAGAAAAAAAAATTATGGCATTACAATCAACACATATGAGGAACATGCCATCAATTCCTTTCTTGAACAATGTGATGTCCCAAATAACGTTCTTGGAAGATCTCAATTTGATAGCTCTCTTTTCCTTTGCTATCAGATTCTCAGGGCATTCACCATATGTAAGAAAGTAAGCTATATCAGAATACCATTCATCTGTGGTACTGATGAAAACTACCAGTGGTAAACTTTCTTCAACTAGTTCTTCTTCAGAGTCATCTCGTGGCTCATTCTCTGCGATGAGTTGGCAGAGTCCTCTTCCTCGAAATAACTTGGTAGGCTTGATGTCCAAGTCATATTATTAGATCTTAGAGACCCAATTACCTCTTTTAGATCATGGTTCTGTTGTGTCAACATTGATTTAACTGCAGTATCCGGAACTAAGAATTTAGTGTGAGAATTCAATACATAGTATTTGAAATGTTTCAAGGCTCTAACCACCGTGTACGCATGCCTCTCAAGGGGAGTGTAATTGAGTTCATGTTTCTTGAATCCAAAACTCATGAATGCAATAGGATATTTGATTCCCTCTTGATTGTGTTGAGTCAGGATGACAGAGATCATGTGTGGCGAAGCATAGAAATAGATTATGAAATCCTTTTTAAAATCGAGACATACCAATGTAGGAGCTTTCGTAATAACACCCTTGATTTTTTCAAATGCTTCTCTACCTTCCTTCGACCATTTGAAGGATTCTTTCCTTTCATCATATCAACGATTTCTTTGGTTAGCTCAGTGAAATATGGCACAAACCTTCTCAAAAGTTCACCTTCCTAAAGAATGAGTGGACTCCAGGATTACTTGTAGGCAAGGAAATATTCTTGATAGCTTGAACGCGCTCAAGATCGATCTTAGTTCCTTCTTTAGAAATAATATGACCTAGGAGTTTCCCTTCCATAACTCCGAACACAAACTTCTTTGGATTCAGGGAGATCTTATGAAGTCTACACCTTTGCAATATTTTCTCCAAATCTCTTAGGTGATCTTCTTGCTTCTTTGAGAACACTGTCAAGTCATCTAGGTATATCACAATGATATTGTCTTTATAATCTATTAATGCCATATCCATAGCCATTTGAAAGGTTACACGACATTGATCAAACCAAAAGGCATTCTTCTATACGCGAACGTACCCTGGGGGTGGTGAATGTGGTTTTATGTTGATCTTCTCTAGCCACTTCAATCTGATTATAACCAGAGAAACCGTCTAGCATGGATAACATCTTCGATCTAGTTACTTCCTGTAAAATATGGTCCATGACCGGAAGTGGATAGTTATCCTTTAAGGAAGCTTGATTAAGATTGCGGAAATCTACGCAAATCCTAATTTCCCATTTTTCTTATGAACTGGAACAATATTAGCTATCCAATTGAGTGTCGAATAGGAAAACTATTTGTGCATCTAACATCTTTTGAACCTCATGGAATATTGTCCCTTCTATCTTGGGATTATACTATCTTTGATTCTTCCTGAATGGAGTTGCATTAGGTTTCAAGGGTATGACATGCTCCATTTCCCTAGGTTGGAAAGACTTCAAGTCTTTATATGTAAGCCAAGACGTCCGAATATTTGGTAAGGAGGCCTACAAATGTTTTCGCACTCTCCGACGATCAACACTTACCAATGTTGACTAGGTGAGGTTTGTCCTTGGTACCAATGTTAACTTGCTCATAGTCCACAGAATTCGCAGGTCCTTCCTGCTCTTTCTCTTTGATAAACTTGTCATGTTTATAAAAAAATTATTCAAGTGAAACCAATCCTTTTGGAATTTTATTTCCTTTGAGTTGAATGATGCCATCACCAGGATCCTCGTTCTCAACTCCTTGAATGGGCGAGGTCGTCGATTCACGAAATGCAGAATCACTTCCTTCAAAGTACAACTGTTCAAAATTATCTCTCTTTTCCAAGAAGGAAATAATTTGTTGATCATCATTGAATACTTGCCAATTTTCTGCATTATCAGGAACACTTGGCCTAAAAACCATTTCAATGGTGTATTTGTCTTGATCAAACTTTGAATGAGGGATCATCAATGAAGTTGAGATTGCTAGAGAATTTGCTTTGTCATTCTTTTCATGAGGGATGGATTTTATGGAAAAAGCATCGAAGACTTCTATCGTGTCCCACACTTTATTTCTGTAGTGTCTCAAACGATCATTCTTTACTTGAAACTGATTTTTAACTTGTTTCATGATCAACTCCACATCTCCAAAAATTTCAAATTTTTGATCCCTTTCTCTTTTGTAACTTGGAGGCCAAGGATTAATGCCTCGTATTCTGTAGTGTTGTTAGTATTTAAAAATTGGAGTTTGTAAGAAAAAGGAAATATTTTACCATTTGAAGATATGGGCACCACTCATGCGCCAAAACTTGTTGAGCAATAACTTCCATCGAACTCAAGATCCCAGACTTCATTGGGATCTTGGAAAGTGACCTCAGGTGCATGAACCTTTGCAGTCATCATATAATTACCCATACTTGAGTTTTGAAACAGGACTTATGCGCAGGGGTCATCGGTTTTTGTTACGGTGAAATTTTCCTGAGTTTCTGGCATTAGCTTCTTCATTTCTCCACTGATAGGGATCATAACATGAGACCAATCCATTTGAATCTCACCACCTAGATCTCTATAAAATTTCCTTCTCAACAACATACCATATGAAGCGGGAATGTCGACAACTAGAATGGTTACCTTGAATTGCTTTTGAGGAAATTGAGCTAAAACCATTTTAGCATCTTTAATCTACCCAATCAGAGGAACTTGTCTTGTCTCCATTAAGTAATAGGATTTGAATTTTCTCGTACAATTCAACCCAAGAGCATGTGCTACTTTTGCAGGCATCACATTATCCGAGGCTCCAAAATCTATAATGTAATTACTTAATTTGCATCTGTTGATCAGAAATGACACAAAGAAAGGTTCAATATTTTCATTTGAAGGTGTAGTGGCCGCCACAATATTTTGAGTCTTCCGTCTTTGGGAGTTTTTAGAATTCCTTTAGAGGAATGAACAATAGAGTTGCCTTTGATAAACTAGACCAATTTCTCGAGTTGATCCTTATTATACTTCAAGTACTCTTCCTGTGACATAAATTTTTTTATTGATGTGATCAATGATATTAAATTTGGGCAAAATGGCTGTACTTGATGCCTCAGATACTAGTTCTTTCGAACTTGATGATGACACACTTTTGACCTTTGCTTCGGGATTGGTTGATACTAATGTGGAAGAAGAAAATTTCTTTGTAGCTGATTTATCAACTAATTGACTTGACAAAGGCCCTCCTTTCTTTAAGATAGTTTTGACCTTGGAAACCTTAGTCACCTTGGACTCTTTAGGAATCTCGGTTTTCTTGGATTCTTTGGAAGTTTCCTTAGTCTTAGATTCTTTAGGAACTTCCTTAGAGCTCTTTAATCTTCCACCTTAGTGGTACTCTTCTCCTTCTTTTGAGAGCTTGTGAAGACAACGAAGGATGGGCTATTCATATCTTCTATAATTTCTTTGTATTCATCTTCTTCTTCTGAACAATAATCAAAGAAATGATTATTACTTTCTCCTTTAGGATCTTCGACTTTAGGTTCAGATGTCCTAGAGTCTGGCTCTTCTTCGTCGATTTCGATGACCTCAACTTCATCATCGCTTTCTTCAATGACATCACACTTGGAGTTAGTTGCGAGAGTTTCTTCAATAGCAAGCCTCGTCGGAGTCTTGATAATTTTGGCTTTGTTGGGAATGCAGCCATTTCTTGGGATGTCTTTTTAAGAAGTAGGTTTACTACTTTGAGGAACTTGCTTTTTCAAAGCTAGCACATCATTTGCTAACTTAGTGATTATAGCCTCTAAAGCATTAGGCATTTCTTGAATCTTTCCCTTGAGGGAAGTTTTCTTGAATTTTTCTACCATGATTAAGTCATCTTTAATTTCTATGGCCAAGGATTGATCAAGTTCCAAAGTAGCCACTCTAGCTCTTCTTAGTTGATAGCATACTTCTGGTTGTTGTGCGTTAATAAAAACATTTTTGTCCATCAAGGTTCAGGTGAATCCCGACAGGAACTTTTTTCACCATTTTGTTGAATTTATGTTGGGTTATGTTGGTTCTTTATTTGCCTAAGATAGTTGGGAAAGAAGGGCATGTTCATCTTTTACCATCTTGAATTGGTCTTCAAACTTAGTTTTCATATCATTCCAGTTTGTAATGCATCCATTTGGTAGATGATGAAACCAATCTGCGGCAACATCATGCAATGTTTCAATGAAGAGGTGAATAACAACATCTTCATATTCCACTGACAAAACTACACATGCAACAAAGAAGGCGGAAATGTGGTCATTAGGTGATGTCTTCCCATCTCCATCAAACTTGGGAAGAATCTTCCTTGATCCTCGTGGGAGGTCATGTTGAGATGGTAAGGCCAATGGGCCTATGGCATTTCCCCATGGTACGTTAACTACCATCTTAGGAAAGGTGGTATGTGAAGGAAAAACAATGTGAGAAAGAATAAGTGCTTGACTTGTAGTGATTCCTTCCTTGCTTTCTCTTTCAAGACTTGATGCAAGGCTTATAGATCTATGGGGTATGTTCCTCCTTGGAGGAGATAACTTGAAACCAAAATTTCCTTGAAAGTCAAAAATGGGATCTGATTGACCTTTAGCTTTTTCTCCTCATGTAAACCTCTTTCCTGCCAGTTTGAAATATTTATTGTGAAAGGATCACTGACATGTTCTGATCAGCTCTTGCCTTTTCTCTTCGCTCTCTTTCTTGAGCTCTTTGCACCTAAATGACTCTAACAACTCTCGCATCTTGATCTTATTCATTATCTAGTACTGATGTGGCAAGATGAAAATGATATTTGCTCATGCACTTTTCCCAAATAGCTTGCCTCAAATATGATGATATGTCTTCTTGAGTATCTACAAAAAGAATATTTGGTTGCAAGATAGGTGAGTTACCTGTAATATTCATACATATTATTGCCTTGGTAGAAGAGGGCCACATCGGTGAACAATGATCAACACATGTCCGGGATGTATTCGGACACAAGTGCGCAGTGCTCTTCTTTTAAGGTCTTTAATGTAGATTTCTCTCTGTCAATAGCTCTATCAACAACCACAAATTGCTACAAGCTTTCGCGGTTTTTTGAAGTTATTGTTCAAAGGTTGGAAATAATGTCTCGTTGAAAATATTTGTCAGGCACAAGATTCGGTTGAATAATCTGGAGCTTGTGAAGAAGGATAGTCATAAAGATTTAACCAAACACTGGTTAACGATTCTTGAATCCCTAATAGAGTCGCCAAAACTGTTAGCATATGGATTTGCACGCATGCAAATGACATGAAAAGGTGTGGGAATGAAGTCCCTCCTCAATGAAGGTGAGGTTGCCTTTATTGAAAACCAAAACTATATTTACATCTGTACATTAAAAATTGTATGTGGGGGGTGTTTTGGAACATCAATGGAAAGAAAAGTGAATGAGGGAGATGGAATGGAATGAAGGAAAGGAATGAATGGAAGGAACATGCAAGAGTTAGGTAAAAGTATAGACTAATATTGCATGAAGAAGAACACTCAATAACTAACACAAATAAAATGGAGTTTGCATAAGCTAAATGAGAATTGATGATAAATCTCTAGATTTGCATAAATAAATTAAGCAATAATTAATTAAAATCAACACATGAAATGAAAACTACAGAAGATAGAAACCAAATGTAAATAGAATGGAGAAATTTCTATTGAATATGAGAGGGCATTTTATACAATTTCTTGCTCCTAAAATCATGGAGTCAAGTCTTATCATTTTATCCCCATATCTCTCCTTTATTCCCTAGTCTTACTCTCAATCCCAAGATATTCTCACACATTCCTATCTCTATGAGTTGTGCATGAAAACTAATTGTGCACACTCATATATTATTTTATAAATATTAAAAACTATTTACCAAATAACCCAAACCACTCCTAATTTTTCACACTATGAACAATATTTCGGTAACAAGAATGAGTAAAAGGGACACACACGAGTAAGTAGATAATCGTAGCTTGATCACTGTGAACTAGAACAACATATTAGTAGCGTTGACAATAAGATCCAAGACAATATTTACATGCAAGATTCAAACACTAACATCTAATGAACATAAGAACATCAAATGTTATAAGAGACAATGAATGGGACACAAACTTCATATTTCATTAACTCCAAAATGTCTTATGAAAAAAACACAAACTTTCTTTCTTTGAAGTAAAACTTGCATAAAAAGTATTTTCTTCTCCTCTCTCAAATTCACCCTTACAAATGAGCCCTGACTTTCTTTTATAACCCAAATGTTGGTTACAAAGTAGTTAGGGTTTTACATGAGCATTAAATAGGGAATCTTAAGTGACTTTGACTTTCTCAACCAACTTTATCAAAAGCAACTAAAAATAGAAATTACTTAAGTTATCCAAAGTTTTCCAAAAGTGAGTTCAATAATAACACCATTTTAAAATATATGACAAACTGGTGCCTTAGCCATTGAAATGGGGTCTTCCTATCTCAATCGTATGAGAAATTGACTCTCCCACTTCGTTAGATACTAGGTAAACTATCTCCTTGTCCCATTAGTGGAATCGGGATCATTGCCTTCGCCAATTGAAAGGATATGAACTTTCCCAATGTTTGAACATCTTTTCTTCTTCATGGGGTTCATTTGGTCAAAAATAGCCTCACAAAATACCCGCAATTCCAAGATCCGACTTGGCATATCATTGATTGACATTCTTTGATTGAATATTCTCAAACAAGCTCTTTAATTTGATGCAACGCTCCATTGAAGTTGAAGAGAAATTTATGGCAAGAGTATACATGTCTTTGAACAATTGTGAAAATTGCTCCTCCACATGTTCTAATGAATACCTTTGATTTTTCTCATTTACAAGATCACAAAGGATCTCAGCTATGAAATCTTGAATCATGGTAACTGAAGTAAATACTTCATTGCATACAATCTCGTAATGGATCATAGAATCCTCGAGAAGTGTCTTTCTTGATTTAAGATGCAGGCACCAAAGAAAGTGTGTCCCTCGACATTCAAATTCAAGAATTCCTTCAATGGCTAAAGTTGAAGATTCCATACTTGTCATCTCATGTAGACTAGGAAATATCTCATCCAATTTTGATATGTTAGAAACAAAATTTTCCTTGAAAGAAATAATTGGATCAATATACGTGCTAATATCTTCATGGAGCTTAACAATTGTTTTGATCATCTCTTTACCAAAAACGATAATAGTGAAAGCCAAGATTTAGTGACATGACCCAATGTGTTTATTTCTTTTGACAATTTGATAGTTTCTTCATCAGGGGCAGCCACTGCATCGGGTATTAGGAAAGTGTATGATATGGGATTTATCAAATATTGAACATAATCCACCAATTGATTCTTTTCAGCCTTGAGCTGAGAGTTTCGAGACTTATATTTCTCAAGTCTATTTAGCGTGATATCTATTGAATTTCGAGCCATCGCCATGTCACTTTCCAATGTAGACTTCCCAAGTCCAATCCTGGAAACTTCATAATCAGCAGATGTCATAGCATCATGTTCCTTGTCAACTTGTGGGATGAAAGATCTCAGTAAACTGTTTCCGTCATTATCTACCATTATTCGGGACAACACTTTAGGTTTCTTGGGAATGACATCACTCGAAAGCTTGAAAAGGGCATCAAAGTCAATGTCAATGGCCTTGATAACCCTCTTCCTTTTCTTGGTTTCACAATCAACCCAAAAAGGAGTATCCTTTACCACTTCCGCATATAAAAGCCTGGAATCCGAAGCAACATTTCCATTGTTCTCAATATCATTAGATTCTACAAGAATCCTTTCCGTGACCTCAATTTCTGGAGAAATAACCTCGAGATGTACCTCTTGATCTTTTGGGAGATTTTGAGAAATCTCTTCATGAACTATAGGTTCAAAAGTGTTTGATATCTGGACTACCTACACTCGAGTGGACTCTTGTGCAAGGCATGGCTGATGATTGTTTTTATGAGCTTCTGAGAACTATCTATAATGTGAGTAGAAGAATATCTACTTGAAGTGGAAAATCTCAATACACGCTCTCTTCCTTCACTAGGGCTAGGACCCTTAGATTTTTCACCTCGTGACACATTCTTCGGTGAAGTGGATTTTGGCAACCACTCCTTTCTTGCTTGTTGTGTATGACTAGATGGCACAAAGGTTGATTGAGAAGAAGATTTGGTTAATTGGAGACCTCCTTGAGTTGGAAATTTTTGTAATCCTGAGGTATGATCTTTAATTAATTGTAATTTGGAAAGTTCTCTTTCATACCAAGATATGCTTCTTTCGAGAATTGGTTGATTCTTGCTATCAAGAGAAAATTCATCTCTTTTGGTCCAATCAATTCGTGGCAATGGGGTAAAAGAAACCGCATCATATGAGGGATCAATAACATCTTCATCATCATCCACCAATGAATCGGAGGTATTTTTATGTGAAAGGCCTTGATCTTGAGCAAGGGTTAGGTGGGAAAACTTTCGCCTTCTCACTTCATGTTCGTCGGAACAGGCAGCCCAAAAATATTCCATGGTAGGGTTGTGTTGATACTTTTCCCCAAGCATCTTCTGCATATATCCGTTGATATCAAACTGGAATCTCTTCACATATGGATGAATAGTGATGAGGGAAAACTATTTCTCCATGAGTTGTGCACTGAAGAGATTTGGACATTAGTATTCCCCAATTTGGATTGGGAAATGAATTCCTGAATGATGCTTGTCACTAAGAAGACATGAACTTGGAATAGTTGTCACACAAGCTCCATTAATGCCCACTTGTCACTGACATACTTAGGAAGATTCCATGGAGTACCCGTAAAGCCACTCACACGAATATAGGAAAAGGATGAAAATTGAATAAACCATGTTCCCCATTGGGAAATGACATCCATGGCCTCTTTGGAGAATCTTTCCTCTGTATTCTAATTCAGGTTTCAAATCACATGGAAGGTGAATGCATTGTTAACTCTTCTGAAATGATGAGAGCTATTTTTGTAACCTAGCTACTGAGATAATAATGTAAGACATTATTTGATGGACCCATGACTCTGTTCATTTCAAACCACGAAAATAGATTTTCCTTTAGCCCCTTTGCATAAGTCAAGTATGATGTCATGTAGAAACATCCAGCATCTTCACTACGATAAATTGTTTTGGAGGGTATCACCTATGATGGTGGCCCAATCCACAAATTTTCTCTTGACAAGGATGATACATATAAACCGATACATCCATGGGTGGAAAATCTTGATAGAGAGTAGACCAAAGACTCAACTCAAGAGAGTGATCATGCCCCCAATTTCCTTTATGAACTCAATGTGGTATAGATCTTTAGGAAGATGATCAACTGGATCTCGGTGCAATTTTACCCCGTTGTCCGGTTTGCACCGGTGGGCAAAAATGGATAACATTTTTGGCGACCTCTAGGGAGTGCTTGCCTACTAAGAATGAATCCAATAGCCTTCCACATCCATTAGGCATGGAGTCATTGTAAGATATCCTAAAAATGACCCTGAATCGAAGTAGACCATTTGACCTTGTCCTGGAATCTGATGTTATCAAATATGAAGCACATTGGAACCCGATGACTTCCTGTAATGCATAACACATTGCACCTTTTCAAGTAAACATTTGATAAGTTTGGGACATCATGGAACCCTATTAAATCTGAATTCCTCTTCTTCTTCTAAAAACTCTTCTTCCGACACGTTGTGCAAGAGCAACAAAGACGAAAAACAACACACACAAAACTAAAAATCATACATGCCTCAAATGAAACATGCAGAGTGTGCTAGGCACTTATTCTACTAAAATTAAACCTATTACTACCCTACACTAATCGGAAGCACATGTGAGATAAATGAACCTTGAAACTAGTTGGGAAAAATAGCTTCCACTCCTTACAATGGGTAGCCATGCAGATGATGTGACAATGGACATGGCTGAAACTAAAAGTGAAAAACTGAAACAATCCCAATTCTCCACTTGGCTCACCAAGGCATTAGCTGGAAAGAGAAAATATGCTTCTTTTAGTTGCTCTGTATTTGTCTTGTAGAGGCATAACAACTGATTCTTGGGGCTGTGAAATTCATCCTCACATTCTGAAATGAATGTGACCAGCTACAACTTCTCTTTTGTCTCCAAAGAAGCCAAATACCTTATGGGACATGGTCTGACCCTTTCAATATGCTCATTACTCCATGCTTTAACTTTGACAAGGAAGTTTCCTGAAGACATCCTTGTATGAAAAGTGTTGAAGTGACGTCATTTCCCTCTTGTTGCCCATCTACAAACGATTGATCTTCCTCATGGATGATTGGTACTAAAGTGATGTTGCCTTCTTTTCATTTTCCTTCCTTGATAATGAGGAATTTTTCCAGGACATGAAACTCTCTTGGATTGTTTGCAGCCTCAAATGAATTCACTTGAAAATCACTACAATTGTTTGAAGCATACCTTGCTCATCTAGGAGTTTCCTTTCTTCCGATTGATCTACAAAATCAAACACCTTCATTTGCTGCTTTTGAGAACTTTTAGGAGTAGTAGGATCTTCTTATCCTTCTTCCACCATTACTGGTTCATTTACCAATTTAGGTTCCTCAACTGAAAACATGAAGCTTTCCATGATATAATCTTTGTTAAAATCTTTTGAATCTGTCCTAACTTCTCCCATGTCTTTCTTCGAAACAACATGCCTTGTGTGTTGGGAAAGAGGTAATGGAACAACAAAATGATGAAGTTCCATAGGCTCCTGTTCATCCAAATACTCCTCCAAATCAGATAGATAATCTGCTTCTTCATTCTCCAGTTGTGTCAAGGATTCTTCTTCAATCATAGTGTCTTTTGAACTAGCAACTTGTTCATATTGACATTTTTCATTCTCAAACATGAAATTAGAAAGATCAAATTTGTCTGAGAAATCAATTTTTTTACGAAAGAAGAAGGAGAAGGATTTGAAACCTCTCGTGTTTCTTGTTTTGTATTCAAAACCCTTAAATCCACCTTACTTTCCTTTGTGGTAAAAGGCTCCTTATAGCTGATTGTGATACTTGGTAATGCTTTTGGTGGACTCACATAACCTTCTAAAAGAACAAAAAGCTCTTGAAAAGCTAGGAAATCAGGATCATTGCACTCATTAGAATTACCTAGTACACTTGAGAGTCTTCCTTCTTCAACTTGCACATGCTCTTCTCCTGGAAGATTTGGAACTAACTCTTGCACTTCTATAACCGGTTTTGCCACTTGTGGTGATCCAACCTCCTCTGATGATACAAAACCAATATGGATATTGCATTCGAGAAGGTAGTAGTTGGTCATCATTTACTTGTGCTTGTTCTTTTTTTTCCACAAAACTAGTTTGTACCACTTGTTCTTGAGCCTTAACTTCCGAAATAGGTTCTATCAAGAGTGGAATTTTCTTGACATTGAGTCCCACAGCCCACTCCTTCAGATTTTTGCAATATTTTCTTTATTAAGCTCCTTAACATCCTCTTCTTCATCTTCAGTATAATCATGTTCTTCCCAAAACAGGTTTGGAACTATAAAAGGAGGGGTGGGTTGGGATTCAACGACTTCCCTCACTATTTGAGATAATGGAAGAGGTGCAACTTCTTGACTTGGTGGATTTTGCAAAAAGGAAGGAATCCTAGAAGAATGAGGAATATAAGATTCATGGTGGAGTGGTAAGATAGGGGATGGAGAAATGGGATTCTCAACATAGGCAGCAGGTGAAAAGTCTAGAATTTGGGTTCTATACTTAAATGACATCGATTGGGAAATAGGAAGAGGACTCTGAGGTGGTGGTGCAGAATCAACCCATCGATAAGATTGCATTGCATCAAACTCATAGGCCTCTATTTCTTCGATCCAACCTTCAAGCTGAGGAAACATTTCAGTCATAAAAGCAATCTTTTCCTACAAGTTGTAAAAACTTGGCATAGGGCCAACCCATGGACAAGCTACCTTGAAGCCAATCTTGAATGCCTTCATTTGAGTTGTGGCTCTAGATTGTACCATGCCTGCCTCTAGTTTTTGCATCTTAAGTTGCAACTTTACATCTTCATCTGTAGGATAGCCTCCATCATCTACATGTTCCGCTCTTGAAAAGTTGCATAGTTAAGTGAACAATCAAACTGACCATGGCTCTGCTCATAGAGATATGCATGCTACTGATTTTCATCATAAAATGGAGCTAGAGGTGGGTTAAAATAGCTGAAGATGGAAAGTACTACGTTGTTGGTGCAAGTGGGAACTCAACTGTGGAAATGAAACCATGATTGCACAACTTCATGAATGGAAGAAAAATGGAAAGATGTGGAAGAAAACAAATGGAAATGGGTGGAAAACATACATTTTGCAACTCAAAGAGTGGGTTACTTAGACCAATGGAGTTGCCAGTTGTGCTTGGGTATACCTCCTAAGGCTGAAATTTCACTAAGAGCACAACAACTTAATGAAAATAAAGTGAACACAAATACACACACCTGTGAAATATATGACTCTTGTGGTCCCACCGGGCTTGCCAAAAATGTTATCACAAATCATTGCACCCCCCAAATGGCCTTAAGATGAACACAACATTTGGTGTGATTGGGTAACATGGGATCACCTCTCAAGCTGTGGGACTTGGGCTTGAGGTGAACCTCCGGAGAAGGATGACTTCCTCTTCCTAAACCAAGCACTACACTAATCCTAATGCAATAAAAACAACTACCTAGACCTATACTAACATTTCAAGGAATTAGGAAGAGAGATTTGCAATAAATAAAACCATAAATTAGAAGTGGTGATGCAACAAGAAAGGGGTTTTTCTAGACAAAATTCCATCTTGCCAATGAAGATATATGATCATGAGGAAGAATGAACATGCATTATAAACCCAATTTTCATACATCACTTCACTCCTTGATAAGCACAATGACCTCCAAAACTTGCAAAAGAAACCATGGTTGCACTGGTTCATTCTAAAAACATGAGAGAGGAAAATAGAAGTAGAAAAATCATGTAAGGACATACAATTAATCACAAAACATAATTCTCATTACTTCAAGCACTTGCACAATGCATCATTACAGTGGGAAAAAGCATAGGCTGCCATTACAATTTTAGAAGAAAGGCGTGAAAGCATGAAAATTCACAATAGCTCAGCTTGTGATGAGAGGGGAAGCTTGGAAAATGTCTAACTCCTTAAGAATAAGCACCCCATTTACATTTATAGAAAATTCTAAGTTGTCGAGAGAAAGAAGGAAAAACCTTAGAATCTAGGCAAGAATGTACGAAATAATTAATCACTGTTGTTGGCCATGTTTGCCTAATTAATTGTAGCTTCCTTTTCGGAAAAAAATCATGAATGGAGGAAACCTTGAAATTTTGGAAATAAAAACTTCCAAAAATTCATCTTCTGGTGATTCTTTTGCGTAGCTCTCGCTTTTTTCAATTCCAACGATTATATTTTTGTGGAAAATTGACAATACAGAGAGAAAGTTATGTCTTCCGAGTGAAAGTCACTTTTTCAAGCACCCATGAATTGCTCTATTAGCTCTTGATAATGCTTCATAAATTCAAATTCCGAATTTGTCTCATCATTTAATAAAAATAATATTTTAATGTTCTTTTGAGAAGTCCAAATGGTTCATAGTGGGACTGAGATTTGCATTTGGAAGGAGTCTAGGCTTGTAATGGTAACCAACTCGGTCAACGACTCGCTAGTGAGTCATCCACTTTCTTTGCCAACTATATTGTCGAACCGTCGTGTCATATTGGGATCCATCGAGCTCTCCAAAGTGAGCTTTCCACTTTAAATAGTCACCGATTTTACATTGTAGTAGTGGTTTCGTATTTATTTGGTTAACCGCCTTACATTAAAATTCTTCTACATATTCCATAGACCCCCATGTTTACATTGAAACAAAAATAACTCGATGTGTCTCACGTTGAGTTAGTGCTTTGACACACATCACCCCCTCCGTCAGATGACTTGGCTGGCTGTCTCATCCTCTTGACACATTGCTGAGTTAAATCTCTTATCCAACAATGGCTTGTGCATTAATAGATGTCTGGGTTGGGCTCTTTCTTCACGATACCTCGACCGATGGCTCGGCCTCACCATGCTTTGCATTGAAAGGAAATTTTGATCCCTTTTTAATATTATCCGAGCTATGTGGCGCATACCAATCAACCACTTACTGAGCCCTTATATTTGCATTAGCTACTGATTCACATGGGCGCGTGTTCAATACATATCAACCGAGATTTTAAATAAACTTCCTCACATTGGAATAAATTGTAGCGAGCTTACCACTTGAACTTGAGACGTGCTCATAACAAGCCTTGTAGCACTCCCGGTGAAACCTGTGACTCGCTTTGCAAATCGGAGATGAATCGGTCGACCTAAGCTCGCACTCACAATGACTCCAATCATTTCGTAACTTCTGACTCCCGAAAAACCTAAAACTTTGAATTTCAGAGTTTCGGGCTTGGGAACTATCCAACTTACTCGACATTTTTGATTCCAAAAACTATGAAAGCCTAAAACGTTTCCGAACAATCCAATTTCAAACTAGATCAGTCTCGGGCCCAATCTCTTCACCGATTTCAACAGACATCCATCGTGCTCGACTTCGCCATGACATCTCCTAGTTCCAACTCACGTAATTTCCTTTTCCACTCTATTGACGTAGAGCTCCAGGTTCGAGTCTTGCATTCAATGTTTTGCATTTGTTTCCTCGTGCCTTACTCAACTTGGCCATGAACATTTCTTGGGCCCTTGTAACATTTCTTCTTCAATCGATCCAGGCCCTAGGATGAATGTCACCCATTTGTGCCATCGAGCCATGCCATCTCTCCATTACACTTGAACATTATGATATCTCTCAGTGTTTTGCAATGGAATGAGCCGAGCCATATTGTTGAGCCAATTTACGGTGCATTTCCAACAACTTACCCTTCCGAACACCTCTACTTGCAACTTAGACATTGACCTATCTTCTTTTGAACTTGCTTGTGAAATCTATGCATTGTTGAATGCACCAAGGTACCTCAACACCAACTTAGCGAGCCAATGCTCGAGATGTCTTCGTGGACCTCCCTCTAAACTCCCTTTCAATTAACTTTCAGCGGGCTCCTCCCATGTTGTCTTACAACTTCCATGGCTTGACGATGTTGAGCTCGACTGCGAAAAATCCTTTGGATTTTAGAGTAGGTGATTCAAGGAACTCTTTGTGAAATGACTTGATTATTGCGGTGAAGGGCCACAAGAAGTGATTTAATCATATAAAAACAAATGCAATTGATCCTCTTTTTACCCAAATAGCTTGGAATCTCATCGAGTTATGCATCCTTACAAATTCAATTCTTCAACCGCTTGTTGTTAAGCTTGATCCAAGCTCCTTGCTATCACAACTTGCCCAACATTACCCCGAGACAACTTTCATCTTGTTGCAGTGAGCTCCTAATCACTAAGCCCTTAGCTCATTGTGAGCTTGCATTATCCTATGGCTTGGCCACCCTACCTATGTGATGCAACTCGATGCACCGTGTGCGAGTGCTCTAAATTACTAAGTCAAATACCTAATTAAGTTCAATTTCTACTAAGTAGCTCAACCATAAACAAGCTATAGTGTATCCTCCGATCGAGTTATATCCCTCGAGCTTCTAAGTCGAGTTCAACAATATCTTGCTCCATTTCTTGAACAATGAGCTCACTAGCATCTGCCATCACCGAATTCAAACATGTGTCGAGTTATTCACACAAGCTCAAGCTCACATCAATGCACCCATGGCTCGACCTCTTAGCTTGACGGGGTGAGTTGAATCCTGCGATTGATTGTATATATGTCTTCATGACTTGTTGGGATACTCCAAGCTCCTATAACTAAGATATACCACTATGCACTACCACTTCATTGACACCACATAACTCGAGTCATTTCTCATGCAAGCTTTGGTCATTCCGTGATGAGTCAGGATCCTAACGTGAGCATTCGAGCCATGCCAACTCCTCGAGCTATGTTCGAGATCCATTAGGTCAATTTATATAACTTTGAACTCACCAATGCTTAGATTTATTGGGTTAATACTCTCAATGTTCCTCCCATGTTGATCTGGTTTTGTGAATTTCCGAGTGATGAAAATGGGTCGATTGGCCCCTGAGCTTGATCTAATCCACTAGCGACTCAGCTCTCCATATCTTTGAAGTCCATTCTCCTAATCGAGCCATTTCAAAATACTAATGAAGATTTTGATCCCATGCTTTCATACCTTTCTTAATGAGCCATAATGAAGCTTGATACTGAGCTCAATATAACACCACAACTCAGTTCTCGTTAGCGAGTTCTTCAATTTTCCTCTACCAAGCCTTTGGCTCACTTGTACCACCAAGTTGTTTCATTCTATGGAAACATATCTTAACTCACGGGGATGCTTCAAGCTCCCATAATATATATTGATCATCCACTACTAACTTGGGCCATCAATCACTCAAACTAGTTTCAAACTATAACTTGATGATATGAGTTATTCTTCCCGATCGTTTGTGCCATCGAGTTATCCATGATTCGATCTCCTCCAACCACTAAGTCCCTCGACATGTTCTCACAAACCACTAAGTTATTTTTAAGTCGTGTGAGCTCCACAACTCGTAACTCACCTTCAGCTTTCTGAGTAGCTCACCGAGATGCTCGGCAAGTTGTTTTAAGGTCAAAGCCCCCTTTTGATCCCTTTACAAATCTCTTGCAATTTTGTACTCACCATTTTCAAAATTTTAACTTTTTTTGCGAACAACTAGATCTTGGAGGTATAATAAGACATTTGAAATTTTTTTACACCAACCCTGACCATTTTTTTCCTTTATTGGCCAAATGTGGGCCTGTTGAAGGAAATTATTATGTTCTGAGCAAGAATCAAACCTCCAGGACCTGGAAAAGAAAAGAAAATAGTCCAAGATGATCGTAAACACTCTCAAAGAATGAAATTGTTCCCGATAAACTTGGATTCTCCATAAAATAATTTTTGGTCTTAGGATGCAATTTTACCCCGTTGTCCATTTTTCCCAGGGGGGAAAAATGGATAACAGCTTAACAAGCCTTGTTTATTTTTGTGAAGCAGGAATGTTTAAAAAAAAATTGGATTTGTGTCACGATTCACATTGCTTCTAGACAGTTTTGAATTTGAAAAAATCCAATATCTTCTTGTTTCATACACATTCGCATATGTAAATTCAAATCCGTGGCATTTTAGGCTTTCATCGGAAGAACACCCAAGAAAGTACCTTGGTGTTCCTCTGTTAGATGGTTGTATTAGAAATCAATTATGGGACAATTTAATTAACAAGCTTTAAAAAAATTTCTTCTTGGAGTGGGAAATGGTTATCATGGGCTACAAAACATTTTCTTCTTCAAGCTATTCTAGTTTACCATATGTACGTTTTCCAAACCCCTACCTACATTAAAAATATCATATCAAGAATTATGAGGATTTTTATTTGAAACATGAGTGGGGATTTTAAAAACATCCCCTCATGAAATGGGACACCCGTAAACCAAAAAATAAAGGAAGCATTGAAATAAGATATCTTTCTCTTATGAATGAAACCTCGGGAGCTCAACTATGCAATGGTGGATTTACACAAAAAAAGATCAAGACTGGAGATATGTTGTCCAAAATAAGTATGTGGATATTTCCAAATCCCTACAAAGGTTCTTTTCATCATATAACTAGATGAGAGGTTCACAAGTGGAATTATCTCGAACAAATTTAGATTCCCTTATAAATGATTTCCTATAATGGGATGTCACTACTAGTGTTTATCAACTTTTGGAAAGATTCATGGTCTCCTCTTGGTCCCCTTTAGAGAGTTCATCCTTTTGATTCTTTTGAACCTTAATTTTCCTTCGACAGTGATCTAAAATTAAAGATTACTGGATTGAAGCTCATAATGCATAGGATTAAGAAAGAGTGTAGAAGGATCTTAGACAAATTTTATCTCTTCTAGGGGATCTTCTTCTAGAATGAGTGTGGAAGGACCATACAAAATTTCCATCTCTTCCAAGGGGTGTTCTTCTCACCTTACACCTCTTTTTACAATCTCATCTAAGATTTTCTTATATGGATTGGAAACTTTATTAGTGATTACATTGTCAAAGATGGTTATTCAGAATTAGTTAATCACATAGAGTCACCAAGTTAGATGAGAATGGTGGCTTGGTGCTAAAAAAGTAATATGATGACTAATGAATTTCTATGGTCTGCTCTAAAAGAAGAATGATGTAGACGCGATTAGGTGCTCAATGAAGAGCCTCCTTAGACCACACAACCATCGAAATCACATGTGGAAAACATACAACAAAGCATATAAAAATATAGAATTGAATTCAACATTAGAAAATTGTTGGCAAGAAAATTTTTGGGTGGAAAAATTGGTGGGTATCCGCCAATGCTCTGAGACTCTAGGTCCCTCTACTTGAATGGTGCAGCTCCATTTATTATGTGTGCGTGAAATTAAAATTTGTGGTGCTCTGACGACCGCGGATCCAATAGGAACACTCCACTAAACCTGCGGCAAATACTTGCAAGTGAGGAATTTGTTGAGGGAGTAGGAAAATAAGTGGAAAAAGGAAAGGGGGATTAATATTGCAGGTAGAAAATTAGATGCCTACAACCATTAATCAAAGTACTTCAACACACATAGATATAGAAAGAAAACAAATTTTTTACTAGCAACAAGACAAGATAAGATTAGGAACACAAAGTTTCAATAATCTTCTCATCAAAAAAGGAAAGAAACTCCTTTCTTCATTGATGTTTTGGAAAAATTGTACATAGTGAGAAATAGAAGAACATAAAGTGGGAAAAGGGAAATAACTATCTCTTTTGTTTCTTCACAAGTATTAATCTCTCATGAGCATACAAAATTGAAAACCCTTAAGAATGAGGGTGTCATCACAATTTATAGACTTGAGAATGATTTTCATCTATCCCCACATGACTTTTCATTTGTCCCCTTACAACATGTGACTTTTCATATTCCTAGGAATAGAATTAAGTCCCCTTTTATTAATTAAGGGTGACTTATTACATTACAAACTAAAGTCACATTTAAATGAATAAGAAGAAATAGGAATAGGAAAAATGAAAAGTGCAACCTCCCCAACAAAGGAATAGAACATGAAGGAGGAGGGGGAAAGGGGGAAGAGAAGAGAGAGAAAGAGAGAGAAGGAGAGAGAACTATGTCGATGAGATGATACCTCTTTCACTGATTCTACCTCACCACCTGATTGATCCTTTCGAGATCCACTAGAAATATTTCCACTCCCTTGAACTCTTTATTGTATCGAGCTACCCACAGGTGCTACCTTCTTTACTTGAGGAATGCGGCACAACTTAGGGACTCGAGCCAACCATCGAGATATCATTGATGTTTTTTCTCTTCACGAACCATGATGGATGTTTCTTTGTAATGTTTGAAATTGTGGCTCTAATCTCAGATAGAGACTCCAATGTATTTTTGTTGAAGGAAAAGGGTCCTTGGCCTTTTTTATGAACATACTCCTCAAATGGCCTCAACAACTCATATGCGGTAGTGCTCTCATCAATGGCAGGGCACTCCAAGTTTTTTGTGCTCTGTTGTTGACTTTGTATTACAGCTTGAAGGCACTCCTCATTTGAATCTAATTCATCAATGACATGATTCAACATTTCATATCGAGAGGTAAGGGTTCTTGCCCACACACGTGACAAGTCCTCGGATGGAGAATTGAATATTTTTCGATCACCAACACCTGAGAGTGAGCATCTCCCATCTCCATCACTAGTGGATGAACTTGGTCCCAATGTTATTTTTCTTTTCCAATCCTTCCCTTATCATCTGGACCTTTTTGGCAGTTGTACACATGTACTTGTATAGTGAGATCAAACTAGAAAAATAATTTTCCTTTTCTATGATCATGCTCATCCATTTTTCATTTGCTTGTCCCTGCATGGTGAAGGCCTGCATCTTCTTGATGGAATCTAGGTTGAAGCTACTGATTGGGGTAACTTCTTTGATTGGGAGTGATGATGAAGCATTTAGGTCCATGAAGTGTTGCACATACGAAGAGAGAGTTTGTACTTGGTCTTCCAATTGATCAATTTTCACCTTATACTCTTGGTTTCTCACGAGAAGGTGAGTGGAAGACTCTTGGAACATGTGAGCATCTCCTTCGTGAGTGGATGGGCCTAAGGGAATGGTGCTCATTTTATATTCAACTGATGTCATCTCTTCAATAGGCTTGATTACCTTTGGCTCTGACTACTTCTACATATTGATTTCTCATGACACCACTGAAAAAGCGTGAAGCCACTTGAGAAAAAATTTTCTTCTTCCCCTTGGCCAATGTTGATATTTCTAAAAAATCAGGGACCATCACCTGTTGGACTATACGAGATTCTTTTGTGATCATTTCCTTCATTTAGGGAAACATCTCATCATCTAGCTCGAGCTCAAGAATGATGATGACTACTACCTCATGTTTAGGGTGAGATGGTACATCTTGCATAGGGGAGCATGAGTGGTAGTGGAAGGTGGGAAATATGGGGCTGATGAGAAGTTGAGAGGTGAACTGGCTCATTCTCTTCAAGCTCTACTTCTACTATAAGATCCTTTGTTGATTTGACCTTCTTATGCAATCTCTTGTAGTAGGAGGCCTTGACTCCACTACTTTGCGCTTCGGAGTTTCTCTAGAATGGATTGAGCCTAAAGTTTTCTCCATGAATTTCGATGAAGAGTGATGTGATGCCTATTTCGAAAGGTGGGGAAACTTCTAGATGTGATGGAGGTGGCCTTCTTCTTCTTGAACCATTCTTTTGATCTTTTGATTACAACCTCGGTTTGCTCACTTATGTCTCCATCTCATGAACACTCCATGTTACTTGTGGAAAAGGTGAAGCCTTCACTACTTTATATTCTAGATCATACAACTTTGTGTTGTCATCTTGAATTCCCTCTTCATACCAGTCGAATTTGAATCTCTCATTTTTTAATTGTCATCCACATATAGTCTCTTTCCCTGACATCAAATTCATCTATGCAATTTACCCAATAATCTTCGATCTGTGGTACATGATATGACTCTATGGGAGATAGAAAGTGTCTGGATCACCTCTCGGATGTTAAAGTCTACCCTTGATGTATATGAATACAAGCGAGGGTGTGAAGGCGGCTTCTAGGTGTGATGCATCATTGACACTCTTGCAGGTGAAGATTCCAAGTGAGATGGGAATGAGACATTCTTTCTTTTGATTCTTGAGCTTATTGTGAACATGTGTCAGTTGTCTGCAAAGCTCAAACAACATGATCTTGTTCTTCATAGAGATACCGAGGTAGGCTAAGAGGAGATAAGATCACAACCGAAACTCGGATGTATGAGAAAGTGGAAAATTACGTGAAGTATGACCCATATTTCTTGATCAAAGAAATCCGTTTGTGGAACAACCTTGAGTGAAGGTTCCCCTCCAGTGTCTTGATGATGAACATGGTGAAGGCATCATTTACCCTCGTGAAGTTTTGATTGCTCTCCTTTAAAACAAACTAAGGATATCTCTCGAATGTTGGAGCCTTGGGAGAGATGTTTGAGCAAGTGTTAACCCTTTGAAAGGTCTCAAGCTCACAAGAGCATACACCAAATATGAAGTCATTGTGAATTTTTGAGACCGGTACTTGAAGTAATTGGTGGTGCAGGTTGTCATTAATGATCTGTCCCAATCAATCCTCTGCTTGTCTTTCATGATCATGAATATGAATAGAGCCATCTAGTCTTGAAATTCCTTGAGGTTTCTTCACCCATCACTTGACTGAGGAGAATGATTACATTTGAATAACCTTTGTGAAATTCACCTCTCGGGAAGGACTTGGGCACCGTGAAGTTTTCTTACTTGTTTTAACCATGAACCAAGAGTGAGGCCCTTGAAGGTATGAGTCCATTTTGGTCCACTCTTTCACTGCAACCTATTTTGAAATGATGGCCATATTGCTCCAAATTGGGATCTGCATTGAATGGGAAATGGATTTGGGAGAAAGTACTGCTAGGGTTGAGCCATCATCTGCTTGAATGGTTATGGTCTGGGTTCATAGTGTTGAGAACATGCCAAAACCAATTCCACACTCTGCATTGAGACTGGATGTCCACCTTGCTGCATACATTCCACTAGTGAAAACTTTTTCCTCCACTAGCTCTCTTGGTCCTCTCAAACATTTGGTATTTGAGATCTTTGAGGTCCATGTGGGTGACATTATTATCCCCCATAACTGAGTACTCAGAAGAGAGATTTGAGATTGGTTTGAGGCCTACAAATTTGAACTTCATGGTTGACACTGACACTTCTCTGTGTCAGAATGGGGATTTACTATTTTTAGTAAATTGAAATTTTCACCTTTTTCACCTTGGAACACCTTGATCACCTTTCTCATTCCTCTTGAATGCTCACTTTGTAAACTTTTCCTTTGCAAAAATGTCTTTCTGTGAAGATTTTCTATTTATAGTAAGCTCTTGTGTAGAGACTTACTATTTTTGGAAAGTGGTTCTCTCGACCTTATAATTTTGATGAAATTAACTTTTTTGATATGGGTTTTTCTTCTTCATCTCACATATGAATTTTTAGCTCAACCCGATCTTTGGAACATGAGAAAATAAATTTCTAAAATTTGTGAGCATGAAATTGGGGTTTTCTCAATATAAAAATCAGGCCATGCAAATCAATTTATTTCACTTGGGTCTTCAAGGTTCCTAGAAATGTGGATGAATGCAAAAATCCCGCGTCGATCCATGCACTAGTTTTCAAGTTATGAAGATTTTCACTTTGTGGGCTACAGAGTCAATACGGTGAAAAATGTGCAGAGCCTTTAAAATTTGTGATTTTTATGAAATTTCTCTTTCCATGATCATGGAAACATGTAGAAATGGATGCAAATGGAAAATGAGAGTGGAGGAATTTTAAAAATTTCGTCCAGAGTTCTGGGTAAAATGGAGAAATGTGGGGGAATGAGGAAAATGGCTAAGTGTTGGGTTTTATAGGCATGAGAGGGAGAGAGGAAGGGGGAGAATTTTTTTCCCCCTTGTCCCCTTTGGAATGGGACATGGGGACACAAAAGTGTGCCTTATCCCTAGGGTGACACATGGCACACATGCATAGCGAGAGATTTTGGGAAAGGGCTAGGTTTGAGCATCTAGGGAGCTAGTTTATGGTCATGTGAGGGTCTTGGCGGGAGCATGGTGGGGGGGCGCATTTTCTGCCCCCTTATCCCCTTGGAATGGGACATAGGGACACCAAAAGTGTGCATTATCTTGGTGGTGACACTTGGCATGCATGTAGAGTGAGGAGAGGGGCTAAAAACTAGCAAAAGTGTTTGATGGAAGTCTTCGGGGTCATATGATGAATCCACAAGGCCTAAGGTGGGGGGAAAATTTTTCTTCCCCCTTTCCCCTTGAATAGGATAGAGGGACACCAAAATTACACCTTAGCCTAGTGGTGATACTTGGCAAGCATGCGGGAGTTGGAGCGGGGCTAGAAATTTGATGAAAGGTGCTTATCGGAGCTCCCTAGGGTCATGTTGAGGGTCCATGAGGCTTAAGGTGGGGGAAATTTTTTATTCCCCCTTTTCCCCTTGGAAAGGGATATAGGGACACCAAAAGTGTGCATTAGCCTCATGGTGACATGTGTCACTAAATTTTTTGGCTAAGTACGGAGCTTGTACCTTGGAGAGGAGATTGAAAATGACATTGCCGGAGCTCCCGGATGAATTTTTAGGCACTTATTTATATGATTTTGAATAGAAAAATTATTTTTAGAAGGATTGGATGGGTTTTAAGGTTTTATTCATCTTGAAACCTTATAAAAATGGGATTTTTATCGGGACCGCTAGTTGTGCTGTAAAGAATGAGTTTTGGAAAGAAATGCATGGGTGTTGTGAAAAATATGAGATTACCACCATGTAGAGAATTGAATAATATTTCCATTGATTTTATTTTTTTGACCTCCAACTCATTTGGAGCTCTAGAATCATCTCCCAAAGTTCAGGTGCCTTTTCGTAGTGCAAGCTCCTTTGACCTCAAAACTTGTTTTTGTCAAAACTTGCTCAAAATATCGAATATTCCTAAATATTCCTAAATCACTTGCAAAATGATCTTGTCTCATGAATATATTTTCTTGGTGAATTTAGGACTTGAACTCAGCTCCGGAGGATGTGCACCCGCTTGAGAAAGGCTAAAAATAGCCATTCCTAGGCTTGTTGAAAGATCCACCTTGAAAGACATTGTTTTGAAAGACTCCTTTGAACTTGTTTTCTTCTTTTCCACACATGGGTGAGGGTGAGACCACATACATAGACATTATACGGATGGGGGATAAGCCTAACATAGGGGATGGACCAATACGGAGGGGTGTCAGGAGGGTTAAAATGAAAATTTTCGACACTAGGGTATAGTTAAAGGACCTAGTACATACTCGGTGGCCTTTTTAAATCTTTCATGGATTCAAATGATCTTCCTTTGAAGCTTCACAATTTTCAAAGAATCTAGTAGTGTTTCATGGCTCCAAATATTACTTCATAACTTAAAATTCAAGCTTTTAGTATTGCACAACTCCCTTATTTTTGGTTGCTTTTGATAGACTTGAACAACTTCCTTAGTGTTCTACAACTTTCGTCGATACTTGTAAGACCTTACAATACTCGTGTGGCATATGCTAAGACTCCAAATAATTGAGCATACTGCACAATAGATTGGACATTGCACAATAGGATTGCACACAACACAGAATATAACACAATACTCCTCAGCCTAGTAGCAACACACCTCTTCATAAAATAGCATGCCAACAACAAAAAAATGCAAAACATAATACAAACAACTAACTCAAATTGTTCGGACTATTTTTAATTGATATAGGATTATCTATGAACTTAGATCTCCCACATCATACATCTCGGGTAATTTTAAAAACTTGAGATCTTACTCAAGGAACCCCAAATGCCATGTTTTGTGGCATCTGCATCACTCAACAAAGTTGCATCTTCAATATTATTCCCTTTCCACTTAACCAAATGTGTTTGATTAATCCTAGTGTCAAATACTCCCTTCACCTCTTTGTGCACTTTCTTTGGCATATGCTCTTTCGATCCACCTCACCATCTTTTAAATTTGAATATGAGACCATTCCCTATCTTTGCATGGTATGGATACAATATTCCATATTAAATATGTTTGAGATAACATTTCCTTGTGGCAACTCAATCTCATAAGTGTCCCTGCAAAACTTCCTCAATACCTTGTATGGTCCAATTTTCTTCCATTTGAGTTTATTATGTGTACACTAAGTAAACCTTTCCTTTTGAAAATGGTCTAATATCATATCTCCTACTTGATATTTGATTTCTCTACTCATCTCAAATGCACACTATTATATTATGTATTCATCCTCTCTAATTGATTATGTACTTGTTGGCACACTTATTCCATATACTATGCAAAATATTATACTTCAACACTTCTTTGTTATGTTTGTGGAGCTTGTTTTCATGTTAGAGTGTGGTACACCTTCTATGTGTTACACTTGGGTATTTTTACGACGGCCCGCTCACCGGTGAGTGGGTCGGGGGTTCGGGGGCGAAGCCCCCAAAGCAAATTTTCATGGGTGGTTTATTAACCCATGGGTAATGGGTAAAAGCTTGTTATGGGCTGTTTTTGGGCCCATAGTTTTTGGTACCCATTGTTTTGATACCTACAGATTTTTTTCTCATTGTTTTGATACCCACGGTTTTTTTCCCATGGTTTTGATACCCATGGTTTTGTATCAAAGCTGCTTAAGCAATTGTCTATTTATATGGTCTTATGCATATGATAGAGAGACAAAAAAATGTATTGCAGATGTGTTTTGAATTTGGGTGTGAATTCTATAGAGTTTGTTGAGCATAGCTCTAAATGGATCAGGTATTGTATTGAGAGAGTGGAGGCTTGTAATAAAATCTGAGCAAGTGATTCTTGGTGGACATATCCCAAATTGGGTGAACCACGTTAAATATTGTCTCTCTGTGTTGTGCTATTTATTCTGCACTTTTATTTGAGATCTGTAATATTTTACGCATATTAGTTTCTCTTTATTACGATTAACATGTAAGGGATTATTCGCATATTTTATCTCTTATTCCCTAACATCTTCCTTCATTTTTGATAGCTCTCTTAGCATTTCCACTCCTCACATGTAACTTCCATATATAATATGAAATGGTGTCTTCCCTATGCTCCAAGTAGCTTAATTATTATATGCAAATTTCACTTACGCAATTGTCAAGTCCTAGGTCACTGGCTTGTCTCCCACCAAATAACTCGGTAAGTCTCTAAGACTCTGTTGTAGACACAAAATCATGGACTTTGGGTAATTATCTATTTTTGATTATATACTACTATTCATATGATTCCTAAGTAAGAAAAGTACTAATTAACCCATGTCTTTGACCACCTTTCTTTGATTTCTGTTGCCACTTTTGGTTGTACACCCTTACATGCTCGTCTACCTCTTTATACTTCGACATTTATCATCAAGACACCAGCACCTAGCCAAGATGCTAGCGCTAGGTGCCCCCGACCTCGAGTATACTTTGTTCACACTTTTTGGGTCCTTCCTAGTTGTTTGAGCATCTTATCTTTTTGGTAGTGACCCTTTCGAGGTTAATTACAAAAATAAAGCAAAGTAATCTTATAAATATAAAGTTGTGTGATCATAATAAAGGACCAAACACTAACCATTAGCTATCACCACCTAAGGTTGCATCCATCAAGCATCTAAGACATCTATTGCATCCATGTAACACCATCCAAGGGACATAATGGCCGATTATTCTACATACACACTTTATAGGAGAGAAGTTCATTCTACTCCATGCACACATCTATTACATTTATTTACATCTATCTTACTTGCTCGCTATCAAGTGTGAAATGCACAAGAGCCACCTAGGGCATGATTCCATGTACACACAAAGAACTACATTGGAGTCCGAGATGTACTTTGCAATGCTTAGGCGTAAGTTCACCATTGTGAAAACTAAGGATAGTCTGACCCCTCATTATACATCTTTCTTTTTTAGGATTTGATGTCTATTTGAAGGTTTTTAGGTCAATACTTTATTGCAGGTTTCCGACGACTTCGGTGATCACTGTGCCACCTCATAAAGCAACTAAAGGTGAATAATGATGAACAAATAACAACCACTCAAAAGAGGTTTTATGATCATTTTCGTAGACCCATGCACCCAAAAATAGGCCTAGGGAGCTTGTAGGCACCCGTGTCCCTCCAAGTGCCCTAGTCCAACTTATTCTCCCGGGTTTGCATTTTTCAAAGCTTGATACAATGGTCCTTTGTTTCGTATTTTTCTATTTTTTCAACTTTATACACCTCTAGGATTTATGCGAACCATCTAAGTCATCTCACATCTTCTTTGTAACTAGGGTTTCACATTTTATTACTTAGCTTGCTTGGGTTGATTTCTATACTTAGTTATTTATTCATTTACTACTATAATAACAATAAGATTAGGGATATAATTTCACATTTTAGCTTAATCATTTTGGTGAACCTACATTTGAATTCTCTTGGATATTACTTTCTCTTCCATCATGGATCATAAGGTTTGTCAAGTCTCTTTGTTTAAATTTCTTCAAATGCACCCATCTTGTAAATATGCTCTCCACAAAACATTAGACGCTTGATGCATTTTCCTATCAACATGTTGCCTGCTCAAGTTAATGCTATCTTCGATCATCTTTCTAATGAATCTCTTGGTTCCAATTCCAATCAATATATTTGCAAATCCATTCAAGCTCTTCATTCTTTATTTCAAGACAAATTTCAGGCTATGGAATCCATGATTATATCTCTTAAATTTGAAATCCAACATCTTAAGGACGCTTCTCAGGCTCATGTTTATTCTCCTTCTACATCTTATCTTCATTCTATGTCTTCTACATGTGTGCATATTAGTGAACCTCAAATCTTTCTGCTCCCCACACCTCTCAAGTTTGCAATCAATGCTAAGCAACAAGATATTCTTCCAAAACTCATAACTCATCAATTAATCAGCTTACCATCTATTGATTACTACCCTCCTTATCGACTTGCAAGATATCAAGGTCTTCCATATTACAATTATCATCAAATCAATGGACATAATGACAATGATTGTTATGCTTTACAATGAAGAATAAAGCATCTTAAGCGTCAAGGTTTCATCTCATTCACCACACAACATTCTATTACATGGTCCTCTCCACTTGTTACATCTCAATGAGTTCCTACGATTTGTTTAATGAGCATCATTAAGAGATGCCTAAGCAACCACCTATCAAAATCAATACAACACTTCCTCTTGATTCCTCTACAACATCACCAAGTCAACATAAGCAACCTCATCTTAAAATTTGTTCAACACCTTCTCCTATTGAGTCTGTTACCACGTTACCCGATAATTCACCATTTGAGCAATGACTCATTTTTTTCAAAAAAATTCTCCTTCTACTAATGGAAAGACACATTTTAAATTTTGTCACCATCGCAAGGTCCTAGTATTGCTTTTGCATACCATTGTTTTGGCCTTCTCTCTTATCATGACACATACTGATGCTCTCTCATAATGGCATGACACCTCTCACGTCATTACATATATCTCCATCATCATAATACACTTGGGGGTCATCGCACTTATTCCTCCCTCCAACATTCACATACATCTTATATTCACATCCCTTCACATATAATCTCTCAAACACCACACACGTCTTGATACATTTGCATCGTCATTCCCCAATGACGCACTCTTGTGTTACTAGTTCAAACTTGAATGTTGAGGGCATCCAATATACATGAACCTCACACACTACACATTATAAATTTGATTTTACGTACTACATCACACATTGCACATCATACGCTTAGGGAAATCTTCTCTCACATCATCTACTATACATTTTGCATCTCATTCAATATACACATTCGCACTACATCTCTCTTATATCCTACATGTTACGGTCATTACCTTATGATGCACTCTAATTCCATGGTCCATACTCAACTATTGAGGGTATACATCTAAAATGGACCTCACCACACTCACATGTTTAATCACTCACTCAATCAATAACTCGCTCATTCGCTCACATGTTTACACTTGACACTTTGTGCTTTGACAATCACATATTTTTACTACACACATTCAAACCATTTCTTGATGACACTCTCTCATTTACAATTCATTCTTGACTACGAGGGGGCATAAATAAATGAACCTCATTACATGCATATACATCCACTCAGGGGGAACACAACTCCTATCATTCACATTGCATTCCACTCTGCCCTAATCCACAACATATTGCATATCTTGGTTTCATTTATTTTACTTATACGCTTACATGTTCACTTTATTACATATGTTAGATAGATATCTTGTATGTCATTATCTTTTATCATACACACATGCACGTTCACTTTCCTTTCTATTTGTGATCACAGATTCTACAAATCCATTACATGCAACATGGATGCTCGATGCAATACCTATTACAAGTCCCAAAATGAATCATGGGGGCATCCAATTTTGTGCACTATAGGTGTTATTGTTTCATTTTGTTTCATAACACACTACTATATCATATTATACATGTTTTGACATAATTATTATATTTCTAACATGCTAACGGGTGCTTCATGTGCAAAATTTGTTTTGCAGGACTACATGTTTCTATGGTTGTCTGTTACATTATTTTCCATTGTTTTTGGGCTTTTCCCTTTGTCTTGTGTGTACATTGTTTTCTTTTGGATTCGTCAATTTTTTTGTCTTGTGACATTATGAGTGATGTACCATGTTTTCAACCCATATTTCATGGTCTACATTGTTTTCTTATGTGCTTACATTGTCTTCTTGTGTCTCAGCTTACATATTGTCTGCATAGCATACATTTTGTCTTATACATGTCTGTTTGTCTTTGCTTTTACTAACACTTGTCTCCCAACCACTTTGTTTGCATGTTTCTTGCTTTCTATCGAGCACATTCCCTTCTCACTACATGGCATGGTTTCAACACATTGGTCGGTCCACTTTTAGACCGCATACTCTCTTAACAATGTCGCATGCACCCCAAATGAAGAGGGAATCATTTGGGTGAATCATTCACCCCATACAATGTCATACAGTCATAGTTCAACACAACACGATATCGATACAACACATTTTTTTGGTTTTAGGGCTCGAGAATCAGACTTGAGTCCTTAGCACAGAAGCATACTTCCTAGATTCCTAAAACCGGGGCAATTACACAATGATTAGTAGTTCAACATAGTCTATATAAATCCACACACAACGGATTTTACATGGCACATAATCTTTTACACTTGTGTTTGTACACACCATTTGCACTGGTGTTCCACATTATGGGAAGTAGTTAAAGGTTGGAGAATAACACCAAACTTTTCTCCCTACACTTTTTCCATATCATTGGCTTGAGTTTGCCCCAAAAACTCACGGTCAATGCAACTGACATGAGATCACCCAGAAAACTTGATCTTCTACAAAATTGTCGGGATCCTTTATACACTTTTTTCCTCATCACAGATTAGGTGCATATGTTATTTTTTCACATTTCTCATTTTACATACTTCTTTACGTATGTTTTACACATATTAATGTGTATTTGACTACTTGTTCATTCTACTCTTTTGCAAGTCTTTCCGTATGGGAAGTGGTAGTCAACATCATTCACAACATTGACATCAACAACAGGCACATCACGACATCTACACATGTGTTTCCACCCTAGGTTCATTTTCATCATCACTTTTTGCACTTTCTCCTCTTTAGCATCCATGCTTCACATTTTTTTATCACTCAATGTTGTCTTATCCCTCGACACACTTTCATCATTGATCTACATGGTTATCAGGTACACATCTCTATCTACTTTATGTTATCTAACTTTCTCTCAAAAACACAAAAGTGGGAGAAATTGTAGACACAAAATCCCGCACTTTGGGTAATTATCTAGTCCTGATTACATACTACTATTTATATGATTCCTAAGTAAGAAAAGACTAATTAACCCATGTCTTTGGCCATCTTTCTTTACTTTGTGTTTCCACTTTTGGTCTTACATCCTTACACTCTCGGTTTGTATCTTTATACTTCAACATTTATCATCCACGGACACTAGCACCCGGCCCGGACACCAACGCCAGGTGCCCTCGTCCCCTTTGGGAACCCCGACCTTAGTACACTTTGTTCACACTTTTTGGGTCCTTTCTATCTATTTGAGCATCTTATCTTTTTGGTAGTCAAAATTTTTGGGGTTAATTACAAAATTCAAGCAAAATAATCATATAAATATAAAGTTATGTGATCATAATAAAGGACCAAACACTAAGCATTAGCTATCACCACCTAAGGTTACATCCATCAAGCATCTAAGAGCTCCATTACATCCATTTAGCACCATAAAAATTCACCATAGAACTGGAACCAGAATCGTATGCCTCTGCATACTTTTAGGTCTGCATACTGTTGGCTTGGATCTTGCTGTCTGGATCTTGCTGCACATGACCAATCCGCTTCACCACAGTGAACCCCATACCGGATGATCACACTTCCACCGATTCACCTACATACGTGAACTCAACAGTTCCCGCTTTCACTTCCAGTGAACGCTAGATTTCACCGGCCGATCGATGTTAGAAGTACGACAGTCGAAGAATCTCTGTAGTCAGAGGATCACTCCAGTTCAGCTGCCCTCCTATACAACTGTTCTCAGCACCCAAAATGCATATCTTCCTCATTTGAATCAAAACAGGGGAAGAAAACCACACATCATTTTATTCTGCACACCACACAACTGAAATAATATAAAATATTGCCACCAAATTTTAATGCGACCCCGTCGTTGGTGACTAACGAGAGGCGTTGATCGCCCTCCATCCTCTGTTGCCTCCGTCCTCCAGTAATATGCTACTTAACTTAGCAGATTTGGAATTTGAGGCTCATAAATTACATACCTTCCCCGAACGTCGGATTCCACCGAAAATGCGTTCGTAAGGCAAATTTTTTTATTTTTTAATGACACGACATTACAACATAATTCCTAAAATCACCTATAAGACTCAATGCCGACACATTTACATAAAATGACTACAATGACTCAAATAGATAATATTGATGACTCTCTAAAAAAACATTAACGACAAAGACTCATAAATGACACTCTTTTTTCAATGATTTTACGACTCGAATTTTTTGACATTTAACTTAAATGACATTATGGCGACTTTGACGGATATAAAAAACTTTCACTTAAAACTTTGCAAATTTTGGACTTTTATACTGACACATAATTACTAGCAATGACAACAAGAGACAAATTCTCTAATGACACTAAATATTATTGAAAAACTACCTAAAAACCCACTATGAATGACACACCTATGATCTAACTTATAACTAGCCATGTATAAAATAAAGCAAGTCCTATATCTCACGAAACAAACTATTAAAGCATTGATTTGTTCGAGAGGAGATATTAAAAAAATACAGCTGCATTGGAGATGGCTACACATGAGGAAAAATCGGCTTGAGAGCTACATTGTATTGTAACTTGTTGCACCGGCTGATACGTAGCACAATGTTAATGGCGAGAATGATGGAGGAGCAGGCAAGCGTAGTCAAAGAATATGCTTCAATTTCAATCACAGATTTTAGTCGAGTAGAGGGATTTTCGTAGATATTCCTTAATTCGCATTGGCTACAGGCTTTCCAAACTGAGTCGACTGCTCCAACAATGCGTGACTTGCATTTATCCACAGGACTGCGGCTATTAGTGCACGATTAGACTGCGGCTGTCACATATTTTATATTCTCCAACTGCGTGGACACAGTACTCCAAACTGCATAGAGAAACGTATTCTCTCAAACATGCACTTGCCGTGTGTTGCCTCCCTGCGGCCTGTCTCTGATAGATCAACCTGGCTCTGATAGCATATGACAGGATAGGATCAGAATAATAAAATAATATATTGATCTTCGTTCACTTCACATACACACAATACATGGCTAATAAATAGCCAAGCAAATAGCAAAACAACCTCCTATAATTTAGGAGTGGTTGTAAACAATAAGCTAAATACGTGAAGTTGTTTACAACAACTTCACATATAATTCCAGGTAATAATTTGTTGTTCCACAACAAATCACAATATAATGTTTACACTATAATATTCCCAACACAAGGGACACAAGGGATGGTTATTCTACATGCACACTTCATAAGAGGGAAGTTCATTATATTCCATGCACACATCTATTACATTTATTTACATTTAGCTTACTTGCTCGCTATCAAGTGCAACACACATAAGAGCCACCTAGGGCACGATTCCGCACACACACACAGAACTACATTGGTTATGAGATGTAGTGCAATGCTCAATCATAAGTTATCCATTGTGACAATGAGGACAATCTAAACCTTCATTATACATATTTATTTTTTAGGATTTGATGTCTATTTGAGGCTTCTATAGGTCAATACTTTATTGCAAATTTTTGGCAACTTCGGCGATCATTGTGTGACCTCATAACAACCAAAGGTGAACAACAACGAACAACTAGTGACCACTCAAAGGATTTTTTTCTAAGAATTTCCACATACACAGATGTCCTTGTCCCTCTCCGGGAACCTAGCCTAACTTATTCTCCCAGATCTACATTTTTTTGAGCTTTAGTGCGATGGTTAGTGCTTCGTATTTTTCTAGTTTTTTAGCTATAAACAAATCCATGATTTCTACGAACTAGCTAAGTCATCTCACCTCTACTTTGCAACTAGGGTATCAAATTTTATTTCTTATATTTCTTGGGTTAATTTTTGTACTTATTTATTTATTCATTTATTGCTACAATAGCAATCAGATTAGGCATATAAATTCACATTTTAGCTTAATCACCTATTCACCAAATTTGTCTATTTATCGGTTTACGGGTGATTCACTAAACTATATTGTAACTTCATATTCTTCTTCCATAGAGTTTCTAAAAATGGCCAACAAACTTAGTGTCCCTATACAACACAATAATGTGTGGTAAACCATACACTCTTACAATCACTTTTAAGAAATTATTTATGATGCTAGTCACATAACAAGTCCTTCTACAAGCAACAAAATTTATCATCGAAAGAATCTACGATCACAACATAGATGGAATAAAATCCTCGTGTCTTGGGAAAAACAAAAAAGTTATACCAATATCCTCCCACTACTTCTATGGAACTCTTAAAGGATGATATAATCTTGTGTTATGATATTTACCCTTAGAAAACCAACATACCTTGCATTTTAACATAAACTTATACACATCTAGAAGTAACTCTCCACTAGGTGCGATATCATTTTATTTAAATAAAAATTCCATGTTAATGCACCATTGTGTTTCTCTTGCCTTTGAAGAATCCCTCATCAATCCTCTAGGAAAGAACAATTGGATTCCCTTAAATAATAGGCCTTGTTGCATACACAAATCCAACTATGGTGCCCTATCAACACTTGCGGGGGTTACACATAATCTCACGCTTCACCAAAGTCTTTATGTTGCACATATAACTCCATAGATTCAAAACCCACTAATTCCACTCTCATTTTAGTCAATAACATACAAAGCCTACTGAACACATCAATTCTATTAGACCTGCCACCTCTATGCTTCAAGCTGAATTTTTATCCCTACCAATTACTCAACCCATTTCATATGGCTTTGATTCAAATTCTTGTGACTAATAATATACTATAATGTTTGATTATCAGTAAATCACACAAATTACTTGACAATGGTCATGCCCCACTTCTTGAGAACTTGCACAATGGCATAGAATGCCTAATCATACATGGTATAATTTATCTTCACATTATTCAAATTATCACTGAAATACACTACTAGTATCCCTTCTTCACTCAACATTGCACCAATGGTAAAAAAACTAGCATCACAATTGACCTATAATACCTTCACAAAATATGTAACATCAAAAGTGGTTGCTTAATCACATTCCTCTTCATAGCTTGAAAATAGTCCTTTATGTAATGGCTCTAGAAAAATTCTTCTTGTCTCATTACATGGCCTCTTTGATAGATGCACACACCACTAAATTCCCTCACAAATTTGTTGTAAAATCTAGCCAACCCATGAAACATTCTTAATTCAAAAGTACTATACAAGAATGGCCAATCCACAAGTTCACAGACCTTCTATGTATCCATATTTATATCTTCATTAGAAATCACAAATCCTAGGTACACTTTGATCCCTCTTGCATAAAATTATATTTCTTTAAATTAATCATCAAATTTTCCTCATGCAATCATTGAAACCCTTTTCTTAAATGCACTAAACGATCTTCTTGCACCTGTGGAATATTAAGATATCATCAAGGTACATGATCACAAATTTTCCCACAAATTATTTTAGGACTTCATTCATAAACCACATAAAGGTACTCGAGTGCATTTCTCAATTTGAATGACATAACTAGCCATTTATACAATCCTTCCTACATCTTGAATGTAGTCTTACATTCATCCCTATCTTTAATATGAATTTGATTATATCTTATTTTCAAATAAATATTAATAAAGTATTTCACACCACTCGGCGAATCCATGATGTTATCAATGCACATAAATGAGAATCTATACTTGATATTGATCTTGTATATGGCTCTCAAATCCATACACATCATTATTCACCACCTTTCTTTGGTGCTAGAACTATTGGTATTGTACAAAATCTCAAAGTTTGTGATCAAGCCTCTACTCAAGAGTTCCTAAACCTTTAGTTATATATTTGCATTCTCCTATAATGTCCTCATTTAAGTTTCATTATTTGGAAAACTCGACTTTGAATCAAATGCATTCGATGACTAATATTCCTCATAGGCAGTCACCACTGTTAGAAAATCGATAAAAATAACTTCTAAAAACTCTCCAAATATATCGATAAAAAAACTTCTAAAAATCCAAATATATCTTTCAATTACCACAACATTAATTCATCCTTATCCCCTACTACCTTTACACACTCTCTTTGCATGATATTCACAATTAGTTAAAACATATGTATTGCCCTACTTCACCTCATTCAAGAATTTATTACATGATAGCAAAAAGAACCTTGGGTTCGCACTCTACTATGCCACCCTTATCCTTCACTGGATTTGGAGTGGACTCTTTCCCATCCCTCATCACCTTGTATGTGTTAGTGTGAGCATCATGTTGTGCCTTCCGGTTGAACAATCATGGCCTTCCAATTAGCACATGATATGTAGGGCATGGTGTCACACATCACTTCATCCTCATACTTTCCAATGTACAAGTTCAACAAACATTGCTCCATCACTAATAACGAATGTCCCTTTTGCAACTAAGAGTCCTTGTAGGGATTATGATGCTCGATCCTCTTTAACCCAACCTATCCACCATTTTCGGTGCAACCAAATTATCAGTGCTCCCACTGTCCAAAATCAGTTTATAGACCTTGCCTCCTAACTTGCATGTTGTTATGGAAAAATTATTCCTTTACTTAGGACCAACTTCCTCTTTATTTAATTTCATCAACACATGCTTAAACATCGTGCTTCACCCATTTTTGGGTCTTATTTGTAACCTTATACATCAAAATCATCACCCTATACTATGTGTGCATTGACATTATTTTTCTTCCCATTTTTCTGAGCATGCAAGAACTCAAAATTTCTATGCCTTGTTTCTCCAAACTTGTAACAAGCATCAATGCATCCATGACCTATTCCAAAACCAAAGGATCCTCTACCCCTAGAAATATTTCCTCCTTCTCTACCTCTTTCTTGATTTTAGAGTGTCTAACTCGCCTTGCCTTCATAATCCATAACATTTTCTATGCCGCCACCTAGTCCACAAATTTTACCTTTCTGTAGGAAATGTATTGTTGCTTGTGCACCAAATTCTCTTACGCCTTCAATGTACAATGATAAAATTCCTCAAGTGGATGAAATCGGATCATCCAAAACTCATCTCTAAATAACAATATGCAATCCTTTCATATACGTGGATATGTTCTCCATATCATTCTTCACATGTCCTTCTCAAATAGTGAGTTAGTAAAAATCTTCAATGTATTCCTTCACACCGAGTTCCCTTTGTCACAAATTTTACAACTTCTGAAACAAACCAAGATAGTAATCCACGAGCTATAATTTTTCCTTCAACTTCACAACCAACATATCCCATGTCTTGATATTTTGTTTTCCTCTTTACGCTCAACTTGTTTAGATATGATTTTACTATAGAGATGCATGACCCTTTAGCTTCATGTAAGAAAATTTAAATTTATTAGAATCTTCCATGTCTTCATTATGAAAATACTTTTCAAGCTCTGTGATAAAAGAAATGAGCTTTGTTGGTTCCAAAATAACATAAAAATTTAGGGTATCCAATCTAGGCTTACTCCCGATTAAGCAAAATGTGAAATAAGAGCCTAATCTAATTGTTATTGTAACAATAAAATAAATAAGTAATTAAGTACATAAAATACACCCAAGAAAATAAGCAATAAATTATGAAACCTTAAGTATAAGGAGGAGAAAGAGGTACATAGTTGGTTCACAATAAAATTTGGAGTGTACTAAAGTGTTGACTAGGTGAACAGAGTAGCAAGAGCATCGCACAGAGACCCAAAAATGTAGATTTGGAGAGATAGGCTAGGACTGGGGTGCCTAGAGAGGGACATGGGCACCTATGGGTGCCTTAGGCCTATTCTCGAGCATCTAGGTTTGTAGAAAATCTCGGAAACCTCCTTTGAGTGGTCACAAGGTGTTCTTTGTTAGTCTCCTTTGATCACTCTAAGGTTACACCAATATCGTCGATGTTGCTGGAAACATGCAATAAAATATGCACATGTAAAACCCTCAAATAGACATCAAATCCTAAAAAGATTTAAGATGAGGGGTTAGACTATCCTCCACATTGTCGAATGGTGAACTTACGACTAAACATTGCACTACATCTCAAACCCAATGTAGTTCTATGTGTGTGTGTGTGTGTGGAATCGTGCCCTAGGTGGCTCTTGTGCGTGTCACACTTGATAGCAAGAAAATAAGCTAGATGTAAAGAAATATAATAAATGTGTACATGGAATAGAATGAAATTCTCTCCTATGAAGTGTATGTAGAATAACCTATTGTATCCTTGTGATGGTGCTAGATGGATGCAACCTTAGGTGGTGATTAACTAAAAATGGAAATAATGTATGCTAGTTAATCTAATCTAGGAGGACATACAAATGCAATAAAGAAGCATGTAAATGAATTAAAAAACTAATATAATAAAAGTAAAACCCTAATGTACAAAAGAGAAGAGGAAATAACTCATCCGAATAGAGGATGTTTGCGGGATTGTATCGCATAGATGACTAGAAAATATGGAAGCAAAAATGACTATGTAGGAGCTCCGAAAAGGATGGATCTAGAGTATCTGGCTGGACTAGAGTTCCTTGAGAGGGAATTGGCTGCCCACGGGTGCTTTGGTCTGCAAAATGGGCACCATAGTCTGTGAAAAATCTTTGAAACTAATCGTCAAAGGTTTGGAAGATGGTGCGAAACCCTCGCATTCTCTCACATTAACTTTGATGTACTGCTCCAGGATGTCGCTAATATTCCAAGATGATGAAAAGACCTGCAAAAGACCAAGGAGGAGTATCAAAACCCTAAAAAAGAAGAATTCAAATGAATGGGTCAGACTGACCTTAGCTGCCATAATAGTGGACTTAATAACTAAGCAATGCACTATATTTTAGACCCAAATGTACTTCGAGTGAGTGTGTGCATAATGTGCCCTACATGCTCTTGTGCATGACGCACTTTGTGAAGTAACGAGTAATAACTAGATGTAAAAAATGTAATAGAATGTGTGCATGAATTAGAATAGAATCCTCTCCCTATGTTGTGTGTGATGCAGATGACCTAGCCTTGTGCCTTACGATGGAGCTATGTGGATGCAAGTGATATCCAATGCAATAGATGGATGCAACTCTAGATGGATGGTAGTAATGACTAGTGCTAGGTCCCTCATTATGGTCTCATAACTTTATATTTATAGGGTTATTTTGATCTAATTTCATAATTAACCTCAAAATGGCTAACCACTAAAAAGATAAGAAGGAGAAACAGCTAGAAAAATCCCAAAAAGTGGCGGGAAAGTGTGAAAAGGACCGGGGTACCCCTGGTGGGACCAGGGCACCCACGGGCACCCTAGTCGAGGCTAAAATAATGGCAAGTGACTAAAACAGAATGGGCATGTGGATATAAAATATCAAGAATGACGAAATAAAATAAAACAAGATGGTCAAAAGATGGGGGTTAACTAGTACTTTCTTCACTCAGAAATCCTCTAAATAGTAGTACGAGACCGAGACTAAATATTGTCTAAAGTGCATGATTTTATGTCTACAATGGTTATAGCTAATGCTTCTTTGTTTGGTCCTTTTTATGATCACATAACTTTATATTTATATGATTCCTTTTCTTGAATTTTTAAGTAAACTTGAAAATGCCGATTTACCGAAGGATAAGATGTTAAAATGGCTAGAAAGGACCTAGAAAATGTGAGTAAAGCATAAAGGGGTTAGGGTCACCTAGAGGGGAAGAGGGTGCTTGGTCTTTGGCGTCCTAGCTAGGTGTTGGTGTCAGGATAATAAAAATTGGAGTATAAAAAGGAAGATTGAGCAAGTAAGGATGTAAGACCAAAATTGGTACAAGAAAGAAAAGAAAGGTGGACAAGGACATGGGTTAATTAGTGTTTTTCTTACTTAGGAATCATATGAAATAGTAGTATGTAACCAAGACTAGATAATTACCCAAATTGTATGATTTGTGTCTATATTTTCCCCACTTTATGTTGGTGAGTGGATAGCTCTGTAACATAAAGTAGATAGATATTCATACGTAATAAGGAAAAAGTTCAAAAGTGGTGATTAAAATGAACCTAGGTCGGAAATGCATGTGTAGATGTCATGATGTGCCTATTGTTGATGTCGATGTTATGAATAATGTTGACTACCACTTCCCATATAGACAAACCTGCAAAAGAGAATAACGAACAAGTAGTCAAATACACATGTATATGTGTAAAAAGTATGTAAAATGAAAAATGTGAAAAAGAACATGTGCACCTAATCCGTGATGAGGAAAAGAGTGTAGAAAGGATCCTAAAGATGTTGTAGAAGACCAATTTTTTTGTCGATCTCACACCAATTACATTGGCCATGAGTTTTGGGATGGTCTCACGCCAATGATATGGATGCTAAGGAGGATAAAGTGCAAAAAGTGGTGATGAAAATAAACCTAGGGAGGGAATGCATGTGTAGATGTCACGATGTACCTATTGTTGTTGATGTCGATGTTGTTGTGATGGTGTTTATGATGTTGACTACCACTTCCCATACACATGGACCTGCAAAAGAGAAGAATGATTCAAGTAGTCAAATACACATGTATATGTGTGAAAGTATGTAAAAATGTTGAAAAGGTGAAAAAGGAACATGTGCACCTGATCCGTGATGAGAAAAAGTATGTAGAAAGGATCTTGAAGATGTCGATGAAGAGTGAGTTTTTAGGGTGATCTCACACCATGACAAAATTAGTGTAGGGATAAAGGTCTAGTGTCATTCTCTAACCTTTGACTACTTCCTAGAATTGTTGAGCATGTTGAATGTTGGATTTTGGGTGATCCTACGCCACGATAGAAGTAGTGTAGGGAGAATAGTGCAGTGTTATTCTCTAACCTTTGAATTCTTCAGAATTATGAAACACCACTATAAATGGTGTGTAAAAATGTGCAAGCGATAATGACTGTATGCCATGTAAAATCCATTGTTTGGAGTTATGTAGAATATACTAAACTACCAATCATTGTGTAATTGCCCCTAGTTACATGCATCTAGGAAGGACATTGTTATGCTAGGAATCTAAGTCGATTATGAGCCCATGTCTAAAGCCGACAACTATGGTATACACGTATTATGTTGTGATTGTGTATAACTTTATATGGGGTAATTGGTTCACCCAAATTATTCCCCCCTTGTTTGGAGTGCATGTGGCGTTCTTTGAAGGAATATGCGGCCCCAAAGAGGACCGATCGTTGTGTTGAAATTGTGCCCTGCATGGGGAAGGGAATGTGCTTGGTAGAAACCAAGGAACATGCAAACAAAGTGGCTAGGAGACAAGTGTTAGTACAAACAAAGACAAACATGCATGTAATACAAAAATTTATGCTAAGTAGAAAATGTGTAAGCTAAGGCCTTGAAGACAATGTAAACAAGAAAGAATAAAATATAGACAGTGAAAAGTGGGTTGTGGACATGGGAAACCACTCACGATGTCACAAGAAAATCAAGGATGTAATGGCTGCAAGAAGACAAGCGTACACACCGCAGACAAAGGAAAATCCCACAAACAAGGGCATACTGAAAAAGAAAAATCAATGGCAAATAATGTAACGAACAACCATGGAAACAATAGTCCTGCATAACAAATGTTGCACATGAAGCACCCGTTAACATGTTAGAAAGATAAAAAGTATGTCAAAGTGTGTATAATCCGATAAAGTAATGTGTTATAAAACAAAATAAAACAATATCACCTGTAGTGTACAAAAGTGGATGCCCCAAGAGCCACTGTGGGAATGGTAGTAGGTACGGTGATAAGCATCCATGCCGAATATACCTGTATAATATGTGATCACAACTAGAAATAAAGTGAACACGCATGTGTGTATGATAAAGATAATGACATACAAGATATCTATATAGCCTGTGTAATAAAGTGAAAATTTAAAAGCAGAAGTAAGCAAGAGTAAATGAAACCAAGATATGTAGTATGTTGTGGATGTGAAAGAATGGAATGCGGTGTGAATGATAGGCAGTGTGCCCCTCAAGTGGACGTGTATGCATGAAATGAGGTTAATTTATTTATGCCCCCTCATCGAGTTAATAATGAACCGTAAACAAGATTGTGTCATTGGGAAATGAGTTGAATGATGTGGTAGTATACTAGAAAGGGTTGACGAATAGAGTGCGAGTGTTGATTGTAAAGCGATGTTGTGTGAGTGATAAAAAGGTTGAATAAGATGTCAAAAAGGTGTTGATTGTAGGTTAACATGTGATGTGGAGGATTGAATGCGACATAGGAAGAATTAATTTAGAAGTTGTAGAATGAGGTGTTCTAATGTGTAGTGATTTATCCTAAAGCGTATATCACTAGACATATGAGTAAGATTCTAGAAAGTGTGATAATTTAGCATAAAATGTATATCATGAAATGTATGAATAGAATGTTAGTAAGGATCAATTGTGAAGATTAGAAAATAGTGTCACACAAGGTGATAGAAGGATTGATTGATTGATTGAATTTGTGAAGATCAAGTGATGAGGAGGTGAGGTTCAATTCAAAATTAAACCCTCAATAATCAAGTATGAACCATGGGACTAGAGTGCGTCATTGGGTAATGACCGCAACGTGTGAAAGTAGATGTTAAAAAGATATATCATGAATGTGTAGAGTAGGTTCTGAGAGGAAGATGTCATGTGTGTATAATGTGTGTTGTGTGAGGTGTGTAATGTGTAATATGTAGTGTGACTAAGCAATGCTAGAAAGATGTGTGTTGAATGTGTTGAGTGTGATGATGTGTAATGTGTAGCAAAAGATTTATGTGTAAGTGTGGGAGGCACAAAGCGTGTATGATGCCTAGTATATGTCAGAAGATGATGTTAAATATGTGTATAGTATGTAGCATAAAGTGTGTATGATGTATAGAATAAAATATGAATAACAATTGTAGAAAGCACACAATATGTATGATGTGTAGGAAGAAGAAGTTTTATAGGCATAAGATGTGTAATGGGTAGAAAGTGCAAAATTCGCAAGATGTATAATAGATGTAAGAGAGGATATCAAATATGTGTAGGATAGGAAATGTGTGTTGTAGATGTGTAGTGTGCGGTGTGCGGTGTGCGGTGTGTAGTGTGCGAAGTGTACGGTGTGTAGTGTGTAGTGTGCGGTGTACATTGTGTAGTGTAAAAGTGTTCATGTGTATAGTATGTCCTCAATAGTCAAGTGTGAACTAAAGCACAAGAGTGCATCTTTGGGGATAAAAGGAACGATAAAAAAATTGTTCTAAGCCACAAAGAACTTAGATGCTAATTAAACAACACACTCAATAAGATGAAAGCAATTCGCTAGAATAAATTTAATAAAACATTTGCGAAAAAATGAAGAACAATATCATATATTACTATGGAACTCAATGAAATACAATGAGAATGGCCCTTGCTTATATAGGCAAGAAATATCAATCTAAGAACCAATCAAGGTCATAGATCAAGCCATAAATCAAGGAAATAACTAGTCATTAAATAACTAGTCAAGACCATAGATTTAGGAAAGAACTAGTCATAACAACTAGATAATATCTTCCTAATATATAAATAATAAAAAAAGAAATATCCACACACATAAGTGGGTGAGGATAAAATACATGAGGTAAATAAAGTACCTAGGTGAACATGAGCTAAGGTAAATACCTACTCTAACACCCCCTCAAGTGAAGCTAGGGGCCCAAAATAAAAGTGGCATATCCACAGTATGAGTCCCGACAACTAGGCCATGATCGGTACTCATGTACAATATATCCATGAAGAAATCTCGAACCAAAAGTAGGAAAGAATCCTACTAGAAGGAAAGAGAAAGAAGAAGAAGAAGGAAGATGTTCTCATGAACACCCCCAAAAAACAACTTATGAAACCCCAAGCATGCCACATAACTCAAGGTAGTGAGGAGATGCAAAAGGCTTCATAAAGATGTCTATAACCTACGCTGAGTCAGAATGTACTCCAAGTAAATAACTCCATCTTGAATGTGCTGATGAATGAAGTGTATGTGTATCTCAATATGCTTGGTCCGTTGGTGCTCAACAGGGTTGCGAGAAATGTGAATTACACTTTGGTTGTCACACCAAAGTACAGTTGGTGAATCTGTGGGAATCCAAACTCTATCAATAACTATCAAAGCCAAAGAATCTATTGACTCATTGTAACTGCTTCCCTGTACTCTTCCTCTGAAGATGAAAGTGCAATAGCCTGTTGCTTTTTGCACACCCAAACAAATGGAGAAGAACCAAGACAAAAAAAGATAGCTAGAAGTGGAACTCTTGTCATCAATAGGCCCTTCCCAATCCGAATATGTATATCCAACTGAGTAGAACCCCTAGTGTAGTGTAAGCCAAAGTGGGAAGTTCTCTGTAAATAGCACAAAATACTTTTAACAACTTGTTAGTGACTACTATGAGGAGAATGTGAAAAATGAGATACAAACCCTACTACAAATGAAATATCAGGGAGAGTATGGGTCAAGTACATGATACTTCCAACCAACTGTCTATACAATGTAAGATCACAAAGTGGAGTGGTACATGTGGAAGTAAGAGTAATCCCAGACTGAAAAGGAGATGGACTTGGCTTGTAATCAACCATATCAAAGTGCTGAAGAAGATCATGGATGTAATTTTTCAAACTCAAATGAAACCCTAAATCTGTCTAAGAATTTGCAATCCAAGGAAATAATGCAATAACCCAAGATCTATCATGTCAAATTGTGTAGAAAGAGCCCTCTAAATAGTTTGAATGTGGGAAGAAGAGATGCTAATAAGTAACATATCATCAACATACAAGAAAAGTATCACAATATCCTCACCAACATGCTGGAGATATACTATAGGATCAAAGTGGCAACAAACAAAACTAGTAGATAGAAGAAAAGAATTCATCTTCTCATACCAAGCCCGAGGGGCTTGTTTGAGACCGTAGAGAGACCTTCAGAGTCTACAAACAAGAGAAAAATCTTGAACAAATCTAGCAGGTTGCTCCATGTATATTTCCTCTTATAAATCTCCATGTAAGAAGGCACTCTTCACATCCATTTGGTATTCGGGCCAGCACTTTGTGGTGATGCAACAATAACAAGTATAATGTGTACAAAATCTATTTTAGCAAAGGTGCAAAAGTCTTAAAGTAATCAATACCTTTAACTTGTGAAAAACCCTTTACAACAAGAGAAACATTATACTTGTCAATGGACCCAACGGCTATGTATTTGGTTCAGTATACCCACATACACCTAACCATATTTCTTCCTTTAGGAAGAGATACCAAATCCCAAGTATGATTCTTCATCAAAGAAGAATACTCAACTATCATCACATCATCCCACTCCTGTATCCCACGAGCTTGTGAAAAATACTATGGATCCTCAGAAACTTCCTGACACAAAATTCTAGAACTTGTAGAATGTGCGTGATGATGCCAAGTGTGTGGAAGATCCTGAATGAAAGATATTTCCCTAAAAGCGTAGTACAAAGCCTACTTAGGCATAGTGAAAACATTAGTGGGAATAAGATCCTCATCGACATCTATAACCTCCTCATCAACCTCCTTAAAGAAAGGATCCTCAAGATGAGATAAATAAGAAGAAGTAGGCATGGAAGAAGATGAAGAATCATGAGGTGTGAAACACTCATCAAATTGAACATGTGTTCAAAAAAGAACCTCATGAGTATCAAGATCTAAAATTCGATAAGCTCTCATGTCCTCACAATACCCTACAAAGATAAAGGGTTTTTCTTCTTATCCAAGGCTTTCCTTTTCTTCTTAGGCACAAAGGCCCAAGTTGGGCTCCCAAAGACTCAAAAAATGAGACATCGGGCTTAGTGTTGGACCAAGATTCCTTTGGAGTCAAATGCTCAAGGGCTCTGTGTGGTGTGTGATTCTGAATGTAGTTAACACAATTAACTGCTTCTGCCTAGTATATAGGAGGTAAATCTCTAGAATGCATCATGCAATTAGCCATTTCCTTCAAAGTTTGATTCTTTTGTTTTGCTAAGCCATTCTGTTGTGGAGTATGAGGAATAGAATCTTTGGTGAATAATGCCATTAGTTTCCAAAGTTTTAGAAAACTTGTTATTGAAGTACTCCCCCTCATTATCAATGTGAAGGTTATTTATGAAACTAGAAGATTGTTTCTCAACCAAATCCTTGAATACTTTGAAGTGTGAAAAAACATCACTTTTGTACTTGATAAAATAAACCCAAGTACACCTTCATAAATTATCAATAAAGGTAATTGCATACTTAGCTCCATTTAAAGAGGGGGTAGGAAAAACTATCAAGTCACTATACACAAGCTCAAGTGGTGAAGAAGCTCTCTTGGAAAAATTATTAGGAAATGGATCTTGGTGTTGTTTCCTAATGCACAACTAGAGAAAAATTTCTCAAGACAAAAAACTCTAGGAAGACCATCAACCATACCATGAGTGCTCAACTCCTTCAAATATCTGTAATTTAGATGTCCAAATATCTCATGCCAAATCTTACTCTCTGAATCTACATGAGAAACAAATCTTGTCCCTATAGAGGAAGTGTCATCAAAACCCTCAAAGTGATATAGTCTATAACTATGATCAATAATACCTTGAGAAACAAGTGAATGAGGCTCCAAAAAGTTCGTACTTCTACCCCATGTGGTGTAAAATTCATTTTCCTTGACCAAAATGACAAATTTGATATACAAAAAGAAAATTTGTAGTGATGTTAGGAACATATAGTGCATCTTAGATACTACCATCATCAAGGTGTATGTCACCTTTTCCTTCAATAGTAAGAAAGAAAGAATCTCCAACCTCAATTTTGGACGTAGAACTCAAACCTAGAGATACAAAAAACTCCTTGGAAGAAGTCATGTGATGAGAAGCACAAGAATCTATAACCCAACTATCTCCAACTAGTGACTAAGATCTCCCAACAACATTAAGTGTTTGTCTTGATGATTATAAGAAGGTGGAGTGGAGATAGAAATTTTGTGTTTCTTGACTTCTTCCTCTAAGGCTTGTATTCAATTATAACACCTATGTTCTTCATGACCAATACCCCCACAAAAAGAGCATGAAAGGCTAGACTTATTCTTGGATTCATAAGACTCGTTGGGTTTAGAGTTGTTTTCTTTGGGTTTAGGAGAACTTTGAGATGGAGAAGGGGTGGATTTGGTTTTAATTTTTGGTTTTCCCTTTCCCTTAGGATTATATGAAACCAATACCTTTTGAGAGGTGGAAGACTTAAGGTTAGACAATTTGGATTCTTCCCTAGTAAGTCTTTCACAAAATGTTTCTAAGTCAGACATTTGGAATGTGTCACCTAAGGCATCCATGCTAGAGAAAAAGTTAGAAGAAAATATTTGGAATGGTCCTCTCAACTTGGATAGAATTAAGTAAACACACTCTTCATATTTCTTATCTCTTCCAATCTCCTTCAATTGTGTCAACAAATTCTTGAACTTGATAAGATAGTCTATAATAGATGGAAAATCTTCAGGATTAAGATAGGTGATCTCAATTTCAAGTTTCATGGCTCTCATGTGATCCACCTTACTAAATAAACCCTCCAATTTCTCCCATATTTTGAAAGGAGAGTCACATTTTTCCAAATGAAATAAAATACTATCACTTACATAAGTTCCTATCAAACCCATACACTCATTAAATTTTCATTAGTACTGGAATTTGTCATATTCTCTAGTGAACATTGGTTGTTCTGAATTAATGGATCAACATGATCTAATGTAGAAGTAGATAAATACGTCATTCTCAAAAATCACCAAAAAAAAGTAAGGACCAAACAATGGAACAATATGCCCCCTAGATTTTGGCACTTTATAATTGAGTGCATGTTATAATATGACACTGTATAATTATAGGGTGTTGCTCAAAATAAACAATTCTAATGGAACAAGCACAAAAAAAAGCACTTTTATAAAAACAACACTCAAATTTGAGTTACCAATCAAAATATACAAGCTTTTCAATTTTATGCTCTACTATTTATTTTAGTTGCCACTAAAACAAAATAAAATGCTCTTGCCTTCACCACACAAATAAAATCAAAGGGGGCTGAAGTTAAGCACCTAATAGTAGGAATCACAAGCTTAAGCCCTCATATGACCATACCATATGATTTCAATGGGTGCTATGAAAGACTCTGTTTTGCATAAAAATGCACACAACAAAATACTAACAAAATCTGAATATATGAATACATAGAAAACCTTGTTTGTAAAATGAAACTTACAAATTGATGTCATCAACAATCTCCTACTCTAATACCATAAAAGGAACGATACAAAAAAATTTATAAGCCACAAATAAATTATATTCTAATTAAACACCACACTCAATAAGATGAAAGTAATTTGCAGAATAACTTTAATAAAACCTTTACAAACAAATGAGAAACAATATCATATACTATTATAGAACTTAATGAAATACAATGAGAATGGAACTTGCTTATATAGGTAAGGAATATCAATATAAAAACTAGTCAAGGTCATAGATCAAGCCATAAATCAAGGAAAGAACTAGCCATCAAAGAACTAGTCAAGACCATAGATTTAGGAAAGAACTAGTCATAACAACTAAATAATATCTTCCTAATATCTTTCTAATAAAAAATAAATGTCCACACACATAATGGGCGAGGATAAAATAAATTAGGTTCATAAAGTACCTAGTTGAACATGAGCTAAGGTAAATACCTACTCTAATAGGGGAATGACGATACGAGCATGTTTCAAGATGTATATGTCGTATGTGAAATTTTAGATGTGAAGTGATGAGAAAATAAGACATCTGTTAAGTGATTCCCCCAAGTGTGTGATGAGAAAATAGATCAAGTAACATCATCTAAGAGGTCATCATTGTCATGATCAAAATCGAACAGTGATGCATCTGGGACTTGATAAGTGATAATGTCGGGTTGATTGAGAAAGAAGCTATCGAGCCATAAATTATACATGCCCATAACGTATTCCTTGTCAATAAAAGGAGGTAATGGACACCCATGTGCATACCAATGAGTGAGATTAGATGAATATCCAAGGAATGAGTCATTGTAAATGAAGATGCAACCAAACGAAATAGGAAATGATATATCAGTATGATCAGGATCTAACATACCCCCAATGTAATCAATCTAAGATTGTCCAAGTGTGAGAGGAGAAGCACGAGGAGAAAATGCAATAAATACTATGAGATAAAGGACATGAAGACCATAGGCAATGAAAATGTGAAAACACCCATGGTAGTGATGATGATCATGAGGTGTAGGAAAATGTTAGCAGCTCGTAAACCCTAGCCGAGCCAAGCCATCATGTGTGCATATAGTGTCATCACAAGTAGGACCAAATGTTTTGAGTTATGGAGTTGAATTGCTTCACAAGTAGCATGTTTTATAGCTTGTAGGTTTACACGAGTAACCGACGTCAGTCAAGGAATTGGCATCGGTCACCTGGGAGGAACCGACATCGGTTAGGGAGCCAACACGGTCGGGGAACCGAGAATCGGTTATACATGTATTTATGTTTTTATTTTAGACATGGGATTAGATCCAACCTTTGATTTAAAGGTGATATAAAGGTTGTAAATGTATAGCTAAGGTGCCCTAAGTTTTTATATGGCTATATAAGCTTGAAAGCTAGGGTTAGAAGATAGATTGCATGTAATTGATTATTATTGCATGTGGAATCCTTAGTTGGCAGGATGAAGAAGAAGAATAAAAATATGGCTACATGAAGATAGAGCTTTCATAGAGAGAAGTTGGACATAAGGAAATAGCAAGTACATCTGAATGGTGAGAAGAGTGTAATGTCTTCTATTGTATTTCCTTTATATTTTTATTGTCTCATCGTAATGGATTGCATACTATGAAAAGCACGTAGAGTTTCTTCTTGTAGATCCATAGGTTATTGTGAGATCTTGTATTGTAGATCCATGAGATCATGTTGTATTATTGATCCATGTAGATCTAGTATTATAAAGGAGGTTATCTTCATGTTTTCACGGGTTGATGTAGTGATGGAGGAGATACTTACTTGTTGGTGCATAGTTATGGTAGCACATTGGTAGACCCATTTAAGAGGTCTTGTTTGTAGATTCATAGAAGATCTTGGTTGCAGTTAAGAGATGTATTAGTTACTAGTTATGTGAGCTTTTCTGGTGGTTTGGAGGAACGGTTGTAGTGCACTCATGGAGATCCATTTAGAGATCTATTAGAGGAGATACTCTTGAAGAGATGCATTTTACTCTTGTGGGAAGAGTTGATTTGTACTCTTTTCATTATTATATATATATGAGATCTCTATCTTTGGTGGACATAGCCCACATTGGGTGAACCACGGTACATGTTGTGTTATGTGTGTGTACTTTGTTTTTTATTTGGATTTATCTAGTTTACACTTCCACTGCATTGTAGATTTTAGGGAATTATTTCCATTTCCGCAATCATAATTCCCAACAACTTGTATTAGAGCCTAGTTTTTTATCTTTCTGATACCAATAAGTGGTATTAAGAGCGGTGGCTTTAGTTGTCAAAGAAAATATTTGTTTCAGGGTTTTGTTAGTGGTATTACTGACAGATGTATGAGAGTAGGTTTTTTTTTCCTGATGTGAAAATCACAGGAAGATATTTTAATCTCAAGTGGGAAATGGAAATGAAAGGTTGCTTAAAAATGACAGTGACCAGCATTGGTATGCTAACCAATGTCGAAACGATGTTCCATAACCGATGTTGGTATGACAACTATGGTCGGTTATAGGGAACCAACGTCAACAACACGGTTAAACAAAAAATCACATATATGAAGAAATTAGAGAAGATATAGTGAATTTAGATTGAAAGTTGAGGTGTCCCTGGTTCTTAGAGGCATAAGAATGTTGGTTAGATTGCAGATCTAGATTATAGAGGTATGGTTTGTTTTATCTTGGTATTGCAGTGCTTGTATATTTTGGTTGCACATGCATGTTTGGGATTACATATCGAGTTACGAGATAGAGGATCAATTATGCATCCTTTGGTATAGTTAGATGCAAGGACTTCATTAGAGAGGTAGAATATAATAGCATAGAATGAAGATGGGGTTTCCATCAAAGAGGAAAGTACTTTGGTCAAAGATCCTGGTGAGTGTCTTGGTACTGGTAAGGTGATGTGTTTCATCTTGGTGCAGTTTTATTGCATGTATTATTACTGTAAAGTTTTTTGTACAAGGTTTTGGTACTTATTGAAAGGATTGGTGAGCACATCTATCGGATTTGGTCGGAGTAGGCACCTAGTTTGGTGTACTATGCCAATTTATTGTGTTGTGGTAGTTTTAACAACACCGACATTGGTTAGGGAATTGATGTCAATCATAGAAGGGAACCGGTACCAGTCAAAAGATTGTGGTCAACCTCTGTGACAACAATTTTACACATGGGTTTTTATAGTAGAAGAGGGTATGAATGGTTCAGTGTCTTGTTTTAGAGTAGATCACTTCAATGTTTGAATTAGAAAGAGGACGGAGTTATCTCGGTGAGTCTAGTGAGACTTGGGTCAAATTTAGGTATCTTTATATGGTTCATGTTTTATTTATTTCATTTGAAGCAACTGGTATTCTTTTTGGATTGTGTGCACAAGTAAAATTTGCACCATGTATATTACGTGAGCTTGAATTTTATTTCTAGGATGTGTTGGAATTTTAAGGACAAGTGTATCTAGTCTAAGGATGAGATCCTCGACGAAAAGTCATGTTTAGACACCCTTGCGGGTAATGAGAGATGTTGAGTACACATGGATAAAAAGAAGGTGGTTCATCCTACTTCACAATAATTCCAAACTTATGTGATGTAGAAGTATTATTTGATAAGAAGGAGTAAAATTTATATTTTTTTCATCTATTGTGTGTGTGTGTGTGTGTGTGTGTGTGTGTGTGTGTGTGTGTGTGTGTGTGTGTGTGATGTGTTGTTGGATCTTTTGAGCTTGGTGATTAGAGGCGGTGCGGGGAGTTCATGTTGAGTGGGCCCAAGCCATGGTTATTGGCATTGCATGTTATACACATATGCATGTGTGAAATGAGAGAATTATGTTACTATTTAGAGCGGTATGAGGCAAAAGTTTTTTTAGAGAGGGCAGTCACAGTTTTACAAGTATTTTGTGCTTGATGTTTGAGCAGTACATGAGACAATTGAGTATCTCTTTGAACATCAAGAAGTGCATATTTGCTACACCATTTGGAATATTTTTATGACATATAATCTGTAAGGAAGGTTTACTTGTTGATCTAACCAAGGTTGCAGTCATTTTAGGCATGGAAGTGCCTACCAGCCAAAGTGAGGTGCACGGATTTTTGGGTCATACAAGATATTATAGAAAATTCATAAAAGGGTATGCAAAAATTGTTGCATCCTTGGAAGAATTACTAAAGGGAAAGGTACATTTTATTGGGGAGAACCACAATAGCGTGCATTTGAGATATTAAAAGAGAAACTTACTACCACACCCATTCTGCGCTTTCCCTCATGGGATAAACCATTTCATGTACATGTGGACACTTCTAGCATGGCCATTGGTGTTGTGTTAGCTCAACTGGCGAAGGTATTATAGATCATCCAATTTGTTTTTCTAGTAGGAAGCTGACTCCTGTTGAACGGAATTATACAACTATAGAGCGTGAAGCTTTGTCAATGATCTATGCATTGCACAAGTTTTGATAGTAATTGTTAGCAACACCATTTATGTTTTATACAGATCACATGGCATCAAAGTAATTGGTAAACAAGCCCATCTTACAGGGGAACATATGCGTGACGGGTGCTCCTATTTCAAGATTTTGATTTCATAGTTGTGGTCAAGCCAGGAAATGCAATTACGGACTAGACCATTTATCTAGAATCAGCTCAGGAGAGGAAGCATAGACAATTAAAGAAACCATGCCAGACGCATAGTTGTATAGGTTACAACACCCCCACGGAATTAGAAGACATTGTTATCTTTCTATGAACAAGTATGACACTAGAAGGAATGAAAGCATTAGAAAAGAAGCAGCTTGCTATACGCGTGACACCGTTTATGTTAATCAGTGGTGACCTCTACAAGCTAGGTAGAGATGAAGTATTACGTCGTTGTGTATTAGAGCATGAGTGCAAGGATATCATGGAAGAATCTCATGGTGGTATTGCAGGAGGCCATTATGCAGGTGATACGACCGTGTGGAAGATCCTACTATTTGGATTATGGTGGGAGACATTGTATAAAGACTCGTAAAGAATATTGTAATGCATGTGATCTTTGTCGGTGTCTTGGAAGATGCGCAAAGAGATGAGATGCCTTTGAGACAAATTACTAGTGTCAAACCATTTGAGAAATAGGAATTTGACTTTGTAGGACCTATTTTTCTAGCCGCGTGCAGGACTGGATCGTGCTATATCATTACTTACATAGATTATCTCACACGGTGGGCAGAAGCATCACCTACGAAGGACTATACAACAACTACAACAGCTAGGTTTCTATCGGAGAATGTTCTTACGTGATATGGATGTCCTTTAAGCTTGACAAATGATAGAGGTACACACTTTTTGAATGAGACAATAAGGATCCTATTAGATGAGTGTATGGTTGCACACCATAAAACTACACCCTACCATCCTTAGGAAAACATAATTGTTGAGGCCTTCAATAAGATTTTGAGCTAGACTTTGACAAAAATATGTGATGTTGGAAGAAAGGATTTGGATGAAAAAGTGTCAGTTGTGCTTTGGGCATATAGAACAACTTACAAGAGATTGAACAAAGCCACACTTTTTTAGTTGGTGTTTAGCACAGAAGTTGTTCTCCCTATAGAATTTATGTTACCTTCTTTACGCATTATGCGTGCTGGGGCTCTAGCTGATGAACAGGCTTTAAAAGAGCATATCAAAAAGATGGTTCAACAGGATGAGCGCCGAGCCATAGCATGATGGAGTCAGAAGTAGGAAAAGGCCAAGAAGAAGGCATGACATGATAGAAACATAAGTTATAAGAAGTTTGAGATTGGAAAAATGGTACTTCTTTATGACTCAAAGTTCTTGCGCCATCCAAGCAAGCTCAAAGTACATTGGTTGGGGCCGTATGTTATCACTTCTATACTTGAATATGGTGTTTGCCAGTTAGAAGCACCTGATGGAACATAGCTACCCATTTACTTTAACGGGAGTAGGCTGAAGCCCTACTATAAATAAGTCTTCTTGGTGTTTATAATAAGGTAGTATTGCCATTTAGCTTAGGTTTTCAATTTTGTATTTTCCTTAATGTATTTCCTTCATTATCACTATGCTTTGTCAATTCGGTTGTTATTTTTGTGGAATAAGTGCGCTTGCTTGGCATCTGAAGCTAATTACTAGATGAAGAATGTTTATGCACAAATGAATGCACATACTTTTAGTGTGGGGTGGTTGTAGTTATCCAAGAAAAGACCGTGGGAATTGAAATGTGAAAGGAATAAGCTGCTTTATGGGTGTGCTTTAATTCAAAAGAAGATTACTTCTCAAAAGTGGCCAAGGATGGAGATGAATGAAAGGATAGTATAACATGAGGTAAGCGAGAGGCCATGATAGCTACGGGAGAAGGTATAATGAGAGGTACTCGGGTGCGGGCGTGCGATGTGCTAGAAGGTTATAGTAGGCGTGAATGTTAGCATAATTTAGCATAGGCATATTTATTGCATTTTATTGCATTGTCTTTTATTTAATAATGTGCAACATGTGCACTCTAGTCTAGTGGATAACATTCAATATTGGTATTAGTAGTAATTACATGTGCATGTGAGATGGGTCTTATCATCTCGTAGTTGGTGTCTACTTTAGGGTGTCATGTATATCCATATGAGGCTGTCTAATATCTATAAATATTACAGCTCTTGCATTGTTATGTAATCTGATTTCATGATCAATAATATTTGTGAGGCTTCCGTCCCTCTTTGGTCATTGCAATCTTATTCTATTCTATCATTTGGTATCTAAGCTATACCATTATTATCATTTGGTATCAGAGCAGGTTCTATCCAAGCAAGGTTGAAGAGGAGCACTATTGGAGAGGATCCATTGGAGAAGAAGATCTGCATCAAAGGAGATCCATTGAAGCATCCCACAGCCTCCATTCCTTCCAAGCATCCCTCAACTAAAATTTGACCTATCCACTTATTTGGAAGGTAAAAATTTTTTATTAGTCATTGGTATAGCCAATTGATCTAACATATTGGCGGAATATTTTAGATTTGGAGATCTTTAAAAAAAAAAAAAAAAGGAGAAAGATCTTGAAAAAAATTACAGATCTAAAAAAAAAAAAAAAAAAAAGATTTGTGAAAAAAAAGAGATCTTAAAAAAAAAGGAGAGAGATCTTGAAAAATTTTTTTGCAGATCTAAAGAAAAACAAAATCAGATCTGAAAGTGGAGGTGTGAAGAATTCGGGAGCAAAGGTTGAAGCAGTCCCATCAACAAAATTCCAGCAGATAGCTCTTAGAAAAAGGGACGTAACTTTTTCATAAAATATCATATTGATGTACCATTTTTTTTTCTAGAAAGATAAGAAGGAGACGCACAACTTTGCATTTTACATCATCTTCAGATTCGTCTTCTACATATGACGAAAATTCTGTACAAGTCGGATCATTTTTTCTGAAGAAAAAAAATCAGATCTTGCTGGTAAATTGGTAAGATCTCAAAAATGAAGATTCCAATTCTTTTGAAATTTTTTGGGTTTCAAGAAAAATATTGTGTGATGCTGCTGTCAAAATTTTAGAAAAACCCAGATCACGGTTTGTGAGAAAAGCTGAAAATAATATTTCGATTATTTGTTTGGATCTTAGGAACAAACAGGTCAGCGGTTCGATTCCCACTCTCTCCATATTTTTTATTAAATTATTTTTTAGAAAATTTGGAGAAATTACTAAATTTTGGGATATTTCTAAATTTAGAAGCTTACCAAACAAATTTAGAGCCACCGCTAAATTTAGCGGAAAAACACCTATTGGGGGGTTAAAAAAATATATTTTTGGCCTAAATTGTGTATTTTGTGATTCTAGACCCTTTTTTGTAAAGAGGGGGGACACAAAAACTTCATTTTGATGTACTTTTGGAGTATTTTGTACTAATCTTGGTACATAAAGTGAAAAAAAAAAAAGCACAAATTTTTTATTTTATGTTTGGTTCTATCACACGAGATCTTTGATCTCATAGCAGCGTTCGGTATATACGGTGCCTTTGGGAAGCGCTTACGGGTGATGCTGTTGCGACTACTACTGCACTTAACACCTAACACAGTTGCCTAAATGTCGTTTGGGCATTGACCCTATAAAATCGACGGGGAGTAATAAGGACACAATACACACACATTTGAGCCCTCCCATCCGTTTGTGCTTGCACAAACCCCTCTTCGTACTGTCTAAGTACCACATACTAAATTATTTCACGTGCGTTAACACCTCTTTCGTACTAACGGGTATATTGAAAGGGTGATCTTCTTCCACGTACCGACGGGTATATCAGAAAGGAGCGTATATAGAAAGGTTTGGTATATCGGCCTGACGGTATATTGAGAGGGAGACCATAAACCTGGAGTGATAAGAGCCTTACCCTTTGTCAGAAATTCAGAGTTTCAGAAATTCAGATTGTAGAAATGGGTGCACAAGCACCAAAGTTCTTCTTGTCAAATTCACAACTGCTTAGAGGAGACAACTATGTTGCATGGAAACCGAAGATCAAGATGTTACTTGAGTTTGAAGACCTATGGATAGTTGTAGATGGAAAAACAACAAGATCACTTGATGATGGAAGACAACAAGTTCAATTTGACAGGGCCAATCAAAAGGCCAAGTTGATCATCTTGTTTAGCATAACAGACGATGTGCAACCCCACATTAGAGATGCCACATCGGCCAAGGATGCATGGGATAAGTTGAGCACAGTCTATGAGGCAAAGAACAAGAATGCCATCCTCAACCTACTATCACAACTGCATACTCTCAAGTTCAAGCACAATGAGAAGGTTGAAGTTTTTTTGAGACGAGTTGCTACTTTGAGGGCATCTCTATTGGCATTGGGAAAAGAGATAAGTGATGAAGACCTCGTACCAATTGTGTTGCGAGCACTTCCTCCTTCCTACAGAATCTTTGTGATAACTATCAATATGAGTGAACACACAGTCACCTTTGAGAAGTTGGTCAATCTACTCCAACAAGAAGAGGCAATGAACAACAAAGATCAGGAAGATGAGCAAGCACTATCTTCCAATCATAAAGGAAAGGGAAAATTTCAGTCCAATCACAAGAAGTCCCAACAAAACCAAAGTCAATTAGACAACACCAAGAAGTTTCCCATTTGCAATAGAGGGGGACATGACATCAAAGATTGTTGGTACAATTCCTACAAAAAGGGTTCATCAAGCAATTCAAAACCCAATAACCATCAGGCTAACAATAATTCAAATAAAGGGAAGTCCAACAACAATAACAATCAAGGGTAGAAAAATGGTAATTGGAAAAGAAAATCCAAACAACAAGGGTACATTACTGAACATGAGGATGATTCAGATGAAGGACACCACATGTATTCTGCTCAATTTGATGAAGAAACCAAGTCCACACAAGATATCTGGTATGTTGACTTGGGTGCAACTCGACACATGACTAGATGCAAGGATTGGTTCTACACACTACGTGACTCACCTAACAAGAACCATGTGTCATTAGGTGATGACTCATCATACAGTGTCAAGGGGATTGGAAACATTTCACTACCTCTTAGAAAGCATGACTGCAAAATCACAAATGTATTGTATGTACCTAGGTTGACCAAGAATTTGCTATCAGTTAGTCAACTCCTTGATCACAACTTGAAGTTAGATTTTGACAGTAATAATGGAGAAAAAGTGTGCTTGATAAGAGATAAGTCAAGAGGTTCCAAGATTGTAGCAAGAGCCTCCAATGTGGGACGCATGTTCCAACTTGATTTTGTCCACAAGGATGATCAAGCTCTAGTGGCCAAAGACACACAATCTGCAGAACTATGGCATCGTAGATATGGTCACATCAGTTTTGGCTATCTCCAAACACTTCAAAAGGGCAACATGGTGAAAGGATTTCCTACACTCAAGCACAACACTAACAAGTGTCACAATTACCTAGCTAGAAAGCAACACAGAGTACCCTTCCAAAAGAACACATATAGAGCTAAGGGAAAGCTTGATTTGGTGCACACCGATCTTTGCGGGCCCATGCAACCAAGTCATTCTAGATGTCAATACTTCATGCTTTGTGTTGATGACTACTCAAGAAAGATGTGGATATATTGTCTAAGAAACAAGAGTCAAGCCTTTGAGACATTTCAGAAGTTCAAAGCACTTGTTGAGAATGAAGTTGGTCGCAAGATCAAAACTCTCCGCTCAGATTGAGGGGGGAATTCACAAGCAATGAGTTCAAGACTTACTTGGAAGCTCATGGGATTCATAGAAAAATGCCTCCTACTCACACACCACAGCAGAATGGTATAGTTGAGAGAAGGAATCGTACTATCATGGAAATGGTGTGATGTATGATTGATGACTCAGGTTTAACAAAGACATTTTGAAGAAGCTGCAAGAACTGCAGTCTATTTGTTGAATAGAGTGCCCATAATAGCTCTTGAAGGAGTGACACCTCAAGAAGCATGGTCAAATTGGAAACCATCAATTACACACCTAAGAGTATTTGGGTGTAAAGCTAGCATGCACATACCCAAGAAGAACAAGAACAAGTTGGATATGAAAGCTGAGAAACTGATATTCATTGGATATAGTGAAGAAGCACTTGGGTACAGATTATGGGATCCGAAAGCAAAGAAAGTATACACAAGTAGGGATGTTGAGTTCTTTGAGAAGAAACAAGTAGATGCTCCACTCAACGACTCAACAAACATGCAGAATACACCTCTTGTGAAGACAGAATTTGATGTTCCCACTGAAGATGACAGTGATGAATTGGATGATGGTGAAAACTTGGATCCACCACAAGCCAATGGAACAGCTAAGAAGTTACCTAAATGGTATACTCAATTAATAAGAGATGCAAATTTGGATGAAGCACCTAGCACATCATCCAATCCTGGACCTAGAACTCACAGTCAAGCTCGTGAAGAGGTCAATTATGCCCTAATGAGTAGAGTTGTTGAAACAGTTGAGCCATCTATAGTTCAGGAAGCCCTACAATCAAAATCTTGGAAAGATGCCATGGATTCAGAGTATCAGTCAGTGATGAAGAACAACACATGGCAACTTGTCGACCTTCCACCAGGGAAGAAACCCATTGGATGCAGATGGATATTCAAGACTAAGTACAAATCAGATGGGACTATTGACAAGTATAAAGCAAGGCTTGTAGCAAAGGGGTATGCATAACAAGAAGGCATTGATTATGAGGAGACATTTTCTCCCATAGCCAAGATCAAGACAATCAGGATGATCTTTGCTCTAGCTACACAATTTGGTTGGAAAGTCCACCAAATGGATGTGAAAAGTGCCTTTCTTAATGGAGATTTGCAAGAAGAAGTCTATATGACTCAGCCAGAGGGTTATGTAATACCAGGAAAAGAGATGATGGTATGCAGACTCATAAAATCTCTATATGGCCTAAAACAGGCACCCCGGGCATGGTACATCAAAATTGATGAGCATCTCATAAGTCATGGATTCGAAAGGAATCCTTATGACCCCAATCTCTACCTCAAAAAGAAAGGGGGGGAGATTGTCATTGTGGTTGTTTATGTCGACGATCTAGTCATTACAGGCAGTTCTGTGAAGATGATCAATGCAAAAAGAAGGATTTTAATCGATCGTTCGACATGACAGATCTCGAGGCTCATGCACTATTGTCTTGGGTTGGAAGTATGGCAAAAAGAGAATCATATCTTTGTGTCGTAGTTGAAATACACCAAGACAACGCTTGAGAAATTTAGGATGATGGACTGCACTCCTATTGCTACACCTATGGAAGCGAGACTTCAGTTATCTCGTTCCGATCCATCACCACCGGTGAATGCAACTCTCTATCGGCAGTTGATCGGGAGTCTCATTTACCTAACATATACTAGACCAGATATTAGCTTTGTAGTAAGCTATTTATCACGCTTCATGCAAGAACCAAAAATATGTCATTGGAAAGCAGCAAAGAGAATACTGAGATATATAAAGGGTACAGTTGACCTTGGTCTAGAGTACAAGAAGAATGATAACTTCTTTTTGACAAGATATTCAGATTCAGATCATGCAGGAAACATGGATGATAGGAAGTCAACATCAGGCTTCATCTTCTTTATGGGTTATGGACCGATATCATGGGGAAGCAAGAAATAGAACTTTGTTTCTCACTCTTCTACAGAAGCAAAGTATCAAGCTGCAGGTGAAGCTGTTTGTGAAGCAATATGGCTACGCCGAATACTGGAAGGAATTGGTCTACAACAATGTAAATCTACTCAAGTATATGTTGATAATGAAGGAGTTCTGAAGCTTGTTCGCAATCCAATATTTCATGAGAGAACCAAGCATATTGAAGTACAGGTTCATTTCATACGCGAGCATGTCTTGAAGCACAACATACAGCTCCATTTCTGTCCTACAGCTGAACAGAAGGCAAATGTTTTCACTAAGTCACTTGCACATGACAAATTCACACTGTTCAAAGAATTCCTCTCCACTTCATTGGAAACTATGCAAAATTAAGGGGGGGAATGTTAGCATAATTTAGCATAGGCATATTTATTGCATTTTATTGCATTGTCTTTTATTTAATAATGTGCAACATGTGCACTCTAGTCTAGTGACTTGCATTCAATATTTTTATGTTGGATAACATTCAATATTGGTATTAGTAGTAATTACATGTGCATGTGAGATGGGTCTTATCATCTCGTAGTTGGTGTCTGCTAGGGTGTCATGTCTATCCATATGAGGTTGTCTAATATCTATAAATATTATAGCTCTTGCATTGTTATGTAATCTGATTTCATGATCAATAATATTTGTGAGGCTTCCATCCCTCTTTGGTCATTGCAATCTTATTCTATTCTATCATTTGGTATCTAAGCTATACCATTATTATCGGTGAAGACGTACCGCTTAGAACAAACGGATTTGGTCAATGAATGAGGGGAAATTTGGTAGGTGAAGGAGTAATAAATGCATCAAAATTTGAAAAATATTATATAAGGATGGAATGCGATTCATTTTTTTGTAGAGACTAAGAGTATTTGAGGAAAGATCCAAGTACAAAGAGCCGAGTGATCGAGTTAAGGTGCGAAGGGTGTGAAACCAAGTGTGACAACCATATTTGTGTGACAAGAATCTTATGTCCTTGGTGGTGAATGGTTTGAGTAAGCAGGGAGACAAGAAAGAGTTAGGTTACAAATTTTCTACCTAGGGCATGGTGAATCGAGCTAGGGTTTGATTCACAAATTTGTAGAGTTGAAGAGGAGACATTTACAAGGTAAAAATGGCATCGAAGAAGGCATCTGCAGTAGCAGTAAAGTAAAAGGAAAGAAGAAGGTGGTCGTCAAAGAGGAAGAGATGGCACCCAAAATCCATTTTTCAGAGATGTAATATCCAGAAGGAGTCATCATCGGCCAGGAATGGGATTCACCCATTAAAAAGAGAAAAGTAAGTGAATACAATCACAGGACTCTAGAGAACAAGAAGGAGCTCGATTCCTTGCTCACTGCTAGGATAAACAAGTGCATGGCAGATGACATGCTAGTTTATGATGATGTGGGTGAGAAGATTTTGAAGAGAATTGGGGTCTACCAGTTGTATGAGATTCCATATTTTAGGAAGTATGAACCCTTGTATTAGTGGCTCATGAGCAGGGTGCACGAAGACTTCTTTTACTTTACAGGACGTAGAGTTAGAATCTCATTTGCGCTTGTCTCATTAGTTACAGGTCTAAAGGCCACATGAGAGGACATAAAAGGTGATCTCGTAGATAAATCCATGATTGTAAGGACTAAACAGGAGTTGGGGTACCTAAAGGGTCCGTGCGGAATGGACCTAGACAAAGTGAAGAACTATCTTGTTCTCGCAAGGTCCAGCCCACCTTGTTTAAAAGTTGAATGATCGGGAGTGGTGGTCACAGGTAAACACCATGTGGTTACATGATCCATAGGGATCTAGAAAAATAGACCACTTCATTAGTTTCATCAGCACCAAGAAGAAGAAGAAGGAAAAATAAATAAATTGAGGAATACAGAGGTTCTGGAAGGAATCGCCACTCTGCATGCAGAGCGGTGGTTTTGAGAACCACCGCTTGCAGAGTAGCGGTCACGAAACCACCACCCAACCAGGATGGCAGTCCCCATGACCACTAGTCTCCTCGGGGTGGCAATCTTGGCATTTTTGAACAGAAAAGAAGAACATAGCACGAATGGACGTAAATTTGAAGCACCTAGCCATGTCTCTTCACTTCCATGCCCCTTCACATCCTCCAGTGCATGGGAGGACATGGGAAGGCCTATAAATACATGGAAGGAGCAAGAGAGTAGACATTCGAAGGTGAATCAGACATTCAAAGATCCAGAGAGATCGAGAAGCAGACTATAATGAGATCAGTAAGCAAGATCTTCAGTGTTGGAATGGAATTGTAGGAGCAAGTGTAGAAAACAGAGCAAACAAGTAATTAGAGAGAACGTTTACATTGTTACTTCTTTTCATAATTATTGTAATCTATAATTGTGTATATTAGACCAATAAAAGTCGGAAGAAAGAGCAGTTTCCCTTCCCGAGTGGTTTTCCTCCTGGAGGTTTTTAAGATAAAATTGTTGGTGTAGAAGTTTGAATTATTTCCTTCTATGCAATTTCCTCCTATAGCACTAGATAATCATTCATGAAGCTCTAATATTTAAGCAAATTTGTCATTTTCTAAATTTGAAAGTAGAACAACATAATTGTGTGATTTGTAGAGTTCCAAAGTAGAATTTTACGGATCATTTTGGTATCAGAGCTGATTATATATCCAAGGATGTGATATTCAAATCTTTCTTGTGATTTTGTATGACAATGACAAGGTCCAAAGGCGAAGAAGTTTTACCTTACGATCCAGATATTTCTACGAAGAAGTGGAAATAAATAATTTGAGCTCAAATGGAGGAAGATAACTTGGTTCGTAGAGTCAAGATGTTAGAGACCATGATGGATATATTGCATAGAAAACAAGAAGAGATTTCAGATCTATAAAAGACGGCTTCGGTTAAGAAAGATTCCATGGACTCGGTGGTTCGAGCACTAGCCGAAAAATTTGGTATTGGAAAGAGCCATGAAGAGGAAGAATGGGAAGAGCATGAAGAGACACCAATTGTAAGCAAGAAGGTAAAATATGCATATACACCTTTTAAAGTTGAAACAAAAGTGGAAATAAAGAATTTTGAAGGACAAGTAGATGCAAAATTATTGGATAAATGGATAAAATAGTTGGAAGTCTATTTTAGTGTGCATAATGTCACTGAGGCATAAAGGGTCACCTTTTCATGTCTCAAAATGGAAGGTCATGCTCTGGTTTGGTGGGAAACCCATCTAGCCACTTGTGAGAAGAAGAAACATCCTATTGTCAGTACTTGGAAGGGTTTTAAAGAGTTTATTAGAGATAACTTCTATCCTATTGGCCATAAGACTGACATGATGATTAAGTGGCAAGTACTTTAGATAGGGTAGTGGTCAAAGCGTGCAAGACTACACTATAGAATTTCAGAGACAAGCCATGTTGCTTAATATGGACTTGGAGGATGAGGACATTTTGACCAAGTATTTGGGAGGACTTCACACTCACCTTCGGAGGAAGGTAATCTCCATGAAGCCCAAGGATCTCAATGAAGCTTGTGTACAAGCATACTACATTGATGATGAGAAGAAGCAAGGAGAAATAGAGCCAAAGGGAGACCAATCAATAGAACAACAGGACAAAGAACAAGGGAAGACAAGTAGCAGAGGTAAATGGAAAGGTAAAAATACTCACTTGCTTTATATACTTGTAAAGATCCTAAAAATTTCTATAAGAATTGTGATGTAAATGGACATACTAACGCCACATGTTGGAAGTTGCATCCAGAATTGCACCCAAAGCACCGAACCAAGGATTCCAAGAAATCCATGGCCACTGTGAAGATAGAAAGAGAGGTGGAGATTGAGGATGATTCAGATGTAGACAAAAGGATGGGATGCATGGCCACTAACATGTATGGGGCAGTAGAAGAAGAAGAGATGAGTAAGCTATTTCAAATCAGAATCCAAATCAAGAAGACTAAGGTAAATGCTTTAGTAGATTCTAGTTCTTAGTCAAATTTGATTTCTAATGTGGTTGTAAAACAGCTTGGTCTAGAGACTTACGCGCATCCACATCCATACCCACTGGGATGGGTGAAGAAGGGTGTAGAAATACAAATTACAAGAAAGTGTAAGTTTCAGTTTGGGATAAACACCCAATACATAGATGTATTAGAGGCTGATATTATTCCACTTGATGCATTTGACATTGTCTTCAGAAGTCCTTACTTGTATATCAGGGATGTTGTGTTCACAAGGAGGGAGAAATGGTTCAGATGGGTCAAGGATGGAGTCAGTTTTAACATCGGGCACACCAAAGCAAATCAAAGAAGGCTATGGTAAGTGCTAACCAAGCACCAAGACTTATTCAGGAAAATCATCAGTTTTGTTGCTTTCATTGGAAGAAAAACAAAATGGACGTGAGAGCGGATATTTCTGACCAAAGGATGGAGAATTTGGATAGCACTTGTTAGTTTTTGAAGAAGACACCACAGGAACTGCTCACTCAAGGAGAAAAACAAACTTCCGCTATGCAGTCACCATATCTACCTACGGATTCACTGGACTTGACCATGGGGCAACAAGAAGAAGAGGAGATACAAGGAACAGTGGTGACTATAGCAACAACGTACTTGGAGAGGATTCAGCCAATCCATCTCAAGAGGTAGAGACAAGAAAGGACTAAACCACTACAAGTATGGGACCTTCACCATACTTGAGTAGGTTGGAGAAGAAACCTTTGGGCCATACCTCATGCAGATGCACGTGATAGTGAGTTGCAAGAGCTCGCATCCACTAATGCCATCTATGCATGACAAAGAAGGAAAGATACAGAAGTTACCTTCTAAAGAGGATTGTACTCAAGGCATCTCAGAGGAGGATGTAGCACTAGAAACCAGAGATCCACAAGAGTCTTGGCAGGTTAGACGAGAGAAGACACCAAGGTAGACCCAGTGGTACTCGAATGAGCACGAGAGGAAGTTGATTCCTCTACCACTCCACCACTAAGATTTTGTGGGACCAAAATCCTCCTAAGTAGGGGAGGTATGATCCATAGGGATCCAGAAAAACACACCACTTCATCAGTTTCATCAGCACCAAGAAGAAGAAGAAGGAAAAATAAATAAATTGAGGAATACAGAGGTTCTGGAAGGAACCACCGCTTTGTGTAGAGCAGCGGTTTCAGAACCACCGCCCTGTAGGGCAGCAGTCTTGAAACTACCAGCCAACCAAGGTGGCGGTCTTGTGATCGCTTGTCTAGCTTCTCGTGGTGGTGGTCCTGGCACTTTTGAACAGAAAAGAAGAATAGAGCACGAATGGACATGAATTTGAAGCGCCCAGCCGTGTCTCTTCACTTCCATGCCCCTTCACATCCTCCAATGCATGGGAGGACATGGGAAGGCCTATAAATACATGGAAGGAGTAAGAGAGTAGACATTTAAAGGTGAATCAGACATTCAAAGATCCAGAGAGATTGAGAAGTAGAGTATAATGAGAGCAGTAAGCAAGATCTTCAGTGCTGGAATGGAATTGTAGGAGCAAGGTGTAGAAACAAAGCAAACAAGTAATTGGAGAGAAGGTTTACATTGTTTCTTCTTTTCATACTTATTGTAATCTGTAATTGTTTATATTAGACCAATAAAAGTGGGAAGAAAGAGAAGTTTCCCTTCTCGACTGGTTTTCCTCCTTGGAGGTTTCCAAGATAAAATTGTTGGTGTTGAAGTTTGAATTATTTCCTTCTCTATAATTTCCTCCTATAGCACTAGATAATCACTCACGAAGCTCTAATATTTAAGCAAATATGTCATTTTCCAAAGTTGAAAGTAGAACAACATAATTGTGTGATTCGTAGAGTTCCAAAGTAGAATTTTATAGATCATTACATGTGGCACGTAAGATGTTAGAAGGGACAATCTACAAAATTACAGGCTATATTACAGAGAAAATAGTCGAAGAAGTGTGCATAGTAGGGAATATCAGCTTTGGGGCTGTTCTACTATCACTGGTATTCATGGAGATTAGAGTACTAGACAGACCGAAGGAAAAAGTATGGGAATACCCCATGGAGAACAAGTCCCCAGATGAAAGATTCAAGTAAGTACCTATGTAAGGGGGCCATGACAGATGACGTAAAGTAAAGGGCGGAGAAGTGGTATGACAGGATCTATGTGGAATTTGGGGAAGAGTGGCACATCCCAAAGGACCTAGCAGATTTGGTAGGGAAACTAGTTTAGTTTTTTGTATATCATCATTTATGCATCGTGTGCTTCCCAATGAAAGATGGAGTTTGGAGCCCTTGGTGTAAATTTCTTACACATTCACCGCAAGGTATTTGCAAGCATATGTTCATAGATTTACAAACACACGCTAAATGGTCTTCAATGAGATAAGGTAGATTGTGACTACCATACGTTGAGGAAGAAGTATGTGTATCCTGACATAAGTGTTTATACATAGAGGATAATTTCGGAAGTGTTGAATATCAAGCCAATAAGTCTAGCTATAGTAGATGTGGGGTTAGCATTGGTGTATCTCCAGTTGAAGCCAAAGATGGAAAATAAAAAATATTTGGAAGGTGAGTTCACACTTCTAGCACCACCAAAGGGAAATCATTCAATGGAAAACATCCCAATGCCTAAGCCCACAAATCCAATTGAAGTGGAGGATGAGGAGGAGGAGCACGAAGATAGTGGGGGTTTGGAGCATCAAGGTAGGAGACATCCTACAAATAAGGGTGAAGCTGAGTGTGTAATTACACCACCTCATCCATAAGAGGGGGACTGTACGTACCCAAAATTATATATCTTGTCTGATAAATGAAATTGGTTACGAAACCCCAATGATGATTAAGATCTCTTCGCAAGGTGTTCGGAATCCGTAAAGCTTGTTAAACATGCGTTAACATCCCACATGCCCCGCTTAGCCCCCGCGCCCTTTGTTTTCCCATTTTTCCCTCTTTCCTTGGCCTCTTGATCTTCAGTAACGAAACTGCCACCCTGATCAGGGCAGCGGTCCTATAACCGCTGCCCCCGCTGTCAGTGGCGGTCCTATGCGCATTTTCAGTAACGCTCTTTTGACACGACTAGCGTGAAATATCACGATTCACCAGCTTTTCCTTGCCGACTTGGGCATGCATTTATGTTTTTGGTCCCCTGAAATAGTGTTTTTCCTTTGTTTATTGTTTAGGAGTTCAATTTGGTTTTGATTTTTGGGTGATTGAATTCCTATAAATGCATGGTTTGTGCACAAGCAAATGGTCTCGCCAGTCTGCCCCTCATTCAATTTCATGCTCTGATTCTCATAGTTCAGTCTTTTATTCTGTTTAGAAGCCATAGTGTTAATTCCTTGCATGTTTAGATAGTATTGTTCAGCTGTTGGTAAGCCACATATCCATCTTGTGCAGGCAGTCGTTGTTGTTTCACCCATGGTCTGGAGTTTTTGTTCTGAATTTTGGTTGGATTGTGGAGTTTGATCTTTGCTTTCATTTCCTCATTTTAGTGTTTTAGCTAGTTAGCTTGTTTAGGAGCCATAGTTTCAATTCACTTGCATGTTTAGATATTATTGCTCACCTATTGGTAAGCCACATATCCATCTTGTGGAGGCAAAGTGTTGTTGTTTCACCCAGAGTGGGTTATGAGGTGCAGGTTATTTGTCCAGGTTATTTGGGCTGAATTCTTTGGTCTTGGTTCTTTGGTCCTGAGTCTTCATTCTTGAGCTTTAGTCTTCAATACTCGGTCCTAGATTTATGTTATGAATCATTTTATTTTAGCATGGATTAGAATTTCGAGTATTTAGTTATGCCTCATTGTACACCGACAACGATCCTACTAGGAATCGTATAGCAAAGCTCATTCTCTTGTGCCATCCCTCTCCTACTTGTACTTCGTTGTATTTCTCTGAAGCTGCTATTATTCATTGTTTGAGTACCGTTGTTTATCATTTTGTTTCATCATTCATTGTAATAACCCCGCTAGGAATCACATAGGCCAAGCCGATTCACTTGCGCCATCCCTCTCCTACTTGTGCTTTGTGCCATTTTTACTTCAAAGTAATTGTCGTCCCAAAGTGTCTTCCCTTTCCGATGTTGCTATACTCCTACACTTTCTGGATTCACGTGAACACGCAAGAACGAAGAGATCATTCTGAGGGGACAAGTTACAACACAACTGGATTTTCCTCTGCTCAGTAAACTCCAGGTTTAAATCGTCAAAGTTATTATCAAATAGAGTAGTGAATCATTTTATTTCAGTTAAGCTCACTTTTAATATTTCCAGGGGAGCTATGGGGAATGATAGTTTCTGAGAAACTATGATTTGTTCCTCACTTCTGAGGTAGGATTGAAGGTTTTCAATTAAGTTAATTAGCTGTCTTTTATTTAGATTCACACATCTACACAGGTGAATAACCACACCGGGTTATCTCGCTTGTTTAGTTTTAGTTTAAATTAGTTTAATTGTTGCTTGTAATTATAATGTTTCAATCGTATATTTTGTTTAGATTAGTTTCCCTTTCAATAGTAGTATAAATTGTTATTTTCAGTTTAAGTTAATTTGGAGACTTCATAACTAAATTAATCGCTTGAATTCTAGTTAGGAGGATAAACCACTAGGGAATTTATGCTACCCGCTCATAGCCTCTAAATCTCCCCTTTTTCATTTCAGCTACTAGGAGATCACACTACTAGATCTTAGTCACTGATCCTCCCATGGTTAGCCATAGGAAAGTTCCTTGCCAATTCTCATCCTTGCCTGCAGCTTTGTCTATCTAGAAAATTGGCCATAATCTTGTGGCTTCATCTAAGTCACCCGCATTTCAAACCACCGGCTGTCTCGGCATGACCTCGGGAGGTCGGGTACGGGGAAGGTCACTTGTTGATTATCATCCTCGCATGTCACTTTTCCATCGTACAAAATTGGTGAACCCAATGTGAAACAAACAACTGTTTCACCTTTTGTACCTCATTAGCATTCACATCAGTTTCACCAACAAAATTGGTGAACCCGACGTGAAACAAACAACTGTTTCACCTTCTGTACCTCATTAGCATTCACATCAGTTTCACCAACAAAATTGGTGAACCCGACGTGAAACAAATGAAATTAGTGAAGCTGACGTAAAACTTCCTACTTTCTCGTTCGGAGTCATAATATCACATTTCCTTTCACAAATCACCTTCACTCCTTCCCATTATTCTGCGGGTATTCATATACCCCCCGAATATGTTGGGATTCGATGCATATGGCAGACCCCTCTTGGGTCTTGAGGCATACTACGCCCAACAGAATAGGTAATCATCACCCTCACTCTCAGTATGGGGTGACAACTATTCAACTAATCAGTTGTCAACACAAACCCCAAGAATCAGATATAGTTCATCTTTTCAAACTGAGGAGTTAGATCAACCCCCTCGAACGCAACAAACAGAGCCTTCAGGTTCAAACAATATGACGTTTACCAGAGAATCTGGTTCATCTCCTCAAATGCTACTTAGACCACAAATTAGTAGGCAATCAGATCCATACCTGGTCTTAGATGATGGACAGTCAATACGTTATCCTAGGAGTGAACAACGCTCCCGGGGTATGTACCCACCTATAGGAGGTTTACAAATACAACCCGAGATCTCTTTTCAAGAAAATACCTCTATGCCACTGCATATAGGAAATACTCTCGGAGAAACTTGGCAAGATAGTGATCAGTTTATGACAGGATATCACGTACCTATACAACACCAGGGTATACAACAAATTCCACTCAGGCAAAGTACCGTGACTTCACCAAATGAAGTCATTTCAACGTTAGTAGAAAAAGTGAGAGGGTTAGAACTGGCTTAAGCAAGTCAAAATTCTCCATTCATACAAACTGGAAGTTCCAATCCTCCATACCACCCTGGCCAAGTAGATCTCCTCATAGGAGTAGGTACGTTAGGCATGCCGCCTCACTATCCATAACAAACGCCAACAAGGCCTATCATCTCTAACACTATTCCTCCCGGTCTAGTGTCAAACAATCCATTCCTTGACAATACCCCGTCATACTTAAACATGTACTCTAAATCACCACAAGGAGATATGTTCTCCTCTCCCAGCATTTTTTCTCAAACGTAGGGACCTCCCTATGCCCCTGCCAATGCATACGCTGCACCATATCAACAACCTATCCCACCACCACTCCCTCAGCAACCACCATCAATGGTCGAAAGCTATGCGATAGGGACTTATTCAGAATATCTAAAGGAACCCTTAGATTTCACCATACGAAGTGTCATGCTTCCAAGACCTCTCCCTGATTTTCCCAAGTTCAAGGGTGAGGGAGATCCAAACACACATATCAAAGCTTACGCTACAGCCATACGAGAATTACTCCCTTGGGATGGGGTTGTTGCTAAAATATTTCCCAAAACTTTGGAAGGCATCGCTCTCGATTGGTATTATAGAATACCTAAGGCTTCCATACATTCATTTAAACAACTCGTGTCAGAGTTCATCAAAGCCTTCGACATGAACAAACTGTTGAGAACAGGAATCAGGGAATTCTTGCACATCAAACAAGAACACAACGAATCTGTCGCCCATTTCATCCAGAGGTGGCGTACAGTTCTTTATTCTTCAGCAAGTGCTCCAAACATGGATCAGATGGAACTATGCGATTTATTCCTTCATTCTCTTAGTAGAGAAGTGAAGGAAGAAGTCCAGAAGTTCCCACTAAGAACTTATGATGAAGTACTTGAGAGTGCTCTCCGAATAGATCAAGCAGCGATAGATAGTGGTCGTAAGACATATGGAACAAATGGGAAATTAATCACTCCCAATCAAAACACTATGACCTATCCTAATGCGGGAATACCGATCAAGGACCCAAGATCCTTAATGAAAACCGTGGGGTTACAATAGATGGAGTCACTGATCAAGTCAAAGGACCAAATGTTGTGAACACCCCGACACCTGCTAACAATCAACGCAATAATAACTTCACTCCAGCGATCAATACGGTGGATTCTAATCATCCTCCATAACAGCAAATCCAGCCACAAGGCCTTGCTCGGGGCCCAGATGGATATCAAAACCAAAGCCAAAGGCCACAACCTCGAAATTTCAACTATAACAACCAACAGCCCAATCAGAACTTTGGGCCACAACAGGATTCAAACCGACGACCACGAAACTATAATCCCAATCTATATTGTGGTTTCCACAAAATCAGGGGTCATGATACTAGGACTTGCCATGACTACAATAAATTCATGCAACGCTTGCCAGAAGAACAAAAACAACTTTTCATAGATATGTTCTTGGCAGATCCTGCATCACCAGCACCAAATACTTTTGCAGGGGCAGTTTCCCCTCAAAATGCACCTCTCAAGATCTTCAATGATCCTCTCCCAAATCATTCTAACAATAACAGGTTAGATCCAAATGGGAAAAACAAAGGTATCATAATAAGAAATAACAATCAAGATGCCTCAACTCTTGACAACTCTCAGGTTGCTCCTAACCTAAGTTCAAATGGTAATACACAAATCTTGGGATTAGTTGAGCTAGAGGTTGAGTGTGAAATTAATGCAACAACTCGGACAAAGGAGTATGTTTCACAACCCCTACCCAATATTTTCTCCACACGAGATGAAGTTCCTACAAATGCTAAACCGGTAGGATCCTATGATTTAATATACGAGGTGGCAAAGACAAATAAAGATAAGTCAATTTCTGTGGAAACAGTCTCCACTAAAACCACAACAGGAATTATGAAACTCTTGGAGAATGATGAGCCAATCTTTCTCCCATTCGAACCACAGGGAATGGGTAGTCTTCTCGGTATAGCACCTCTTCCCTCCGATGACCTAAATCTAGATATAAACATGATAGAATTAACAAACGAAGAAGGGCAATTTAAAATTGAAACGATGCCTATCAAAACCATCTCTAGGCACTACCCTATTCTAAAGTCTAGTTTCGACCCATGCGTGTCTGAAGCTAAGTTTTCCCTATCCATGGGGCAAGACCTCATCATTAACACAATGCTCACTATGAGAGAGAAGGTCGAGCAGCATAGTCATGCTCACCCACATGTCATCTCTCAAAAACATGACAAAGAGGTACGCGAATGCCTCTTTCAGAAAAATGTTTTTAATAATGGGACATATACACCTCTGGGCAAGGGTTATAAGTTCAAACCCAGAATGGTAGGCCCTCGTCAAGAAAATGAAAAATTTGAGGATAATGGTTCTCCGTTGTGTACTTCTAGGGGTGAAGAATTCGATATTCGTCAACTTTCTTCACCTTAGACATCATGACATATAGTTCCACCTGCATTTTCATATGTACATGGTTGCAGTTGCATTACATTAGTAATTTAGTTGGTTCATTTTGTTCACTCGTTTCATAAATATTGTAGTCCATGAACTTACTCTTAAGTAAATTTTTACAAATTTCTGAAGATATTGGCAAAATTATTCAAATCACATCTCTTCAAACATCATCAAGTATTTTCAAATCTTCTCATCAAGTTCGACAGACAAACATTGACGGAAACCATACCAAGAGACTGCATACTTTGCTTTGCTCTTTCTTTCTAGTAGGTAAAGTTGTCCTTGCCTACGGTCTGTTCTAGAAGCTTCTTGGTGTCACATCTATTCCTCTTAAAATATCTTGGAACAAAAGGATATCCCAAAGTCATAGATCAAAAATGTCAAAATCAAATGCAATCAAAAGCACCAAGCAAACAAAATATTTTATTTTACACACTTCTTTGCCCCATCAACCTTTGGTGATAAGCCCACATCTCTTACTGGTGATGCGAGGTTGGGAAAGGAAAGAAGTGCCCTTACTCACCTATATCTTGCCTTTGGTGACAAACCCATGCTTCTTACTAGTGGCATGAGGCAAGGTGTGGGGGGTCCAATCACACAAACTAACAAATCTTGGTATGCTAAAAACACAAGTCAAATTCTGTTAAAAGAAGGCAAATATCCAAACATCCAAATTCCAAAGAGATCAAATCCTCAAAACCAGATTTTGTCAACCAGGTTGCCATTTATGAATCTAAGTCTAGATAAACTGAAAAGTAAGTGGCCTTCTAAGCTTGGTAGTAGTTACGAGTAAGGTGGGTGTGTAGGTCCAAATTTGGTTCTTGTTCTTGTTTTGTCTGTCTCTCATCATTCCACTCAAAAAAACTCATGCAACTTGTGCCCTTCCCAATTCTTGATGTTGAGCCCTCGCATCTTACTAGTTGCGTGGATTTGGGATTGGGGCAAGTTATTGCTTTATCGCTATACATTCATCACGTTTTGCCAACATAAGAAGAAATCACAGACATTTCCCAAAGAGGCCAAAAGTTCAATACTACAACATGTTTGTCATCACATATCAGCATTGTAAAAGCAAAATAAAGTAAAATAAAAACATTCTGTTTAACATTTGTTATCACTTGTCATCCATTGCATACATTCTGAAAAGCATGTGAAATTTGGTGGCATTTCGACACACGGGCATGTCAGGTATAGCCTCTAACTCCCCATTTTGGGACCACCATACTCGGACCCAACGTTTTATGCCTCTTCATGGCTAAAACGCTTCTCCGAGGGGGCAATATGTACGTACCCAAAATTGTATGTACTGTCCAGTCAGAAATTGGTTACAAAAACCCTAATGATGATTAAGATCTCTTCGCAAGGTGTTCAGAATCCAGAAAGCTTGTTAAACATGTGTTAACATCCCGCATGCCCCACTTAGCCCCTGCGCCCTTTGTTTTCCCCTTTTTCCCTCTTTCCTTGGCCTCTTGATCTTCAGTGACGAAACCGCCGCCCTGCTCAGAGTGGCGGTCCTGTGCGTGTTTTCCAGAATGCTCTTTTGACGCGACTCGCGTGAAATATCACGATTCACCAGCTTTTCCTTGCCGACTTGGGCATGCATTTATGTTTTTGGTCCCCTGAAATAGTGTTTTTCCTTTGTTTATTGTTTAGGAGTTCAATTTGGTTTTGATTTTGGGTGATTGAATTCCTATAAATGCATGGTTTGTGCACAAGCAAATGGTGCCAGTCTGCCCCTCATTCAATTTCATGCTCGATTCTCATAGTTCGAGTCTTTTATTGTTTAGAAGCCATAGTGTTAATTCCTTGCATGTTTAGATAGTATTGTTCAATTTGTTGGTAAGCCACATATCCATCTTGTGTAGGCGGTGTTGTTGTTTCACCCATGGTGCAGGAGTTTTGGTCTGAATTTTGGTTGGATTGTGGAGTTTGATCTTTGCTTTCATTTCCTCATTTTAGTGTTTTAGCTAGTTAGCTTGTTTAGGAGCCATAGTTTCAATTCACTTGCATGTTTAGATATTATTGCTCGGTGTTGGTAAGCCACATATCCATCTTGTGCGAGGCAAAGATCTTTGTTGTTTCACCCAGAGTGGGTTATGAGAGTGCAGGTTATTTATGCAGGTTATTTGGGCTGAATTCTTTGGTATTGGTTCTTTGTGCGGAGTCTTCATTCTTGAGCTTTAGTCTTCAATACTCAGTCCTAGATTTATTTTATGAATCATTTTATTTTAGCATGGATTAGAATTATGAGTATTTAGTTATGCCTCACTGTACACCGACAATGATCCTGCTAGGAATCGTATAGGCCAAGCTCTGTTCTCTTGTGCCATCCCTCTCCTACTTGTACTTTGTTGTATTTCTCTGAAGCTGCTATTATTTGTTGTTTGAGTACCTGTTGTTTATCATTTTGTTTCATCATTCTTTTGTAACAACCCTGCTAGGAATCGCATAGGCCAAGCCAGTTCACTTGCGCCATCCCTCTCCTACTTGTGCTTTGTGCCATTTTTACTTCAAAGTAATTGTCGTCCCAGTGTCTTCCCTTGCCGATGTTGCTATACTCCTACTCTTTCTGGATTCACGTGAACACGCAAGAACGAAGAGATCACTCTGAGGGGACAAGTTACAACACAACTGGATTTGCCTCTGCTCAGTAAACTCCAGGTTTAAATCGTCAAAGTTATTATCAAATAGAGTAGTGAATCATTTTATTTCAGTTAAGCTCACTTTCAATATTGCCAGGGAAGCTGTGGGGAATGATAGTTTCTGAGAAACTATGATTTGTTCCTCACTTCTGAGGTAGGATTGAAGGTTTTCAATTAAGTTAATTAGCTGTCTTTTATTTAGATTCACACATCTGCACAGGTGAATAACCACACCGGGTTATCTCGCTTGTTTAGTTTTAGTATAAATTAGTTTAATTGTTGCTTGTAATTATAATGTTTCAATCGTATATTTTTTTTAGATTAGTTTCCTTTCGGTAGTAGTATAAATTGTTATTTTCAGTTTAAGTTAATTTGGAGACTTCATAACTAGATTAAACACTTAAATTCTAGTTAGGAGGATAAATCACTAGGGAATTTATGCTACCCGCTCATAGCCTCTAAATCTCCCCTTTGTCATTTCAGCTACTAGGAGATCACACTACCAGATCTTAGTCACTGATTCTCCCATGGTTAGCCATAGGAAAGTTGCTTGCCAATTCTCATCCTTGCCTGCAGCTTTGTCTATCTAGAAAATTGGCCATAATCTCGGCTGTGACTTCATCTAAGTCACCCGCATTTCAAACCACCGGCTGTCTCGGCACGACCTCGGGAGGTCGGGTACGGGGAAGGTCACTTGTCGATTATCATCCTCACATGTCACTTTTCCATTGTACGGGGACGATGAGGACTTGAATGCAGTCAAAGGAGCATAGGTTTAGGAGGGTATTTAGGAGAACAAGGACCCAAGGTGCTACTCCAACCACTATGCGCAAATCACCCAGACTCTCTCCAAAAAAGGAATCCACCGCATAGAGAAGGAGGAAACTCAAGTTAAATGAGGAGGCAGAAGAGTCAGAGGAGAGAGTTCCTAATTCTCCTACACCTCCAAAGAACACGAAGAAGAGCAGGGGTGAGGAATCAAAGGAAAAATAAGAGGATGAGAAAATACATGAGGAGGCAATTTGTAGAGAATGTTCGGGACATGGACACATAAGTCCCAAATTTGGAAGCTAAAGTTCCTAAGTAGTAATGGTCTAGAAGAAAAGTGGAGAGCACATTCCACCAGCCATGGGGTATGCAGAGGGCGGGAAAAATTGTCTGCGCCCACTTTTAGAGCATGATAGCATAAAAGGATTTATTCATAGGGAGCTAATGGATGAGGACATGGTATTTGTGTGTACTCAAAATCAACTATCGTGGTCAATGCACACCCACATGGATGAGCCTGATTTTGATGTGTGTGAAGATTCATGCATTTTGAGATGGTGAATAAGGCATCCCAAGCAAGACACATGACGAGAAATCCTCTACCGTCATGTCGGATGAAAGTAGGTCAGCAATGCATTTGTGAAATTTTCTACTGAGGTGGGTGGAAGAAACATGGAAAAATATGCCACGATCGAGTCTTGCACAAGGATATGAAGACAAAGGACATGGAGATATCACACATAACGTAGGAAAGGGACTTCGCGCGAGAAGAAGAATGGGGTTTTTATCAAAGCATCGAGAGGAGATTGGGGACAATGTCATCAAAGCAAGGCCACACTTGGAGGCCAAGGTACCACAGATGTTTCCTTCAACAATACATTATGTAGGAAATTTGGTGGACTTGGTACTTGAAGATGAACCTATGCACATGTCAGAGCTAAGAAGCTTAGAGAAAGATGCGGAATGAAAGAAAGCCTCGGTGATGAGAAAGATTGCATATTATGAAGGGTTGTTGCGAGCATTACAGGAAGAATTTCAGAAAGCAGACCAAGATTTAAACATATGCACAACCCCAAAGGCACTTATCAACATAAAGACCCTAGAAGCGAACAATGAAATCCAGAAAGTAATGAAAGATGAGACCTTGGGCCACGTAAAAATATTGTCAATGGTCAAACGAAGCGTGAGGCCTTGGTAGCAGCACAAGAACCACACAAGACTTAGCAGGAAGAGCATGGGAAGATAATTTCATAGAAGATGGAACTTTTAGAAGGAAGAATGACATCAAGGTCCAGTGTTGTGTTGGTTTTTCAAAATGAGAAAGGAGATATTGAGTGGGATGAGTTGGAATCCATTACTCTGGACATCCCAAAAAAATGGAACAAGCACTCATTGAATGGAAAATTTTGGAAGCCGAAATAAAGGATGAGTATCTAGAGTTGATATTGCAAAGTGATACAGAGGAGGCTATCTAATAAAAATTCTTTATTTTTCTACATTCCTTCATTCTTATTCTTTCCATTATTTTATTCTTTACTTCAATTTTTGGAGATACCCATTGTTGGGATGATAATGAGATTAGTGTGGGGTAATGTTGATCAAAGAATACATGTCAAAGATCACACAAGGAGTCCATGTGGGATAAGAAGGCCCGAAACCAAGGGTGCAGAAGGACAAGAAGGACCCGCGCGCAGAAGGCAAGTTTAGCTTTCAGGACTTAGCCAATTTTGAGCATGAAGACCTATTTTTAGAAGGTGGCGTGCGGAACACACCAACAATGCTAGGGATGTGTGCACCATGCATTGTCTATCTTTGGAGAAGTAGGTCGAAGTGTTTTGCATGGAGACGATCGATAATAGAATTGAAAATTGATTAAGCGCAAGAGGACTATACATAGCACACTATTATGTGTGGCTATGCTTGTAAACAGCGTGTGGCTATCAATAGGATGTTACTTATTTCTAGAATAGATAAGCGGTGAAGGGCAAGTCCCCACCCTATATATATATGATGTTAGGTACATAGTATAAATATGTATGAATGTGTGAAGATGTATGTGTAACAACGAATATACAGAGTGTGAAGTGTGCATATACACATATGATTGAATTATTATATCGAGATCCATATGTGCATTGCTAGAGATTGACAATCTGTAAGCAACAACACGTATTTATTAATAAATGGAAGATATTGGCTGAATCTAAGTGTCATTCTATGTGTAGTCGAGTAGTGCATGTTATTTATTTCAATCATGATTCTTGTTTAAGCTTGTTCTTTCATAGATACGAGGGTAACATGCATTGTAGAATGATGGATTAGTTATGAATCTATATGTTTCTCCCTTCATCATGCTAATATCCTGTTACAACAACCCTAAAGAGGGACCTAGTAGCTGCGCACTTGGTGAGCACTTAGTCAACGCTTGTTGGCTAGATTTTTGCATAGCTGAAAACCTAGGCGATCGTGAGATAAATCTCCCTCATTTACCAGTGAGGCTCCGTGTAATATTTGTCAATTAAATATGCTAGTATCTATTTTGGGGTTTTACTTTAACCATGCAGTTCATGAACCCTAGATGTATACTTTTACAAGTAAGTAGTTGTTAAAGAAAGGAAATATCTAATGAGGAAGGAAAATAATAAAAATATGAAAGAAAGAGGAAGATGTGAAACCTAATCAATAGATTACATATTTGATTGCATGCACATAGACGGAACCAATAGATATTAACACACATAATTATAAGCAAAAGGCAACTTTCAAATCTAGATCTAAAATAACACAAAGTTTATAAGTAGATATAAGAAAAAAGCTAGAAACAAAATGCACCATGACACAAAGTTCTTCAGAAATCTTCTCCTTTCTATTCCTTTTCTTCAAATAGCTATAAGAGATTTCAGCACAAAGTCTAGAACACAAGAATGATGCTTACAAATTCTGATCATTAACCCGAAGGTTCTTCTTCTACTTATAGAATGTAGAAGGGAAATTAAAAATGGAAAACTCAACTAAAATAGAACATAAACAAGAAGTAAAGATAACATCTGGAAATCATCTTCCTCTAATTCCTCTCCAAGTGACATGCATCTAGATCTATAGTCAAACTTATACACATCTGTCACTTAACTTATAGAATCACTCCACATAACTTAAAAGTAATGGTTTCAAAACCAACAACTTTAAAGTTTTACAATTATATCCGGGAATGTGGAAAATAGAAGAAGAAAGAGTAGAAGAAGAAAGATTAGCAGTTGTAACATCTACATCTTCTTTTTGTTTTGATACTGAATATACTTGTCGAACATGTAATTCAGCAATTTCCCATCTATTTTAGCCACAACTTCTTTTTCTATCTTGAATTGTAGCAAGCCTTCGTTCAAAACCCCGATGCATGCTTCCACATCCTCCAAGCTAGGCCCGAACTTCTCAATATCTGACTGCAAGCATTACCAGTTTACTGATGGAATCCATCGTGAAAGGCCTAACAACTCCATCAATTCTCCCTTGCACCATCAGAAGAGATCCCTCTAGGGAATCAGGCACTTTGCTAGGAATGGTCCTTATGTATGAAGAAATGTTCCCGACCACTTCCTCATTGGTGAAAGCAATGACATTGTCTAGTAAAGATGATGCCATACTCTCAAGTTCTGCATCCTTTTCAGCATGATTCTGAAGATCTCCAAGTGGAAAGATACTGCAAACTCAAGTTGCTTCCCCTTCTCAACTGATCCATCGGGCACAATTCATTCCACAATCAACACCTCCCTCGGCAGTTTATTTATTTCAACCAAAGTACTCAGGTTACTTTCAGCTACTATGCTCATGTCTATCATGCTCGTCACCAGTTGCTTCAACTAAACCGATGCATCCTTCATAACCTTTAGATGGGCTGGTACCTCTCCGAGTTGTACAGAAGCTTGGCAAATGATTAGACTCTTCCATTCATTGATAGCTTTAACCTGGTTACCTACATCTTCCACTTCCTGCATCAGATGATCACTCACCTGCTTATGTGCTGAAATGGGCTAAGCGGAAGATTTGGCAACTTTGGCAATAATCTCACACAACTGAGACACCTACTTCTAAAGTTCAACTTTCTCTGCCTTTTCTTTGTCAAGCCTAAGGAATAAAGCATCTATCAATGTTTATGTGTCTTGCTTCAATCCTTCTATGGTGGCTTGACCTATGGGTACTTTGGTCATTGTTAGCTTCCTGTCGTGAGCTCATCCTTCTTCTTCCCTTCTGTTGGAACTGACATCTCAACAAACTTCTGCCCCGACTCCTCAATAATCAACCTTGAAGTCACCTTAGCAACTTTAGGTTTTTTGTCTTTTCCACCCAAACTCAGGAGTAGCTGCAAGTCATGTTCTTCCAAGTTGATCTCCTCTCTAGCCTCTGGAACCAACTATGAAGCCAACCATTCTGAGAAATTACTTCTCGAGAGAATGAGAAGTTTCGAGTGTACCACCATCTCATGCTTTGGTTCCTCGTCATCCGAAACTACTACAGTGTCATGGCTACCATCCTCTGTATTGTCTAAAGACAAAGCTCTTTCAAATTCTTCCATCTGCAACTTCAACATTTCTTCAGGAAGAGGTGTTGAATGGAGTGGCTGAGGAGAAAAGATGAATGTTGCCAGATTCAATGGAGGAATGGTATTATCTTTTTGAGGTACAATAGTCGGTAAAGTACTTGATGCTGGAGAAGCTGGAACTAACACCATGGCCATAGAAGTGATCCTTTCCTTTGAATGAGACTTTCTGTGCACTTTAATCTTTTCAGGCCTTCTGTTGCTTTCTCCTTCATGCTTCCTTTTGAGGGAATCTCAGTGCTAATGTTTCTGTGATCGATTCATCAATGTTTCATCAAATCAATATCCCTTTGTCGTGACGGTTTGAAGTATTGACCTGTAAGCGGTAGACCTTTCCTTGATCGTATGACAGCCACCTATGCTCTCTTGAAGTACAACTCTATCTCCTCCCATCTGATGGTATGCATCAAGTAACACATGCCCATCATCTTTAAGATCTGTAGGTATCTATGCTAATCCAAATTCAAACACTTTCCGCGCTGATAACCTGCTGAAATCTTTCTTTCTAACTTCATACTCGCTTCTGCACTTCATCTAGAAATCTTCCAATGAAGGCACATGCACGTACTCCTAGGAGATTGTCTTCCTTACCACCCCATATGGATCGAAGTTGAGTCATGTTGGGAAGAACTCTTGCTCGTACTCAGAGAACATCTTTGCTTCAATTCCTCAGGCTTTATGAATGCTCTGGCAGTTGTAATAGCCCACTTGTGATTGGGAAAAATATGTAGACTTGTGCCATTTTGACTGTAGGTCATGCATCTCCATGAGTTGTCTGCTCAACTCCATGATGACCAATCTGTCACTCAGATATCTAGGCAACTTGACTGGTTCTCCCAAAAATCCGGTGACCCTGATGTATGTAAAGTCCGCAAACTAGATGAAGATACTGCCAATCCTGGACACAACTTCCCAAGCTTCCTTGCTCACCATGTTGGCCTTCAGATTTCCATTCAGCCTACAAATGAATCTATAAAATAATCCATCATTGACCACCTTATAATATTTATTACATATGGGCACAGTAAGCTGCAAATAGCACTCAAAAATAGGATCCTTGGAGAGCACACCACATCTATCCAGCTTGGAGAAGATACCTTGTGAAGCTACTACATATACCAAATACGAAGTCATTTTGAAGTTGTAAGTCCACCTCACATTCCAGAGCTGCTCACCAATGTTGTCACTAATGATTTCCGACCAATTGATTATAGAATCTGCTTTGTTGATTTCAATGGTCCTGATGAAGGCATACATCCATGAGCGGAAGTTGTGAGCATTAGCTTTGCCATTTATCCTGCATAACAATTTGGTAATGTCATCCACCTCCTATACCAGATTGGATCATGGAAGAGTTCTCGGGAACTTGGATGGAGATCTGGGCTTCTTCATGTATCTATTGTTCATTATGCCCACACAGTCAACTTTATGCTTTTCCCATTTGTTGTCGGCATCTAGTATGCTAATAGTAGTCACCACCTATCATGCTGGAATCTTCAGACAATAATTGATGAACTGTGCGTCCAGCCAGATTATTGTCTTCCCCACAACATCTCAGACTGATCTAGATAGTGGGTGGTAAGACCTAGCACACTCCATGACAAATTCTGGCAACTGAGCTGTGAATGGGAATGTTGAAGCTTGAATGATTCCACTGCTTTTGACTGCACGCATGAGAGAAGTCTTTCTAACTCTGGATCTGTCAATCAATTCAGAAAGAGGTTATGGACCTAGATCTGTATCTCTGATGTCAACAAACCTTGAATTAATGCATGATTCTACTGAGCTTTTCCTTTCATCTCACTTTGCCATGGCTGAATATGTCTTAAATGCGTCTGAGCAACTCTTTTTCTCTTTATTCGGCCGAAATTCTTTACAACCGGTGCAGATATGGAGATTTCTTCATATTCAGAGGATATATTCAATGTATCTGACATTGATTTAATCTCCCTTTCAATTATAAAAGCACTTGTAATGAATTCCTATAATTAATTCAGACAAAGACAACAACCAGAACATGAACACTTGATTTTAATCATAAAAATATGCATATATAAAGCCTGCTGCCCCAAAATTTGAGGTTTTGTTTGCATGCAAAGCAAGCATGAATTTTGTCAACTTCACCTGAGCACATGTACCACTATGCAGACAATTAATCAGACTTAAATCAAGCTCCTTCAAACCTAGGCGCCAAACTTTGAAGCTTTCCGGCAGTGAAAACACCTTCCTCTGAGCAAAATTCCTCCTTCTTTGGGCACCAAAATTGCCTGGGCTGCACTTCCTTGCTAAAGAATTAATTACTTCATTAATATGGCAGCCCATGCTTATATAACCTTCATCATTCTATAATTAATTATTGCCCCTCATATTCCTGGCAATTAATTAATTAATAAACATGCTTTTCTCTTCAATTTGGGTGCCTATTTTGTGCATGCTCATGGCTGCCATTAAATAAATTAAATTTATTTAATTTTAGCTTTCTACTTCCAATCCACTTTGACTTCACAGTGTGCTTTGACCTCATGCACCAAAAATAAGAATTAATTCTATCAATAAATACTTTAAAAAGTATTATTCCTCCTCTAGGTGGGTCGCACTTTTTGCATGAGAGAGGGCTGCATTAAATAAATTAAATTTATTTAATTTTAGAATTCTATTTCCAATTTCCTTTATCCTCTTCTCCTGTGTTGACTTTTCCTCATGCTTGGGTGCCAAATTTGGAAATAGAAACAATTAATAAATGCATTTAAAGCTTATCCTTCTATTCCAAAAGGGGTCGCACTTTTTGACATGGTGCTTTCTATTTTTAAAAGTCAATTTCCAATGGGATTATTCACCCTGCACCGCAGCTCCAAAAATCTCATGATCCACTTAAGTTGTTTGACTTTCATAATGGGATTTTTCACTTTGCAAGGCAAGTAAGAAATTCCCGTCAATTCCTTAAGTGATTTTCTTTTATTTCACAATGGGATTTTTCACCCTGCAAGGTAGGTAAGAAATTACCGCCTACCTGTTGCCTCTAATTTTCCCATTATGACTTAAGTGGATTTGTTTACATGGGAAGAAGTACCTTTCCAAGTAGGTAAAAAATTCCCTCCTGCCTACTGCTACCAAAAAATCCCATTGTAGCTTAAAACCTTCCTTTCCCAAAAATGACCCATCCAGAAGAGGCCTTTTCTGTGCACGACTTCGTCTTTTTAGAGAGAACTAGACCTCATGTGGAAAATTCCTTCTGGCATGACATCTCGTAGATGATCTCCAGATACTCCAAGAAAGAAAACAATTGAACCAAAGAAAGGAATTGACCTAAAGAAATTTCATAGAAAACAAAATGAGAAAAAAAACCAAAAACGCAAAAACATTGCGGAGAAGTCACAAATAAATCCCGGGATCCATTCTTGGTGGAAACCCTACTTTTGGTAAATGGGAATATTGACATGTAAATCCTCAATAGGGTTGAAGAACCGAGTACAATTTACCTCAAACGGGCTTAAAATAATTAAATAAAATTTCTCGCAGCAAACCCCAAATGACAGAATATAACGAGTTTGGGCATACGGGTATTTGGCGAAATTGGATTATATGACTCTTTAAGAATATCCTAACATAAAATAGACACTTTATGGCAATTAAAACACAAAATGACCCATTAATTTAAACGTACAATTTTTTTACATGGGGTAGTCGTAAATTTCGTGGTGAAATCTAGGGACACCAAGGTGAGTGATGTGCCAATGCGACTAGGGTGTTATCTAATAAATTATAGGTTACATCATTCATTATTATATATATGAGATCTCTATCTTTGGTGGACGTAGCCCACATTGGGTGAACCACGATACATGTTGTGTTATGTTTGTGTACTTTGTTTTGATTTGGATTTATCTAGTTTACACTTTCACTATTGGAGATTTTGGGGAATTGTTTCCATTTCCATAGTCCTAATTCCCAACAAAAATGGAATATGCTACCCATAAGAATCATTTATCAAAAGTGTATATGTAAAGGGAGGGTGTGCTAGCATTGGATGCATGTGCAATAATAAAGTAGGTGGAATGACATCGGATGTGTGGGTAGGCCCCTGATAGAGTACCATAATAATAGTGGTAGTAGGAGGAGGGGGTGTTGCAAATAAGATGGTATCGATCATGTAAATAACACCTTCAAGTGGTGGTAAATGATCCGAAGTATCCATGGGCTATGGTTCATTAGTAGTATTAGCGCATGGATTAGGAAGTGTAGTATTTGGATCGTGGTCGCAATATCTGTATGGATGAAGGTCATGATGAATGATATATTTGATGCTCTCGTGTATGAATTTGAAACAATGATGTATTGTAGAAGAAATTTCTTGGATGGTATGAATCCATGGCCAATCGAGTAAATAGTTATATGAAACTAAAAATTCAATGACAAAGAAAATTGTGTTAAGGGTTTTGGCCCTACAGTGATAGGTAGAGTAATGTGACCTACACATGGACAAATAAAACCATCATATGCATGAAGAGAAAGAAATGATGGACTAACATTAGCAGCAGAAAGACCAATCTTTTCAAGGAATGACATAGGACAAAGATTGAGTTCAGATCCATTATCGATTAAAGTACACTTGATACCCATATTGTAAATGTGAATCATGATATGCAAGGGTGGATCATTGTCAAAATAGAAAGATCAACATTAGGATTGGACAGGAAAGCAATATGTTAAGAAAATGCCTTGACAAATGTTTGATATATTGAATCTAGATGCATATTAGTAGGAATGCGAGTGGTAGCGAAGAGATTTTTGATTCTATCTCTTAATTTAGGATTGATAAGAAAGAAATCATTAATAAAGATACTCATGATGAAGAGATCCTAGAAAGATAAGAACAATGGAGGTATGAGGATCCTAAGAGCGTTCAAATCAAGTTTGGGTTCACCAAAATGATTAAGATAAATGCGAAATAAGAGCCTAATCTAATTTCTATTATAGTAGTAAAATAAATATGAAATTAAGTAAAAAAATACACCCAAACAATTAAGTAATAAATTATGAAACCCTAATTACAAGGAGGAGAAAGAGGTATGTAGTAGGTTTGTAATAAAATGGAGTGTGCTAAAGTGTTGACGAGGTGAACAGAGTAGTGGGAGCATCACATAGAGACCCAAAAAATGTAGATATGGAGAGATGAGCTGGATTGGGGCCCCTGGAGAGGGATAGAGGCTCCCGTGGGTGCTTGTTTCTAGGTGCCTTGGTTTTGCGGAAAATCTCGGGAAAGTTCCTTTGAGTGGTCATAAGGTGTTCATTGTTAGTCACCTTTTTTTCTCTAAGGTTACACCAAGATCACCGATGTTGCTAGAAACCTACAATGAAATATGCACCTGCAAAACCCTCAAATAGACATCAAATCCTAAAAAAGAAAGATGCAGGATGAGGGTTTGGACTATCCTCAGCTGTCACAATGGTGAACTTATGACTGAGCACAACACTACGTCTCATAACCAATTTAGTTCTATGTGTGTGTGTCGAATCATGCCCTAGGTGGCTCTTGTGCGTTTCACACTTGATAGCGAGAAAATAAGCTAAATGTAAAGAAATGTAATAGATGTGTTTGTGGAATAGAATGAACTTCCCTCCTATGAAGTGTATGCAGAATAACCATCCCTTGTGTCCCTTATGATGGTGTTAGATGGATACAATAAAGCTCTTATATGCTTGATGAATGCAACCTTAGGTGGTGATAGCTAATGCTTAGTGCTTGGTCCTTTATTATGATCACATAAATTTAGATTTATATGATTCATTTTCTTAAATTTTTAATTAACCCCAAAAATGATGACTACCAAAAGGATAAGATGCTCAAATTGCTAAAAAGACCCAAAAAGTGTGATTAAAGCACAAAGGGGTTAGGGACGCCTAGAGGGGATGAGGGCATCTAGTTCTAGTGTCTGGTTGGGTGTTGGTGTCTAGGATAATAAAATCAGTATAAAAAGGAAGACCGAGAAAGCAAGGTTGTAAGACCAAAAATTGTAATAGAAAGCAAAGAAAGGTGGCCAAGGACATGGGTTGATTAGTACTTTTCTTACTTAGGAATCATATAAAATTGTAGTACATAAGCGAGACTAGATAATTACCCAAATTATGTGATTTTGTGTTTACATTCCCATTCTCCCAATTGTGTGTAATTGTCTATTTTCTAGACCTTCATATAGTGCTTCTTCTTCTTCATTCACATTCACACCTATATTCCTTATCATGTAGGTCCTCCATCATCACTCGATAGTCCAAAACAAACCCTCGATGTTGTGTGATTTTTATGGCCTCCAAAAGGCTTGCATAGTCCATATTAACTTTTTAAAATCCTCAACTATGAATCCATGATTCGGTGAGATCCTATAACATTCATCCTATGTACCATTGTGTTTCCTAAAATTGATGTGATATCCACCCTCCTTCACACCTTCTACCCAAAAATTACTCATTGGAAGATGTTCACAAAATTTTTCTACCCACCTTTGCAAAAGTGAAAAACTACTAATGTTTGTTATGTAATCCTTACACCTTCTACCCAACAATCATCTGTTAGAAGATTTCTATAATGATTTTCCACCCACACTTGCAAATTTGGGAAACCACTAATATCTCTTGTGCCACTTGCTCACAATGAAATAAAACCTTTCTTTGATACCAAATCATGTAGACATGGATATGGTGCTCGATAAAGAGCCTTGAGACAAAATAACCCTCAAAATCACACAAGGAAAACGTACAACAATGTACACAAAAACATAGATCGAGATTCAACAAAAAAAAAATCAACAAGATTTATTCATATACTCATAAAGGAATAGAACATACAAACCAATTGCTAATGATACAATCAATACATCATATAATACTTCTTTTATCAATTATACACTATTATGAGCTTAAGCTCACACCCACACTCTTCTCTAATTCACAAATTTATGTCTTTGATATTTATGCTTTGCTAAGAACCGCATCCCTGAGATAGTTGGGATTTTTTCTATAGCCAACTAATGCCACAACTTAACTCCTAAACTAATATGAAATTATGGTCGAGAGGGCCCATTACAGGCTCAGTTGACCTTTAAGAGTCTTTCACAACTTCAAATGATCTTCCTTCAATCCTTCACAACTTTCAAACAACCTTGTAGTGTTTCACATTTCCAAACAATACTTCACAACTTCAAATTAAATTTTTAGTATGTACATCTCCCTTAGTGGTTTATGGATTCAAAAGACTTGTGTGGATTCCTTAGCATTCCACAACTTTCGTCGATTATTTTAAGATCTTCCAAGACTTACACAACTTTCATAAATACTCCAGAAAATTGTGTGGAATGTGTAATATCTTGGACAATATTCACTAGCCGTATGTACACCATATAGTACAACACAATATTATGTGGCCTGCCAACAACACTCTTCTTCACAACGTGCCCCCAATAATAAAATATGCACACAACTTACTCAAATTGTTCAAACTATTTTTGGTTGATACAATATTTCCTATGAACTCATATGCTTTTGCATCAAATACTCTAACTTGGGACCATTTCAATAGAATATGTTGTAATGGTCTTTCATGATATCCTTTGTGAAGTTGAATATGAAGATCTAATCACTTTTTGACATTTCAAATTCACTTGGAAAGTGTGGACATAGTTTTTAACAAAATGAGTACAAGTTGGTGTTGTCTTGAACATATTTAAATTCTCATTGAATTATGAGGGGGTGGATTTCTCTTGATTGAATTCCAAATGGGATATTTCTTTAGTTATTATAATTAGGAGTTTATAGAAAGAGAGGAATATTTTTTAGACAAATGACTCTCTTATGAAATACTTTTACTAAGACCCCTTTTTCCTAATTATTCCTTTATATTTTTGTTATTAATAAAATATTGACATGCATATGCTTTGTAAGTTGAGTCCCTAATATATTGAGAATAATCCCGCATGCATGGGAAGTAGTAGTTAGCTAGAATAGTATTAGTATGCATGTGATGCGTAGGCTAATGTAAAGGAATCATTGAATGATATTGTATTGAGATTACTCAAAGTAAGTTGTCCATTTGAAAAGGTTTGTTCTATGTTATGCTATTCGATTTATTTAGTGCAATAAAATTAATTTTTGTTTCATTTTTAACATATTTTGTATTGACCTAATTTGTTTTTAGAAATTTATATTGATCTAATTTGGTATTTCTTGATGATGAATCATTGGCGGTGATTCAAGAGACGTCGAGATTAAAAATTTGTAACACTTTATCCAAAAAATGGTTTACAATATCATAAATTGTGGAAACATAAAAACTCTAACAAGTTAATTAACATATGGTATCAAAGTTCTTTTTAGGGCCATATTCTACTAAAACTTCATATTTTTACTACTCCTATAATAATCCATTGTATGCTTCTCTCCTTGCCTTAGTGGATTTGGGTGATCAAAAGTGGTAACAAAAGTGACGACACTAATATTTTCCCTAATCAACCATTATGTTTCTATTTGTTTCTTTTCTTAGATATAAAATGTGTTCCAACAGTTTTCAAACTTAGAAGAAACTATCGTTATGGGATACGTAGTTATCATTTTTAACTAATTATGTGGAGTGAGGGGTTATCCCCCAATACATAAGCCAATAGAAAATGTTGTATACAAATTTGAGATCACATCTACCTTTAGGTATATTGGAATAACCTCTAGTTATTTTCAAATCTTACCCATAGAAAACCATCAATCATTTATAATTATGGTGCACCAGGTTAGCCCCATGAAGTTACTCACAATCGACATCAAAGATGATAAATTGGGATATAGGTATGGTATGCACTCCATATGATCTAAAACATTAGGCCAATATTATTTACAAATTAAATACAGTTAAAGGCGAGCCTACAAAACCAAACATACCTATTTAACAATCTTTACATTTTTATATGATTCTCAGTAACCCTTGAGCCTTAGATGTGGTAGAAACCACTACCAAAGGATCTATCCCAAAATAGTAACAACTGAAATCAATTTCCATAGTGTAAAAACAAAGATACAATCTATAGTGCTTATAGAAAAGTATAGAAAAAGATACAGTCTGATTTCATGTAACAATGTCAACACAAGGGACATACATAGATGTTAGTGAATATTACAAGCCAATTATTATCTAAATGATGGTAGATACAAAAAAATATAAAAAATTCATCCATAGGGTAGATTTCTAAATTAAAAGGGTATTCATTTTTTCTCTCGGGATAATTATATCATTGCAATTGTCTCGTTGAGGTGATAATTTTGGCATATGACTTGAAAAATATTTTTCTAGAACCCTTCTCATGGTCATGACAAATCAATTTGAAACTAAGAACATGAAGGAAGAAATTGTCAATATACAATCCCAAGTCACTAATCGAAACAAATGGTGTGTGGCCTCAATGGATTAAATGTAGCACTCTTCAAAAAAATGGACAATGACATACATTATGAGGACAAATTTTCATTCAACATGTCATATGGTACAAAATTATACTTTCCTAGATTTGAGGGCATAGATCCTACCAATTATATCTATAATGTAGAATAATATTTTAGACTCGCAATACCTATGCAATAAACAAGGTACCTATTACTTCTACTTAGAAAAAGTAGTTTTCCAATGGTATCGATGGTATATGAAATCACATAGTGAACCCACTTAAAAAAGTTATTTATTTATTTATTACTAGTTTTATTTGGTCATAGTGCATAAATCCATCACAAAACTCGAAAATATAGGAACAATTCAAGAATATAATATATAATTTGGAAAATTAGCTAATCAAACTCGAGGATTATCGAACGATTTTAAAAAGAGTTGTTTCATAAGTGGATTTAAGGACACAATTTTTCCAAAGGTTAAAATGTTGAATCCTGATGACATGATGGATGCTTTAGGGTGGCAAGTTAGCGAGAAGAAAAGATCATTTCCTAGTGTTTTTTTCAAAATTTACTCCATTCAAGAACTCTATATTCCAATGCAATCTTCTAACCCTGTCTCCAAAAACAACCTTGGTAAAATACCTTACATAGGTTGAAATGTAATCTCTTCAGGAAAATGGGTTATGATATATTTTTGATAACAAATTTGCATGAGGCCATAAATGTGTGGAATAGATGCTATATATAGTAGATGTTAAGTCACATATTGATGAAGATGATTGGGAAGATGCACATAGATCCAAATAAAGAGAAAAGTATGTTGATTTCATCGAGTCCACTCTCATGGATTCCAACCTGAAAATTTCTTTCCACACCTTGGAAAGAGTAACCACCCCTCAAACTATTAAATTCAAACGTTACTTCAAGAATGTCGATCTCATTATTCTATTTGACTTTGTTAATGAAAACACAAATTGACTCCAATTGCTCAATTATTTTTGGTTGATATAGGATTGGCTATGAACTTGGATGATTCTTCATCATACACTTTGAGTACTTTTGAAAACTTGATCTCCTACTCAAGGAAGTCGGTCTTGTAGAATATCATGGTGAATTGTATCAATAAAACTCATTAGAGTAGCATCATCAACATCCTTTCCTTTTCCCCTGACCAAATACTCCTTATACTACTTTCTTTGTGTTTTCTTGATCATGTGTTAATTACTCTCTCTCTCTCTCTCTCTCTCTCTCTCTCTCTCTCTCTCTCTCTCTCTCTCTCTCTACACCATCATGCACTCTCTATGGCATCTGCCTTCTCCAATATAATCCACCATCTTCTTATTCTAAATCTTCAACAATTTTCTATTCTTTGTGGTATTGATATAGATTTGCCACATTAAATGTGTTAGATATATCAATGTCTTCAAGAAATTTAATCTCATAAGAGTTATAAGAAAACTTCCTTATGGTTTGCATAGTCCTATCTTCTTCCAATTAATTTTATTATATGTTACTTTGAGAAACCTCTCCTTCCAAAAATGTGTAAAGACCACATCTCCAATATGATATTAAAATTCTTTAATTTTCTCCTATGTGCACTATCTAATTACACATTCATCTTTTTCTAGTTGATCGTGCACTTGTTGGTGCACTTCCTTCATGTGTTCTAAAAATTCTCCTATTTATGCACTCCTTTCTTTATTGTGTGATAATTCTCTCAACTCTAAGAGTCCCCTTAGGTTGTTCCCATATACAAATTAAAATGGTGTCTTCCATATACTTCTATTCATTGAATTTTTATAATCAAATTCTTTCTACGCTAGAGAAAATCTCGCGTTCTTGGATTATCTCTTGCCAAACCTCGAGAAAATCTCCTAGGATTTTGTTTACAAATATTTTTTCTCATTATTACGAGGATGGTATGCTAAACTGAAATGCAACTTTGTATCCAACATCTTCCAAAATGGTCTTTGCAAATGACCAACAATATTTCTATCCTTTTCGGACACTATACTACATAGAAATCCATGTAGCCTTATAATCTCCTTGAATAAAAGCTTTATAATATGTGTTGTATCAATGATATTCTTGTGAAAAATAAAAATGTTCCATCTTTGAAAAATATGCCCACCACTACAAAAATGGAATCAATACTCCTCTACATTCTAAGTAAACCCAAAATAAATTCAATACTTTTATCTCCACAGTGTGTCTCTAGAATGGGTAAATTTTGATACAACATTGCTTTCTGAGATCTCTCTTTAGCCAACTGAAAAATTCCAAATTCGTACACATCGTCTCATGCATCCACACTTATTTGGGGCCAAAATTAACTCTCCCTTAGTTGTGCTAAGGTTTTTATTCAATCCAAAGTTCCCTACTAATCCTACACAATGATTTTTCTCTCACTAAATTCTCTCGCATCGATCTTCTTAGAATGTATACTGACTATCTTGGAAAAATTATCCCTCTTGCATAAAGTAGTCGATCAAGATGTCCTTTCAACACTTGTAAGAACTAGGCATGCTTCCCAGTCCTCTCTAAAATTATTCATCTTGTGCATATAAATCCTTAAAGGACTAAAACCCACAACTTCTACTCTCATCTCCATCAATAGAATGATATGCCTATTGAGTGCCTTAACCACCTTGTTATATTTTATGATCCTAAAATTAAACATAATTGTTTATCCTTAAAGGTAATCAACTTGCTTAAATGTCTCTATTTTATTTCCTCATATTGTTGATAAACTAAAATGCATTATGGTCTTTAAACAACACAATTTTTTTGGAAATAGGAAATGTATTCACTTCTTCGATACTTAAAATTGCATAAAATTCATGATCACACACACTATACTTACTCCTTACATCATTCAACTTTTACTTGAAATATACAAATGAAATTCCTTCTTGACTCAATATTGCACCAAAGGCTATACAACTAACAATGCAATTGACTGAAACACCTAAACAAAATTTGACAACTTATTCAAACCCAAAAATATATTATTATTATTTTACTCCAAACAAAAAAAATTCTTATCCCCTCACATGGCCTCTATGATAGGTTCACATACACTACTAGAGTTCTTGATGAACTTGAGGTAAAAACTAGCCAACCTATGAAAATTGTGTGCTTCAAAAGCACTGTGTGGTGATGGCCATTCCATAATTGTGTGAACTTTATCTAGGTCTACATTCGATCCTTGAATCCTTCACTACAAATAACGACTACCAAATACACTAGCTCCTCCTACATAAAACTATGTTTATTCAAATTAATAAACTCCTAGTGCAATATCTACAACACTTTCCTAATATGTAACAAATATTCTTCATGTGTTCTATTTAAAATATGAATATCTCTAGGTGTACAATCAAAAAGTTTCCTACAAAACTAGTTTCAGTACTTAATTCATCAACTTTATGAAAGTAATCGGTACTTAATTCATATAATCCCTATTGAGTCCTAAACAATGTCTTATGTGAATTTGATGGTATCCACTCTTCAAATCAATCTTACTAAAATAATTTTCTCCACTCAAACAATCCATAATATCATCTGTGTTTGGAAATGGAAACGTGTATGATGGTGATAATATTAATGGATTTATAATTATTATAAATACACCACTCACCACCCTATTCAGTCCTAAAACTATTAGCACTGCACATGGGATTAGACTTTCCATGATTAGTCCTCTATCAAAAAACTATTGCACTTGTCTCTATATATATACATTCTTCGAGGTATCATCCCTCGCGACACCTTATTCAAAAACTTGATCCACGGGATTAAATCCATGTGGTGAGTTATATCCCTCATAGGTGGTAACCCCTTATATAACTCACATGACATAATATATACAAACTCACCCAAAATATCTTTCACCTCTTGCAACATTTATTCTTCACTCTTAAAAACTTCCTCCACACCTTTTATTTGTGCATTCCACACTATAAGAGGAAAAAATGCACTATCCTATTTAACCTCACTCGGGAACTACTTCCCTAAAAGAAATAACACTTTCAAACTTGTTACTTCATTGTTCTCCCAAAATGGATTGAGAGTATACTTCTTCTCACTCTTCCACACCTTATAGGTATTTTCCTAACCATCATATTATGCACTCATATAAAAATACCATGGTATTCCCAACAATACATGAGAAGTTTCTATGGAAATGATGTCACACAACATATCATCATCATATTTCCCTACCTATAATTTGACTAGACATTACTCTTTCACCAAAATTTGGTGTCTCATTTGCAACAACAAACCCTTGTATGGATTTGGATGCTCAGTTATTTTCAACCCAAAATTATCAATCATATGTTTTGTAACCAAATTATTAGTGCTTCCTCTGTCTACAACCAACTTACGTACCTTACCATCAAACTTACATGTTTTTGTAAACATACTCTTCCTCTACTCATGACCAACTTATTCTTTGGTTGGTTTCAACAATACACACTTGAAAATCACTTCTTCCATATTTAATTCTTCCTCATGGATTGACATTCCAGCATACTCTCCTTGTAAAATGTGTGCACTTTTGAAAGTATTCTTACCACCCTCCTAGGTGCGTAGGTACTCATAAGCTCTAAACCATGTTTCTCCATCCTATAACATGTGTTGTTGAATTGGTGAGTTCTTCTGCATCTAAGGGATCCTCTTCCTCTATATTTATTTCCACCTCTTGGGATGTCCTTTCACTATATAACATAAAATTTGACTCGCCTTATCTCGTGTGGAATTTCCTCTACATCTAATTTGTCCATAGATTTATGAGGTTCCTTTTCTGTAGGAAGTGTTGAGTTGTTTGCATACTATCTTTTCCCCTTCCTTCATAGCATATTAATAGGATTCTTCCATGGAATGTAAATATATCATGCTAAACTCATTTTGAATCACAATCCATAATCCAGTCATATACGTAGAGATATTCTCCATGTTATCTTCCACATGTCTCACTCTAATGGTGAGTTGGTAAAATTCCTCTATGTATTATTTCACATTGATCTCTCTTTGTTGCAGACTCTACAACTTTAAAAAGCTAAGATGGTAATTAGTGGAAAAAATATTCATTGACATTTTCCTCCAGTCTAATCCATGTCGTAACCTTATGCTTTCCTCTCTACACTCAATTTGTCTAGATATTCTACCACCAAAGAGATGAATGGCTCTTATAATTTTTACATGTAATTTGTAACTTCCTAGGATCTTCCATGCCTTCATAATCACAATAATTATCCATCTCTTTTATTTTATTTTATCGACGATATCTACTGGTTCTAAACTACTAAAATAACAAGGTGTGTCCAATTTAGATTTATGCCCATTCTAATAATTGCATGTAAAAATATTTCTGCGCAGAATCTCTCATGCTTCTTCTTCATCCTCATTCACATTCATGTTTTTATCTTGCAATCCTTATTACAGGTCTACTTTCATCATAAATTTTATATTCCATAGTAATACCTTGTAATTGTGTGACTCCATGGCCTTTAAGTGAGATTACATAGACCACATTAACTAGCCAAATCCTCAACTATGACTCCCTAATTTTGGAGATCTCCAAAAAAATTCCTCGTGTGTTCCATTTATATATTTTTAAACTTGATATTTAAAACCTCCACACTCATCTTCCCAATAATGATCTTGTTGGAAGATTCCTAAAATGATTTTCTATCCACCTTATACAAAGTGGGAAAATGTCAATACTTATTCTCGCATTCTTCACACCTTCTACCTAAAAAAATAACCTATCGGAATATGTTAACATGACCTTCTATCCATAATTCATACTATGGAAATCCAAAAAATATTATTTTTTCACACTCTCACATAATTTTCCCAATAGTTACCCTTCATAAGATGTCTGCGATGATTTTCTACTCACACTTGCAAATGTGAAAAACTCCAAAGATCGATCATGCCTCCACTTGCAAGTAAAATAATCCTCTCTCTTGTATTAATTAATGAAAACGTGGTTAGGTTGGTTAATAAAGAGCTTTCTTACACAACCACAAACCTCAAAATACACATAGAAAAACAAACCAAATAGAATTGAAATTGCATACGAGTGGAAGATCAAATGAACACGTATTTGAAACACTAAAATAAACAAGGCATTATTTCATATAATCATATTGATCACCAACAATACAATCAATACATCATATACATATTTTTCTTTGAGCCTTAAGCTTGCATCTACTTTCTTCTCTTTTAAGCTAACACTAAGCTAACACTTCTTAATAAGTTACTTTCCTAAGGAAATCAATATTTTTGTGTTGGCATACAAGCCACCAAATGAAACACATTAAGACTCCTAAAATTATAGAATTCAAATGCATATTCCTAAAGGACCAAATAAAAAACTAGTCAACCTTCCCAAATATTTTTTCTTCAAACATTCAATTATCCATGATTCACAATTTCAAACAAACTTGTAGTGTTTTGTGGCTCTAAAGAGTAATTCAAAACTCCATATCACGAGCTTAGTATTTCCTAGCTTCAATAGTACTTTGTGGCTTCCAAAACATGTTCTTAGTAATCTGGAAATTCAATAGGGTTGCATAACTATTTAAGTATGCTTTAGAAACCAAACTAGCATTGTGCAGCTCATACAAGTTTTGTTGCTTGAGAAAATGATTATATGGAAAAAATGCATATTTGCACAATTGCAAAACATATATAGCATTATGTAGAGTAAGTGTGCACTATGCAAACATTAATTATGCAATGGAATTACACACTCCACATAATGTAACCAAATAATTTGTGTCCCTCCCATAACGCACTTCATTATGTGGCTGCCAATAACAAAAATGCAAACACAACCCAACTCCAATTGTCTAACTATTTTTATTGATACATGATTTTTGTGAACCTATATGCTCTTGCATCATCTACTATATGATCTTGTTTAATCCAATTTCTCTAGTCACTAGTGTGTTGTATGATTTGTGATCTTGTATGTTTTGATTGATCTAACAATTTTTGTGTCATATGCTTTTGATCTTGTATGTTCTATGCTCTATTTTCTCTATGCACTTATATGATCTATGCTCTATTTTCTTGAATGTTATTCGTTATCTATACATAATTTCTCATTTCTTATATGTTTTTATGGCACACATTGATTATCTCTCACACATACTATTTCTTAGGCACATTACTTGTTACATATTTAGATTGAACTGAATCTCCTATGACATATTGCTTATCCTACTTGAGTTATTGCCGTTAGACACATATTTCTTATGACATATATTATTCAGACATACATTTATGAGACACACATGGAGTATGATACACCTTGTTTGGAACACATGGATTATTGATATGCTTGCTTAGAACAAATTGATTATTACATTCATGGCTCTAGGACCAATTATTGGCATATATTTTGATTTATATCTTACTTTAGGAACAATGGTTGATACATATTACAATTTATAAATTACTCACAACATGTTACTTATTATACATTTGTTTTTATTACATTGATTCTGTGTCTCTTGATTTGCATGTTTCTCATGGCACATTTCTTGTTATATTTCTCTCTCTAGGCATAATTCTTTGAAAAATATTTTTTCCACACATAAACTAACAATTGATAACACTTGTCATGTTGATTATGTCTTGTCAATTATGTTTGTTTATGATGGACATAACATGTCATATTGTGTCTTGTCACATCATAGGTCATTATGGATCCATTATTCATCAATTCATGTGTTTGCTATCATACTACTATACTAATCACTTTGCTATGCTATTTGTTGAATTATTGGAAATTATCATGATATCCCTTATGATTAATAAAACAAGTAATACTTTCTTTAAAATTCTTATATTTATTTTACATCACTCATACTATCATGTTATTTGATATACTATGTATGATTTATATCCTTGATGTTATGCTTATGTATTGTATATGGATAACACTTTTTAGTTTGAGCTAAGGGTACTTTGCATCATCCATCATCTCAAAAGGGGGCATATTGTGGGATTTTTCTAACAAGTTCATGAATATTACAACTACATGGATTTAGCGATACCATATGATGACACTCACATAATTTTCCAAATGACATAATTATTATGAATACATTATGAGCTCTTGCACATACTACACATTGTAATATATAGAGAGACCACGAATAAATTGGCCTTATATCGGGCTTGAGTACTACATTTCACTACATATCAGGATCAAGTGCTACATTAACTCCATAGTAGGCTCAAGTGCTACTTTGGCTCTATAACAAGCTCAAGTGCTACATCATCCCCGTGGCAAGCTCAATTGATACAAAGACTCCATAGAAAGATCAATTACTCCAATGCCTCATTGCAAGCTCAAATACCAAAATTATCGGATATAATATTCACATCCCTTACAATGACATCGAGGGAAATCAAGTGTTGCCATTTCATGATTTTAATTTCAATTCTTGTTTTTCTTGACTTTGTCGAGGAATTTACATATATTAGTGTTCACTTGTAATATTTTGTTACTTTATTGGTGTACTACACACTCGTTATTATTGTTGACTATTTATAGGGATGCTTAGCTATTGTGAGATTTTGTTATAACAACCTCTTATATTATATGATATCATGACTCCTATTTATATGTAATGTGTATGTTAGGAATATCTTAGTTATTTCTCACATTATATTTGTTAGTAAAGTTGTTAATATATTAACAACCATGTAAATATGGTTTAATATGTTATGAGTTGTTTTAAAAACTCGTCAATATTTGTGAGTGGTTTCCTATTTTATAGGATATGTATTTCCTATATGTGTATATGTAATGGTGTTCGAAGGAGAAATGCAATATAGAAATCAAGTTTTCTGTATCCATTCTGCTATTGTACCATCATTCTTGTTAATAAAACATTGATGTGCAATTTAGTTTTTTCTCGTGATTCATATGATGGAGCCATAGATTTAGATATGTTAAGATATGAAGGATCCCGAGGGTGAAATATATTTCATGAGCATCAATTTTTAAGTCCCACTATTGATTTCTCAATTCACGTAGAACATAGAATGGTGTGTGAGGGCTTTGCGAAAGATGCATCAACAGTTTGAATCATGTTTGTTTCTATAATGGTACTCCATTGGATTTATTCAATTAGTCATGCATATAAATGATGCATGCAATATAAGACACAGCCCAAAATTGGAGTGTAGTTATGTGTAGCGTGAGGAAGAAGCACGATAGTTTTGTAGTAAATAATGCATGTAGGAAGCACCAAATAGAGGCGCATAAGGAGTATTTTGATAAAAGGATTCTCCATGCGCATCGTTCTTCCAAACACACATGCCACGCCAACGAGGCTACCAATGCCACATGTCATTCTACTTGTTTATCTATATGTTTTATTAGGGAATGCCATCTGTTTAAAGCCTAAAATGCTATTGATTAATAAAAGAGCTTATTAACAATAGCATTTATAGTACATTTTCACATAGTGTTAAGTTTGGGTTATGTTTTAATATTATATAATCAAATATACATAGTGATTTGTGAGTTCAAATGTTTGATGTGTTGTTATTATGTTAGAATTCTTTTTCATTTTTCGTTATTTCATGGAATTTAAAGTCCAAGTTTGATACAAAATGTTTGTGTAGGCCGCTTGAACAAGTCTATTTAACACTATTTGTATTTAACGTGTCAAAGAAGTCGTTTGATTCATTATTTGTGAATAAAATTTGTCATTAGTTGTAGATCTTATCTTCTATTAATATGGTTTGTTATGTCATCGAGTTTATTTTAGGTGAATAATAGATTGTGATTATTATATTTATTTATAATGAGACATATTCTAGAAACTCGACATCATGTCCTTCTTTAGGGCTTTTCTTAAAACATGGAAATTCCCTAAAACATTTGCTAGCCTCAATTTTCACACTTGGAAAGTGAAAATCCAAATGCAACTAATGAACAAGAACATGTGAGGTATAGTCTATGGAAAATAAATACATCTTATATATGTTAATAAGTTATTAGAACGGAAAAGTAGAGATAATAAAGCACAAGCCATAATTAGTCTTACTCTTTCGTATTCATAGCTACACTATGTAGACATGGAAAAATCATCTAAACAAATATGGGGACATTTGAATAAATTTTTCAGTGCTAAAATGGTTCATTCAAAATTATCATTGAAGCTCCAATTGTTCAAATTCAAGATGAGTGAAGGGGTTACTATGTCTATTCACATTAATGACTTGAGATCTCTCATGAGACAACTTGTAAAAGTTTTAAAGCTCCAATTGATTATGAGGATGCAAAAGCTACATTGTTGAATATTTTTCCTTTTAAATTTAAAAATGTTGTATTTACTCTTGGTCGATGCCTTCACAATCTTTGGAGGATATGATTTCAACTCTCTTAGCTAAAGAGAAAAGAATTATAGAAGAAATATCTAAGGAAAGTATGATGTATTCAAGAAGCAAGAATTATAGAAAATTAATAAAAAATAATGAGAAAGTTGAAAGTTTTAATTGTAAGAAAAGAGGAGACACCTCATGGAATTATAAAATTTGTATGGATAATATGCACAAAGGAAAAAAATGAAGCTAACTTGGTCACTAAAGAAGAATCAAATAATGAGAACGAACAATGAATGAGGATACGGGTATAATTCGAAGATTTTATAGGCGAGCATCGTATCAAAGGATGGAAGCAATAGAGGTTAAAGGTTGATTAAAAACCTCTCATCAATCACTAGCGACAAGATTGCTTCTATTATAGTGGTAGTTGGTTTGCTTTCATTGTTTTTTTATTCATGTTCATTGTGCTTGTTTTTTTATTTGTTGAATAAAACCATGTTAAATTTGGTAGAGAGGGACATATATACCCATGAAACCGACTCTTGGGGGATGGAGAAGATTTGGAAGTAAAACTATAATATATAGTTAGTTTTAGGAACTTTAGGAATATAGGAGAGTTTCAGAATTCGAGGCTTGACTAGCTCAAGGAATTTAACTCAAGTGAGTTTCAAGAATCTAGGAGAAATTCAAGAATTCAGGGGAGTCAGGAACCTCATTGGAATTTAGTTCACAGCTACAACTATATGAAGTGTTACTTGGTTTATGTAATGTTTTCGAAATCAACATTTACAAGATATCTCTCTCATCCAATGTTCACACTAAGGGGTGGAATGTTAGGAATTTACCTATATTTATGTTCACTTGTAATGTATTGTTACGTTATTATTGTACTACACACTCATTATAATTGTTGATTGTTTATATGGATGGTTAGCTATTGTGAGATGTTGTTAAAGAAACCTTCTATATTATAAGATCTTATGACTCATATTTATTTGTAATGTGTTTCTTGTTAGTAAAATATTGATTAATATTATTAATAGATTTTACAGGCATCTTTATTGGGAACGAATACACATTTTGTATGTGATTTTTGGTTTGCGCACGTGCGCACACTCACACACACACACACAAGAAACACACACATTTTCATCTTACACGCACTATACCTGTTGGAAGGTTTAAATTTACATTTCATTTATTTTAATCCAATAATGTTCAATTAATATATTGAAATGGGGGCAATTATAGTACCCAAAATTTTACCTAAGAAACTTGGAAATAATCATTTGGAATTTATCCCCACCTTCCCATCTATACACTTAATTAGATTAATCATAAATGCTTCTCACTTATTGTTTTTACTACAAATCCATTAATTCAATACTTATCACTCAATTTAGCTATTCATGAGTTTATGCACTATATAACGAACACATATTCATACTCATGTCCACTCGGATCCCCTTTTAAATAATATTCCAAGCTAAACATGGTCAAAATCACATGGCGGTGTCTAATCTTCCATTGATTTTTACCTAGGCCCAAAAATTGGTCTATGCACTTCCAACAATCGATTTTTAAATGAACAAGTTACCTCGGTAGGATTAGGGTCAATTAAATGAGAAATCATTCACAAAAATAGATTTAAAAGCACATGCACGCTACTCATGAATGAAATATTTAGATATCAAAAGGATCTCATGTGGATCTCACATTCAAGCACTCTATTACTCCTCGAGCATACAAGTAGGTTATCATGTTTGAATACATCGATATTGTTTCCCTTTATCTCTATCACATGCTATAACTTGCACCAAAAATCATTTCCTAGTTATTTGAGGCCTTATTATGGTCTCTCCAAACCATTATTTATTAAACATTAGCAAACATCACAAGGATGGAGAATTATGTGTTGATTTATCCCTCTTTAGATTATTACTACATATTGTAGCATGCATTTCACCATTTAGGGTTAGGTGAGGTTATTACAACCAAAAATTTGTTTTTCAGGTCTTTGAGAAAAGAGTTAGAGTTTTAAAAAAATAGCTAGTCACATAAATGTGAGCTCAAGATTTTGAGAACAAATACGTAAAACATGAACATAGATGAACTAGGTGTCATAACCCATGTTTGGATAAAATAAGTACAGGAAAATATGCCATATAGGGGAATACATTCTAGATGAATCTGCTCATGTTGGGATAATTTAACCTACACTTAATTTCCCAACCATATATTTTATAGGAACTCTAAGAACAATCTACCATTTTTATAGTTTCAATCCTATATTAAGTTTCAAGATCCTATGAAATCATGCAATCTTTCTAACCCTAACAATAATATCATGTTATTGAGATTTAAAAAGTTATGTCTTCGTATATTTCACCATTACATGATTTAGGATCTTTTTATTTACTTTAACTCTATTTATGAGTCCAAATCTTCATTACATTTTAGTGATTTATTTTAATTATATTAAACCTAATTTTTATATTACAATATTCTTACTCGTTCACACTCTCACTACACTATTTTGTGTAAATATAAAAACAACTATATGAAGCATACCTATAATACTAGTCATATTGTACTATGTTATTGACTATTGGCAATAATGAAATCTTTGTTTAGTGGATCCTTTTAACTAAGTAATATTTTAGTTGGTTCTTAAATGTATTATATGGATGCATATTGGAATATGTAGTCCGGACAAAAGAGGGATGAGTGAACCTAGGTCAACAAAAATAACATGGGGATTTATCCCTCTAAGTAATGTCATGTTTTGACAAAATTAAAATGATTTTATGTTGGCATTATTTGACAAGGTAAGTATCCACATAACCTTATATCTATTTCCATGTTTGAGTAAATATTCTTACAAAATGAGGTATAATATTTCATCCATGTATATACTATTTAATCAAAGTTATTGAAAACACTCATTGTATTGAATTGGATACATCACATTCACCCTACTAACCCACTCGCACCCTAATAATAACGAAATAACATCTCAATATAATCTTATCGAAGTCCATTATTTATGGTGGTGGAAATAATATAGGAAAGAGATGGTGTGGAAGGACCTAGGAAAATTTCATCTCTTCCGAGGCGAATCTTCTTCTCACCTTCCACCTCATTTTACAATATCATTTGAGATGTTCTTATAGAGACTAGAAAATTTGTTAGTGATTACATATTCAAAGATGGTTACTAAACATTATTCAATCATATGCATTTGTTGAGTTAGAATAAAATTGTGGCTTCGTGCTCAAAAAATTTTCCTAGGGCTAATGCCTTTCTATGGTTCACTCTCAAAAGAAATATTGTGACTTAAGAGCATTTCAATAAAATAGTCTACAACGGTCCTTCATGTTGTGTCATTTTTGAAATTGAATATGAGGATCTAAATCACCTTATTTTACAATTGTAGATTCACATGGAAAATGTGGACATGATTTTTCACAAAATGAGTACAAGATTGTATTGTCTTGAAAACATTCAACTTCTCATTCATAATTAAAAGGGGCTTGGGTTTCTTTTAGTTTAATACCTTTTGGGATATTTCTCTTATTATTATCATTAAGTTTATGGAAGGAGATGAATAAATATTTTTGAGAGAAAAAAAAACTCTCGTATGAAATATTTTTGTTTTTAAGCCATCCCTAAACTATTGATAATAATCATGCATGCATAAGAAGTAATAGTTAGCTAGAATAGAATTAGTGTAAATGTGATGCATATGTTATTGAAAGGCATCCAAAAATTATATTGCATTGAGATTACTCGAAGGAGGTTTCACCTCAAATAGGGTCATGATATGTAATGCAATTTTCTCTTGAATGCAATACAATTAATTTCCATTTCATTTTACAGTATATTTTTCCATACTTTACATTAGCTTAAGCTATTTCCAAGAAGGTATATATCATTTAGAAGAAAATATATTTTAAGGGTCATATTCTACTATAAATTAATCCATTTAGCACTCCCTGTGATTGTCCACCATATAATCTCACCTTGCCCTAATAGATTTAGGTGATCGAAAGTGATAACATAAGTGGTGACATTAAGCCTTTTCCCTCAAATTATTCAAAAGTTTTAAAACTTGCATAAAATTATTGTTTTAGGATAAGTAGTTATCAATTTTACCAATATCTATAGAGTGAGGGGTTATGCCCAAATACACAAGCCATTACACAAACTATATATTGATTTGAGTGTGCACATCTTGAATTTAACCCAAAATAAACAAGATGGTGATATTATTATTTATTATATTTGGATTGAGGGTTAAAATTTTGAGATATTTAATATTATCAATGTAATATAAATGTATGAGACCATGTTATATCTATTTTAGAGATATGTAAGATAATTTTATTAAAACAAGTGATAAATGGGACAAAGTGTGTAGGTGTATTTAGATAATTAGGCACTTAGAAGGTTTATCTAGAAGTGACATAAGGACAAGATGGTTGGAAATGATCGACAAGTTCTTTGTCTTTGAATCTAAGAGTGTAGAATGAGAAGGTTTGGAATTGTCATATGTATAAAAAATTGTTTGGTAGTTCCATACCTATTTCAATTTTTGTGTTCAATGAACTCCTAACATCATGTGACTTATTATGCATATGTGAACCTCTAATATATGTTTTTCTATGAAACCATAGGTTTCACACGTGCAAAATCCTCTATATGATCTAAATAGCTTCAAACCCTAGCCATGGGTAAGAAACCTACAAAAAAGTTAGTGGTTTGGTTGAAGTGCACCTACCTTGGTAACACTTTGAAGATGCCTTAAACCACACATAGTTCTCCACCTAACATGTGATATCTATATGGATGTAACTAGATTTAGAAATTTGATCAGTTGATAATGTAGGTAATAGTTTGGCATGCATTTCTTTCCTTGGATTTAGATGGTCTCTATCCTGGTAAGAGTGAATATAATACTTGGTTGAGTGCCCTTCATATCTATGTATGCGATGCTCCTAGTGTTGCTACTATTTTAGAGGAATTCATGAGATATTTGATTGCTTAAGGAATGTTATTTACAAGTGGTGTTCTTGATGTGCTAAATGGGTAAATGAGTGTATTTGAATTCTATACATATGGGTTCATAGGTATAATTTTTCATTAATGTTGAACCATGAGCAAAGTAATGACCCATAGAAAGATATCAAAGTGTGAAAATGATTGTTGGGTGGATGTGGATGAAATTGTTTCACCACCAAATTGCATACATATGAGAAAACATATGAGGTAAAGGTGAGGAGGAATACATGTGAAATGAAGGTGGAAGGTAGAGTGCGTGCGTACCAATTTCCCAATCCAGTGTTGATTGCAAGAACTTCCTTTTTGCTAGGAGGAACTACCTATGAATGCAAAACAAGACCACAAGAATAATATTAAACAATATATGTCATTGCACTACCTAGCGTGTGCTAGATCCGAGAAGTGTGATACTTCCTAGATGGTTGTCAATTCATTGTTTAATATAATGTATTGCAAGAAATAACGTAAACAAATATTGTAGTTGATATGATTTAGATATCTCATTCAAATACAATAAGAAAAACTAATTTAACAAGTTGGGTTATGATCAGATCTAGAGGTTGGGTAGGTAGCCAAAGTGATTAGAACATGTCAGGATCAGATTTTTGGTGGTTGTGGGTTATTTGGGTGAAGGTTAGTAGGTTGTTGTTCTCTTGGCGGGATTACCCATTACGAGAGACCAACATCGATCCGGTATGACCGATTCCAGTTGAGAGGGAAACCGACAATGGTTTAGGTTAACCGACATCAATGGAGGCAGAATGATAGAAACTCAATAAAATTTGGTTTTGGAGATTCTCTATCATTGCACGAGAGAATAGAAGAATGATGGTTTAGTTGTTAAAGAAGGTGATAAAGCTTAGAGATGTATAAGGTTAGATTTGGGGATCTAAAATATTATAGGTAGTCATATGGGTGGGTTGGCGGGAAGGTGAGGATGATATGATGCAATAGAGAATAGGATTTAAAAGAGAAATTTAAAAATGATTATATAAGTAAGTATGGAAGGATGCATATCAAAACGCACTTACTTGTATTTATAGACCTGGTGGTTGGATTAAGGTGATGGTTGATCTATGAAACTAGTGGTCAGTGCCATGGAAACTCTTCCCAGAATGCTACCATGAATGCCAATATATTCATATCAGTCTTGCTACCGGCTAGGGGTGTCTAGATATGCGAGAGGGCCCTGGTTTGTACTTGCATGCAAATCTCTCTCTCTCTCTCCAAACTTGAATAATCCTTCCAACCTCTGGAACAAGGTTACCAAAGTGAATATATGGTAACCGACGATGGTTTATATTAACCAGCATTGGTTTAGTGTTAACCAGTGTTGGTTACGACAAGAAATCCTAGTTTTTCCAAAATAGCAAATCTTGGCTATCTTTTAGCTAGTTATGCATGTTTTTCCGTGTCTAAAATGGTATTTTTCTCTTAAGTAAATGGGTATGTTGTTAGAGAAATGATATGCATCTAATGTTAGGGCTAGACTAAGTCTCAGTTAGTTATGGTAAGTAGAGATAGATTCTTAGTTGAAAGACACGTGCTAATAATATGTCCATGATGAGGTGTCTAGGTGATGTGGCTAGGTGAGGTGGTCAAGTGAGGATATTTATTAAATTAGTTAAAATAATTAATTCAATTAATCATGTGCACTATGGTATATGAATATGTAAGGTATGGTTAATTTAATTAACAAGGCTATAAGGGTGGTACAACCTAATTTTGGTGTCTACATTTTCCCCTTTTTGTCACGTAGCTTGTATTGGTAAGCGATGTTGAAAAAAATAGGAAGTGATTGCCCCATATGTGGGTGAGAGTGGGGTTTCCTAGGTGTGGGTGAAGGTGATCCCCCTCAAACCAAGAACTGATGAGGTGTTATACGAAGTGGTGAGTGGTTTGATAAATGTGCAATCGGTGTGAGTTAATTTCGGTCGGGAAGAGTAAGGGTGCTTTGGGAAAAGGGTAATGGTCAAATCAAGTAATAGTTAATAGGTCAGGGTCAAATTGGGTAATGGGTAAGGGAAATCAAATGCACACACATGTATAGACTACAACATGGTACTAGGTTGAAGATCATGCAAACTCTACATCATCCAAGGTCGATAGGTTTATCTTTAAAAGGTTAAGGTGATTCGGTATCCAAGGTATAGGATATGGTCCGGAAACACAATGTGAGTCAGTGTAGGAATTTTTAGGTATGTTCCGGTACACCAAAGGTTGGGTTGGAATAAATGGAATGGTAATAGGCAAGGTAATGTCATTAGGCCAAACAACATGGGTAACAACATCGCAAGGTATAGAGAGTACACAAGGTCAATGGTCGCAAAAAGTAGGTCAGGTCCAGGTAAATAGGTCATGGCATGGGTAAGGCCAAGGTATAAGTAAAATAACAAATCCCTAGACATAACTAAGGAAATGTAGGGGTATTTTGGGCTTGTAGGGAGGTTAAAATAAGTGTGGGTAAGGTCAAAGGGTATTGGGCAATAATGAGTTGACGTCAAAAATGGGTAAAATGGGGTGAAAATGGTAATGGCAGGTGAGCGATGCTGGTTATAAAGTAATCGACGTCGGTTTGGTATGACCAACATCGGTCAAGTTGTGTTAGGGTTAATAAAATGGAAATTCCATAGTTTATGGATTCATTTGAACATGTTATCATTTGGGAAAATGATAGAGTAGTATAGTAAGAGTGGAAAACGATAGTACAAGGTCTTTGGTGAGTTGGCGAGTGACTAACATGATATTGACATTCGGTAGGCGGGTCCACAATATCAATTGGAGATATTTTATTGGTGGCGAGGTGAGGAGTTGATTTGCAGCATGGCAGAGGTGGGTGAGGGTTCTATTTGGCCACCGGCACGAGGCCACACATACCACCATGCGAGATGGCACCAAGATTAGGTAGGATTCAATATGCTTATGTCTTTGGGTTACAAATAATGTGTTGAAATCAGTTTGGGTGGGAGTTTTATTTTTAATTTATGGGTAAAATGAAGTAAATAAGGGAGGGAAAGGTCCAATGTAGCCTAAATAGGGTTGGAAATGAATTTATGTTAGGTTTGCGCGAGGGGTAGAGTACATGTGTAGGTCATTTTAGGGATTTTGGTAGATGGTGGGGGGGGGGGGTTTCAATATGGGTGCCACGCATGGAGATATTGACGTCACCTAAGGGTGGCCGATGTTAGTTTGCTTTAGCAGTGTTGTCGGTCCGATCTTAGGTGACCGACATCGGTTTAAGTGAACCAATTTCGATTAAGGCTAAGCTGGTGACGGTCGGGATGAATGAAAAATAGGGGTAAAGAAGGTTAGGTGGGCAATAAAAATAGACAAGAGCAGGGTAGGGAGGGTATATGTAGAGTGATGGGAGTAGAAGGTTGGCATTAGTGTAAAGGATATGTAGGTAGGTGAAATGATTTTTTAGAATGGTGAGTCATGATTTCAATAGAGCAGAGGTGGTAAGTGAATTAGGTAAAATGGGGTGAGTAGGATTGGTATGGTTGGGTATAGATCGGGGGTTAATAGATAAGTGTGGGTTATCATGTTTGTAATAATGTTGTGGTTTTGTTGGATGTAGGCTAGGGACCGATTGTAGATGTGGGACAGATTACCACCTCGATTCTTAGTGATACGGCGAGTGTGACCTCGGAGGAGTGGAGGCATGTGACGGATGTTGGCCTAAGTGGGATCCGATGCTACATGTGTATAGCTCAAGATATAAGTTTGATGGTCACACTCATCGGCTTGAGATGGGACTCGGTGACCAAAATGTTCCACTTACCAATGGATGAGATCATGGTCACCCTGGAGGATTTATACATGATCCCGCGGATACTGATAGTTGGGGTGCAGGTATATTATATTACGTCATAGGTGTCATAAGAGTGATAGTGGTTATTTTTGGAGAGGCGATGGTGGATTTGAGGTACCATAGTGCGAGTCTGAGCTATGGAGATATGTATGTGGCCCATCCTCAGGAGATGTGGTTAGTGGTTTTGTTGATGGAGGCGGTATGTTGTTTTTCCTTGCCAGATGCGGAGGGTGGGAGATTCCCACAAGCACTGATGGGGGTTCTCCAGGACATGATGGAGGAGTGGGTCTATTTTTCCTAGGCACCAACATTCTTAGTGTAGTTGTATAGAGAGTTGTGGGCCTATGGGAGGTTGTGGAGGTTTAGTTTATGTTGTACCTTCCTTCTACACTATTGGGCATACGAGCACATCATATGTGTACGTCTAGTTGGCTTGCCCGACATGATTGGTTTAGGGGTGGCTTAGTCAGGGTTGGTTATAGGTGATGGGTACCACTTGGTGGAGAGTACAGGGTGACAAGGGCCACACATGATGTTGCATATTACATGTGAGTGTTGGAGGGGTTATCTGGGGTTGATATTGTTTGGAGGCCATATGTTGGATTTCCTTCATATAGGCACATGGCAGAGGAGTTGGAGGAGTTACAGTTGCTCAAGTGGATAGAGGGGTGTTGTTTTGGTGAGCACGAGATGATACCCGGTGGATAGGGTCGAGATGACATTTTACATTGTCTCAGGATGTTCCTCCACTGTTTCCATAGTATAGGAAAGATGACGTGGAGAGGCTTATGCCTCTACCACAACCGACTGTGCTGACAAGGTAAGAGGAGCAGGAAGTGGACAAGCAGATAGATGACGTCGAGATCATAGATAGATATAGGTATTGGTGGGTGGTGTAGCTATGGGTAGCACCACCAAGGTTTGGGAAGCTCTGACTTGGCCACCATTATAGTATAGAGGGATACCTTGCACGGTCATGTGGCCACCCTTTAGGCATAGCTTAAAGTATTATAGGGGCAGCTCACAAGGTTAGAGGCACATGTTACCACTTTACAGGCACATGTGGTAGCCTTGCAGACCCAGATTACATAGGGATAGGGTCACATATCACAAATAGTAGCGGGATAGGGTCCCATGCTACAGGGAGGAGGACAGGGTACACAAGTATAGGGTCTGAGGCCATCCTTAACAAGACATATCTCCTAGGTTTTTGTGAAACCTATGACACCACCTCGACAATGCCGATGGTGAGGTTCAAGGATGCCCTGAATGAGGCACGGTATTACCAGGATCATCCGACGACCACAAGGATATATGTCCCTTCCTATGCTGAGTATAGGGCATAGTGAGCATCGAGTGAGAGGAAAATATCTCGCACTCATAGCTCAGAGAGCACAGGGGGCCGGCGAGCCCAAAGACAGGAGTTAGGAGGTGAGGCCACGAGTTCATTGAGGCCAAACCTAACCTGTAAGCTAGGTAAAGATGGGACCGAGACCTATGCGAGGTGGAGAGATGTTGGCAGGGCACTAGATAAAGGGTGAGAGGAGGAGACATATGAGATAGGGATGGATACCAGGTCGGGTGATGATTAGTCACCATATATGCTCATTATATTCATTTTTGGCATATATCAGCCTACGTGCCAATGATAACAAGGATGTACATGAGATTTTTGAAGATACTGGTTTCTATTTATATACGTGTATATATGTATTAATACATAGAATCTCCCATTTATATAGTTGATGGTATTTATTAGATGGATGATGTACCTATGTTTTTAATTTCCATTGTTATTGTATATTGATGGAAACTAGGTGAATTAGGCATGATTGAGTCAAGGTCCGTAGGCATGATGGATTCTAGGTGAGTTAGGCATGGTGGAGTCAAGTATAGGCATGATGGAGTCAGATATAGGCATGGTTTGGTCATGTTTTTCGGTTTGATTTAATTTCCAAGTTTGGTAGTATAGAACATCAATGATGATGTATATGTATGTTATGGTGTAAATCTCCAAATATTTGATGTCATGGAAATATGAAATGATTGATTGGATGTTTTGATGATGTGATAAAATGGTAGGTATGTATGTTTGTTGATTGTTTAACTTCCAAGTGTTGTGAAAAATGGAAACTAAGGTAGAATGTTAATAGAAAAATGGGGGAAAATGGGTTAGGGTAAATAGTGGTCGAGCTAACCTCCAAGGGCCCCATGCCCTCGGAGTGCTGCCTACATAGCCCTAGCAAAAAGGGCCTCAGGCCAATGTATTTCTCCCATAAGCTAGGGAAGAATATGATGAGGTAAAGGGATGGTTTGGTAGGTTTTAGGGATGATTGGGTCTAGGTCATTTAGGCATGGTTGCATTTAGGTTATTTTAGGTATGGTTGGGTTGGTGAAAGAGGAATTCTTAAATTGTAGGAGTCGATGGCATAGTCCTATATAGGAAAATCAACAAGTAATGAAGAAGGTGAAGGGTAAGAGGTGACCAAAAGAGTCACCTAATTAAAAGAACCATAACAAGTCTACTGTACTAAAGGTGGGCTTATGAACATAAGACCCTAAAGGCATTGCATGATTGACTATGTTAAGGGTGAAGAAAGTCACATGATCACGAAATGTCATTTTTGTGGCAAGTCCCTTGAGAAGGTAGGAGATTAGGATGAAAAGGAAATGAGGTGAAAATGGTTGGTTTGAGCATAGCTTGGTTTAAGACAACATTCCTACTTGGCAAGATACATAAGATCAAAATAGGCAAGTCCATGACAAAAAAATTATCTTTTTCTCTATTTTATCTTGTTTTTGATAGGTGATCGATGTGGGAAGTCTATGTGGGATGAATATATTATCTCATTGTAGTCTTCGTGAAGTTGATTGATGCATGAAGCTTCGAATATTTAATTTTACTTTTACGAGAATAGTTCTTTTTTTTTAGAGACTATGTGCAAGTATAGCTAGCTTTGTATAGTTGTCCTTCAAGGGAGCAGTCTATTTATAGCGGTGAGATAGAGAGAAGAGATGTCCCTTTTGAGGGATTCATCTCTTTGTTGGAAGTTTGACTCAAGGAGTTGAATCCCATTTTTCTTTGAACTTTTTTTTTTTTTTTGGACATTTAAGTCATGGACAAGACTATAGAGGAAGATTAGGATCTTGTTTAGAAGACAAAAACCATAACATACGAGAGGTTAACTATGAAAGAGATGGTTTCAAGTGATGAATGACCATGGGATTCCATCTTGAAAAAGATGAAAAATATCCATGAAAATCATGCCATGAGTAGATCCATGGTACTCATATTGAAGATAAGGCTGAAAGGTGATGGTTAATCACATGATTCTTGTTTAGTCGTTGACCCCAAGAATAGGTAATATGAAAGGTGAAGGGTGCTCAAGGGATGAGATGGAAATAGATAGAAGGTGATATAGGATTTGATTCAATAATAGAATGGTCGAAGATGCAAGGCATTCAGGGGTTCAGGTTTGGGTTTACCTTTGAGTGAAGACAAACGATAAGCACCTGATCCATAGGTATGAGTAACGATATAGGGTCCAAGCCAATTAGGAGAAAATTTTCCCCGTTTACTTTTCTCTTCTTTGGTTATATGTTGATTTTCCTTCAGGACGAGGTCACCGACCTGGAAGGTTCACTCATGGACACATTTTTCATAGGCATGTTTGATACGTTTTTGGTAGATTTGGAGATGATCAAGAGCATTGAGATGATGTTCATCTAATAACTCAAGTTGTGTCAAATGGTCCTGGAAAAAGTCATCATCATTGAGCATGTCTTGGAGTGAGATGCAGAGAGATGGAATCTAGACTTCAAGAGGCAAGAAAGCCTCGGTACCGTAGACCAGAGAGAAATGTGTGGCAGCAATCGAAGTGCAAATACTATTACGGTAAGCCCACAAGGAAAAATGAATATGTGTATGCCAATCCTTCCCAGTATTGTCAACTAATTTCATAAGAATTTTGTTCAAGGTTTTATTGGTTGATTTTTCTTGGCCATTTGTTTGTGGGTAGTAAGGTGAAGAGAAACTGAGTTAAATTCCAAAAGCGTCACAAAGCTTTCATAAGGTTTTGTTTTTAACTTCTTGTCGTTATCAGTGATGAGATGGTGAGGAACACCAAAGAGACAAATAATGTGATGGTTGATGAATTCACAAATTTTCTCAAATTTTGTAGAAATGAGGGGAATGGCTTCTACCCATTTAGTGTAGTATTCACTAGCAGTTATAATCCATTGATGGAGTTGTGAATAATGCAGATTTATATCTCCGACAAGATCCAAACCCCATAGAGAAAAAGGTCAAAGGTCTCGTGTGACCTATAAGGCATGAATAGGTGTGTGATGAAGATTAGCATGTTGTTGGCATTTCACACGATGTTTGACATAGTCACAAAAATCATAGTTTAGGGTTGGCCAATAATATCCCAAGTGAAGAATGTATTTAGTGACAAGTAAGGCCACTTTGAAGTGACCTCCAAAAATTTAAGTCGTGAACTTCCTTGATGGTGTAGGGAATTTCAAAACTTATAAGGCATTGTACAAGAATATTTTTGAAGCCGTGCTTATAAATAAGACAACCCATGATGACATAACGAGAGACACTTTTGAGAAAGGTGCATTCTCTATTATGAGTAAGATCGGTAGGAAGAATGGAAAGGAAAGGTAGTCTCAGTAAACTACTTATACCAAAGGTCACGTGGGTTAGGTGCAACGGTATCGACGGAGTTGAAATTTGAAATAAACAAGAAGGTGATTGCAACCTCATCTTGTACTGTGAAAAATATTTTTGATTCGAAGGTCGAAGCAGGTATCTGAGATGCAAGGCGGGACATGGTATCCACAAATTTGTTAGTGGAACACGGAGTGGTTTGAAGTTAAGTAAGCAGTCAAAGGAAGTCAAAAGTATGTTGAGCTGGTATTTATACTTTTTAATTATTTCATTAAGACATTGTTATATACCATTGACTTGGTTTACGACCAATTGAGAGTCAGAAGATATTAATTGATTTGAAATCTAGGGTGATGACAGTTTGAAGGCCTAATACGAGTGCTTCATATTCGGTGATGTTGTTAGTGTAATCAAAATCTAGTTTGAATGATAACGGCGTAGGTTCATCATCAAGAGGAATGAGGATAACTCTGGTTCCACCCCACGCCAACATTTTGAACCATCAAATTATAAGGTCATTTGGTAAATGGTATCGGCCAAAGAGAGAGTAGCAATAGATTTGTCGAGAAAATTGAAGTTAGAGGGTTGATTTCGAGAGGGTGTGTGTCTGCAAGTTAGTCAAAGAATGGTTTTTCCTTGATATATTTTCTATGGATGAATTTTAGGTCGAGGTCTGCGAGAAGCATGAGCCAACGTGCAACACGTTGATGTTGGTAGGGTTTGGCATACATGTAATGTAAGGGGTCAATGTTAGTGACGATGAAGGTTTTGTGGTTGAGTAGGTAATGACGAAGTTTAGTAGTGACAAAAACTAAGGCTAAAGAAAAAAATTTCAGCATGAGTGTACCTAGTTTCCTAGTCAAAAGGGTGCAGATTCTGTAAAAAACCACTTTCTCTTTGTGTTTCTCATCATGATTAGCAGACATGGCACCTAGGGAATGGTTAGTAGCAAAAATTTATAGGTAAAAGGGTTGATCATCCTTAGGAGAAATGAGCACCTTTGGTTGGAGAAGATTGTTTTAAGGCGTTAAAGGATTTGTGGCATTCATCATCCCATTTGAAGGAGATGATGAAATGGTTGGTAGTGGTCAAAAATTTGTGAAATAAACTGATGAATAGATTGTAGCTTACCTTGCAAACTTTGAAGTTTGCTAAGATTAGTAGGCAGAGGTATTTTGAGAATATCCTTTACTTTGGCAGGATCGACTTCTATGCCACACAAAGAAATGATGAAACCAAGGAGCTTTCCTAAAAGAACAGTAAAGACACACTTCTTGGGTTGAAGGTAAACACAATACTTGATGAGACAGTCAAATATGACCTTTAGGACTGTGAGATGTTCATCCCAACATTTGGATTTGGTAAGAAGATCATCTACGTAGTCTTCCAATATGCGATGCATTATGTCATGGAAGATATAAGTCATATCCCATTGATATGTAGCACCAATGTTTTTAAGGCCAAAAGGCATGACTCGATAATAGAAGGTCCCCCAAGGAGTGATTAAGGTATTTTTATGTTGATCTTGAAGTAATTAATATTTGGTTATAACCCAAGAAACTGTCCATGAGTGATAACATCTCATGACCAGCGGTGAGATCAACTAGTTGGTCAATACCTGGTAGAGGAAAGTCATCTTTGGGGCAAGCTAAGTTGAGGTTGTAGAAATATGTGCAAATGTGAAGTCCCCCTGTTGCTTTTGTGATAGGAATGATGTTAGAAATCCATTGGGGATAGTCAATGGGTAGGATGAAGGAAACCAAGAGAAGGCACTTGAAGTTCCTCTTTGACAAGAAGGGCAATGCAAGGATGCATTTTCCGTAGCTTTTGTTTTATGGGTTTGGCTTCAGGAATGGTTACGATATTATGGACCACAATTTTTGGGTCAACCCAAGCATAATGACATAGGACCAAGAAAAGGTGTTGTTATGATCCCGGGGAAAGAAGTAAAAGCTTCCTATTTGGTGGCATCTAAAGATTGGCCTATCTTTAGAATGTGCGGGTCATCTTGAGTGTTAATATTGACTTCGATGGTCAATTCATTCAACATGGTTTACATCTCAGAAGGCAATGACCGGTGAATATAAGAATCTTCCACACCAAGGTAGGTGAGGATAGACTCATCGTCCTAACATTGAACAACATTAATAGAAGGTGTATCATCATTGATCATGTCAGGATACAGGAAGGGAAGAGAAGAGGGAGCCTCACCATCGCATTGATAAGTTAGAGGTCTAAGTTCACAAAAACAAAAGTTAGGAGGAATAGATTTAGGATCTATGGACTCTATGGGTGAAGATGGTAATGTTGGTGAATGGGGTGGGAGGTTTTTCTTCCTTAATGAGGTCAATGTGGGCCTTCTTGAAAGATGGTGTGGCAAAGCCAATGCCACTACAATATTTTTGTTTACTGGTGGTACACGAGATGATGATATGACTTCCTTGTTCATAAAAACTAAAGCCAAATCCTTTCCATGCATAGTGGTGAAGGAAAGTGTGGGCTAAGTGGTGGTTAGTGAGAGATTAGAGGTCAGATGAAAATGGTTGTGTTTGGGATGTTAGTTCAGGTGAATAGGTGGAAGAATCAAGTGCCCCATACGTTAAGTTGGTGCGAAGGTGGGGAGGATGATAAATGAAAACCTCTCCTATGTGATATTCATAATGAGGATGTTGGTGTAGGTTTCCATACTCTTACAAAGTGAGGAATGTGTTGATATTGTAGAGGAGGTACTCCCCTAGAGTGAGGCGTTGAAAAACACCCTCTAAGGGATCGGTAGTAGATATGTGGGTAGCGAGGATAGATGAATTACTAGGTGATTGGGCGGGGAGGGATATCGGTTGGTTGGGAAGTAGATGGACCGATTCTGCAGAGGTTGTTGCAGCAAAGTATTTAATAGAAGAGTTAGGTGTGGGTGAGGTGACAAAAACATTGGTGGATGGGGCTATCTGTGAAGGAGAAGTGGGGGTAATGGTAGATGCCTTAACTGGTACAAGGACATCGTTAGGTCGGTACAACATGTTACAGGTTTTGAATGGTGATGGGTCAGCTGGGATGGTATAGTTATGTCCTTCATGTTCAAATTTTACATAGCAGTGTAAAGTTGAAGGAACACAACCCATGACGTAAATCCAAGGTCAACCAAGCAATAGGTTATACTAGAACTCCCCCTCTAAGATGTAGAACAATTCCTGGACAGTGCGAGGGCCCATATGAATGTGAAGAATAATGGTGCCAAGGGTAGAAGTGATGGTGTCATTGAAGGAGCACAACATAAATGAGTTATTATGCATGCAATTTGAAGGGATGCGCATTTGATTGTATGCATGGGAGGAGATGATGTTGATGCTAGCACTACCATCGATCATAACGCATCATACACGTATATTATCAATATAGACGGAGATTAAAAAGGGCCGGATCGAGGGTCATCGATTAGAGAGGTATGATCTCCTCATCAAAAAAATTGAGGGTGGTTATTTGAAGAGTGGGTGTGGGGATAGAAGAAGGAGATGATTTGGTAAGAGAGGATACATGATGAGGGGTGAGAATGGAGGATACTAGTGTGGCATCATTAGTTAAAACTTTGATGGATTGCAAACCTCCATAAGGGCTTGTCGATGAGATTCAGAGGTTTGGATGAGATCGTACAAAGACATTTTTAGAGGGGATTGGTGTAATTGTTTTATCATTATACGATGGGTGACCCCATCAAAAATAGGGTATGCAGGTCCTCAAATGGTGATTTTGGGTGTGGGTGCAGATGGTATATTGGGCACGGGATTGGTTGATGGGCTAGTTGCTTTTTCTTTTCCTTTTTCCTTTTGGGCGTGAGTGGCAACTTGGATCATGTTAATATGAGGGAAAGAGGTAGATGGAGAAGGTATGTCATGAGTAGTGTAATGACATGATGGACAAAAACCTAATGCGGGGTAAGAGCCTTGCAAAATGAGTAGGGCACACTAGCATTTAGGTGGTGGTTTGGCCAACTCTTTGATACAGACCATGTTGATCTCAAATTTTGGAGGTGGATAAAAGGGTTGTGGAGGTGGTGATGCAGTTCATTGAAGAAGTAAGGGACGAGGGCATGTGGTGACAGGTGAAGGTGGAATAGGGTCCTCATCAAGAAGATCATCATCATTAAAATTTGCTTTAGGAGGACATAACTAGAGGAGAATGGTTTTGAGAGCCTTACAACCCTCTATTTCATGTCTTGGCACATGATGGTAGGCAAAAAATTTAGTTTCATCAAACCTTTTTGGTTTGGGTTTGAGAGGGTCATATGGCCTAAGTGGTGGTAATGTGATGGTGAGCTCTCTAAGAGGTTAGATAGAATGTTGGCGTAGGACCCTACCAATGGATCACGAGTGGGAAGTGAGTGTGGGTTTGGGTAAAGGTGTGGATGATTATGGAGGAAGAGGCATTAAATGAGGGGGAATGGGTTGGACCATTTGGCTTGGTAGGTGGTACTCTCTTAAGTTTTGATGGTATCTACTTGGGTAAAGGTGTGGTAGAAGAACTAGTAATGGAAGGTGTTATTAGTTTAACTACCCCTGTTAGAGGGTAGTGGGTTCTTGTCTTTGGATTGCACCTTCTTGGGTAAAGGTGAGATGGGAGTATGTGATGCAGAAGGGAAAGTAGATGGTGGAAGAGGACGGGTTACCCATGGGGATAATAGAGTTGTAGTGGAAGTGGTTAGTAGAGGCTGGGTGGAAGGTATGGGTTGAAGTCATATAGGTAAAGTTGGGGTTATAGTAGCTGGTGGAGGTATAGGTGGTAAGAAATGTACGGGTGAGGGTGAGGGTGTTTGTTGTGTAGGTAAATTGGATGTAACAAAGGATCATGATGACGAGGTAGGTTGCTTAGCTTTTGATTGGCCTTGGGTAGGGGTTGTTTGGCCAAGGTTGATGGGTGAGGTCCTAGGATGGACGGAAGGGGTGAAGGTGACAAAGGTGTGGTAGGTGAGACTGGTATATGTGGCCTAGAAGGTTGGGTCTTCCTTTTAGGTGGAGGAACAATTTTGGTGTGGGTTTGGAAAGATGTGGCTAAATCCAATTTGACGGGTGGATGGGTAAGGCTTGACATTGGCATGACACCCAAGGTAGTGATGGGTCTAGATATGGATGAAGATGTAGGTGTGGGTATGTTCTTAGGAATAGGAATGGTTTTAGTCGCGGGTAAAGGTTTGTATGTAGGTAAAGGTGACAAAGATGAAGCCGTTTCACAGGCATGATCGGTCAACTTTGGTTGCTGAAAATACCTTTGGATAGATCGTGGAGGTATCTGTAGGCAACATTTGCATTTGAGTCAAAAATGGGAGCCGAATATGTCCCCAAAGTGTGGAATTATCGACGTAATACAAACAATTGGCCAGCTATGAAAATAGGACCATTGTAAGAGGAGATGCAGTTGGTTTAGTGGAAATCCATGTAAAATATGTCTGTGAGATAGGGAATTGGTTAGCCTCATAATCTATGGATAAAAGAGCCAAGACTAGATCAATGAGATCCTGGAATGCTAATGGAGAATTGTCCCCAATAGGTAGTGGTGTGTCTAAAGGATCTCCCATGAGTAGGAGAGATGGTAGATGGGGTGAGATAGATTCCTCTTTTAGCGAAGGAGAAAGTAAGGACAATTCTCCTGTGGGTAGGATAGTTAATACCATTGATTGTTCGGTAGCTTGCAAGGTAGATGGTGAAACGGAGTTAGCATAAATTATGGACTCCTCCGTGGGTGAAGGGGGAGATGAAGAATACTCCTCTATGGGTGAAGGAGTGGATGAGGTATGATCCTCTGCGGGTAGAGGAGCTCATGCTAGAATTTCCTCGATAGACGGAATAGGTGGAAATTGAGGAATGGCCGATACGATATTGAAAATAGCATGGAATTCATGGACATTGCTATCATTGGTTGAAGGTTCACCATTTTGATTAGATGATGGTGTATGGTTAGGGAATGGATTCTTAAATATATGCAAGTTTTGATTTTTTGGTGCATTTGGGTTTTCCAAGACAAGATCTCCATTATCTAACATTTCCTAGACAATGTTCTTAAAAGTTATGCAATTATTGTCACTATGGCCTTTGATGTGATGATAATTACAATAGTCATGTTCCTTATACCATGTGGGCATAGGACAAGTGGGATCAAAACCAGTATGAGGTTTTATGGGGGGTAGTGTAATGGCTCGGCTTTAAGAATCTTTTCCAAGACCTGAATAATAGGGCTCTACTGATTGGAGTGTAATTTCTTTGTTCCCCCTTTGGAACTAAAAATTCGAACATGAGAAAGTTTGGAGGAAGGTTTGGCTTGATTAGATGGGTGAGATGGACCAGATTTGAGAGCTACTACATTGGCAGATCCTTTGGCTTTTAAATCATTATTTTGGGGTTTTGAAGATGAAGAAGAATCATTTGATTTGAACGCGGCATTTTTGTTTCACAATTGGATTTTATTTTCTTCAATGGCACGAATTTTCATCTTTCATGCCATGGTAAATGCTTCGTCAAAGGTATGGAAGGTTTATACCTACAGATTGGGTGAGATGTGTCTAGCACAAGCCCTAGTGAACATCTCTATAAGTTCAACTTGACATAAGTGGAATGTTAATTGGGTGATAAGACTTTGCTAACAAGCAACAAAATCTACGATAGATTCTTCGTCATACTTTCGTGTTGAATATAGGTCAAACATGGTGACTTTTTTGACTACATTGATTGAGAAGTGGTCCATGAATGCTTGAGCCACTTGGTTAAAGGAGTAGATGGAATTTGGGTAAACATGTACCAATCTAAGGCGGGTCTTGTCAGGGACATGGGGAATGTTTGTAGGAGTAAAGCATCGTCATGGGCAATTAGATAGCACCCATGTTTGAATGACCATAAGTGTTGTTGTGGATCTTCTTTACTGTTGAAATGGTTGAACTTGGTAATTTCCCAATGCACTGGGGTATGGGTGAATAGGAATGGATGGATGAATAGGCTCATTACATATTTTTCATAAGTTAAAGAGTTGAGAGCTAGAAACTAATGATTCTAGTGTCTACATATTTTCCATCATCATCCTAATGAGGTCATTGGTGGTTTTTAGGAATGGGTGCCTCTTACGGTAAAGGGAGGTTGATGATGCATGTATGATGTGGATGGCATCCCGGTATATGGGGGTGCCAAATAAGAAAACTATGAAGGGGGATAGATGCGGGTGGAAGATATCCTGAATAAGTGATAGACAAGATTGGGGGTTGCTGGTGATGTGTGTAAACAGGTGGGGTAGTCGTAATGACTCTCATGGTAATCGGGGTAGAGACTGAGGGATGGAAAGGACGAGGTTTTGAAATGGGGTGTGGGTTGCCAACACCAAGGGTGGTTGTGATGCAATTGGTATATACAAGGAAAGGGGGAAGATGGGGCCATGCTCAAGGCGGTTAGTGAAGGAATGGTCAACACCATGGGTGTGATATAAGTTGTTGGTGTAGTAACTATAGCATATGTGGGGCCTAGTTGAGACACCACATGGGGTAAAGTGGATGAGGGTAGCTCCGAGCTAGTGGTAGATGACACATAAGTGGGGGTGAGGGCAGGAGGGATAGATACGGGCATGTCGTACACTAGCTTTCATGAGGAGTCTTGGGTAGATGAGTGGGCAAGGTAGTATTGTAAGGACACGGGATTATGATCAAGGAGTCTTGTTAACTCCTCATTGCTGGTAGTAATGATGATGGGCTAAGTTTGATCCATAGGAAACATGATGGAAGGTGATGATGGGATAGGTGGGAGTGGCTAAAGACTAGCTTGAAATATAAGGTTGTTGGTTTGGCTACGATTCAACACCATGTGAATTAGCATTGACCTAGTAAAATTGTACTCTGCAGATGATACAAAAACAACAGGAATAGAGAAGGATGAATTCTAGGAGGTAAATATGATCGGTGTTTTAATTAAAAATCAAACACAAAAATTGAAGATGGTCAAACTAACCAATGAGCGATTACAAGAGGAACCGATGACGGTTATGATAACCAATACCGGTTACTGTGGGGAATCAATAATTCTACAAATGAGGAAAAACTAATGAAAATAAATAATGGAAATTGTATTAGGTTGTGATGTGAAAACTCTGGGGATATGATGATGTTTTGAGAACTTCATATAGAACAACAGATTTGATGAATGCTATCTTTGGGTGAAATGACCAAAAAGAGCTAGAACCGACACCAATTACTTATGAAATTAGAAGAAATGAAGAAAAATAGATTTTTTTGTGAATTAGATCGGATGAAACACCAACCCGAAAGTCCGAGGATGATGGTATTAGACCATGAAACACTCGAAGCGATCGAGAATTCTCCAACTATTATGGTGGAGTGTGACAAGAAGAGGAAAGTGGATAACATAACCTCACAACTCACAATGCAACTCGGGAAAAAATTAAGAAAAACATGCAAATCCTAATACATGAATTTTATTTATTTAGCTTATTTCATTTAAGACTGACTTGTGAATTTAGAATAGAAATTTTTGGTTGGGAAGGTGTCCTATAAAGAGGAAAATTCTAAAGGGTGGTTTCAGGTTATGTTTTGGTGGGGGTAGTCCTTTCTCTGAGATAATGACTAGACAGAGAAACCAGTTGGGTGCCCACTATCAATCCTCGATTGTGTGATCATTGACTTCTTCATTAGGTAAGGTGTTGTTTAAGAAGATGTGTGAATTTTGTATTTTTGTAGTTTGGAAAAGAGAGAGAGAGAGAGAGAGAGAGAGAAGAGAAAGTGCTTTCTACGGTTCAATTATGTCAACCATCAGTTGGGCATGACTTCCAGCAGTATAGGTTGCCCTCAATTTAAATGTGAGCTAATAATGCAACATACAAGGATGAAATGCAACAAATTTTATAACCCAAATTGACAATTATATTCGATGTAGCAAGTGATGAATAGGTCAAGAACATGCTCTTTCACTACTATGCAAATGTCGGAAGAAAGAAATGATTCATTTTAAACACCAAATCAAAAATTTTGTTTAGACAATTAGAAGAAAAGAATGTTACCAAGGGAGAATATTAAATGTGTATTTTTCAAAAAGAGAAAGAAACACACAATATTTCCCTATATGAAGAAAATGTAAAGAACCCAAGAGAGGGTCCCACCGGGTGTGCCAAAATGTTTCACCAATAAGTTACATACGTATGAGAAAAATAGATAAGGTAAAGGTGAGGAGGAATACCTGTGAAATGAAGGTGGAAGGTAGAGTGTGCACATTTTGATTTTCCGATCCATAATTGATTACAAGAACTTCCTTTTTAATAGGAGGAACTACTTATGAATCCAAAACAAGACCACAAGAAAAATATTAAAGAATATATGTCATTAGACTGCCTAGCGTGTGCTAGATCCAGAAATGTGATACTTCTAGATGGTTGTCAATCCACTATTTAATACAATTTAATGCAAGAAATAACGTAAACAAATAACATCCTACTTGTAGTTTATATGATTTAGATATCTCATTCAAATACAATAAGAAAATATAATCTAACATGTTGGGTTATGATCATATCTGGAGGTTGGGTAGGTAGCCGAAGTGATTAGAACATGTTAGGATCATATTTTGGGTGGTTATGGGTTATTAGCTTGAAGGTTATTAGGTTGTTGTTATAGGAAGGAATACAGATAGAAAGACCGACGCGTCGATCCAGTATGACCGATGTCGGATGCAGTATGACCGATGCCGGTTGAGAGGGAAACCGATGATGGTTTAGGTTAATTGGCATTGGTAGAGGTGGAATGGTAGAAACTCAATAAAATTTGGTTTTGGAGATTCTCTGTGATTGCATAGAGAATAGAAGAATGATGGTTAGGTTGCTAAAGAAGCTGAGAATGCTCTAGAGATGTTTGAGGTTGGATGTGGGGAGCTAAAATATTATGGGTAGTCAGATGGGTGGATTGGCAAGAAGGTGAGGATGATAGGATGCAACAGAGAGTAGGATTTAACAGATAAAGCTAAAGAAATGATGATCTAAGTAAGTATGGAAGGATGTAGATCAAAAACACTTGTATTTCTGAGACCTAGTGGTTGGATGAAGGTGATGGTTGATCTATGAGGCTGGTGGTCGGTGCCACGGTAGTGCTTCGAGAATGCTACCGTGAATGCCAATATCTTGAGATCAATATTTCGGTGTTAGCCAGAGGTGTCTGGATACGTGAGAGGGCCCTGGTTCGTACTTACATGAAAAATTTTCTCTTTACAAACTCAAATAATCCTTCCAACCTCTAGAACAAGGTTACCAAAGTGAATATATGGTAACCAACAACGGTTTAGTTTAACCGACATCGGTTTAGTGTTAATCGGTGTCGGTTACGGTGGGAAATCCTAGGTTTTCCAAAATATCAGATCTTGGCTATCTTTTGGCCAGTTCTGCCCATTGGTCCCGGGTCTAAAATGGTTAAAGCCGACATCGATTACGGTGGGAAATCCTAGGTTTTCCAAAATATCAGATCTTGGCTATCTTTTAGATTACGCCCATTGGTCCCAAGTCTAAAATGGTATTTTTCTTTGAAGTAAGTGGGCATGTTGTTAGAGAAAGGATAGGCATCTAATGTTAGGGTTAGACTAAGTCTTAGTTAGTTATGGTAAGTAGAGATTGAGTCTTAGTTAAAAGAAACATGCTAAGTATAGGTCCATGATGAGGTTTCTAGGTGATGTGGCTAGGTGAGGTGATCAAGTGAGGATATTTATTAAATTAATTAAAATAATTAACTCAATTAATCATGTGCACTATGGGATATGAATATGTAAGGTATGGCTAATTTAATTAGTGGGGCTATAAGGGTGGTACAACCTAATTTTGGTGTCTACAGAAATCACTAGTTTGGGATCAAATCATTGGATAGTTTGATCCCAGCATTAATAGTTCACTATAGCCAAATGTTGGGATATAAGAAAGTTCTAGGAATTATCTTGGGAGGAATATACTTTTACATTGATGCAAGTAGTTTTGTGAGTGACTCAACAATGTAATTAAGGAGAGAAGGTCATGTTTAGGATTAATGATGGAAAAGTGAGCTTAGAGTGTGCGTGAAAGCCATGATTTAGGGATAAGGAAAATGGTGTCATTACCAAGTGATAAATTTCAAATTTTATGTGTCTACGTTTCTCCTCCTTTAATTATGAAATGAAATTTCATGCTCAAAGTGAAACATACCTAAGTGTGTACAAAAAAAATTTCTTTTCTTAAGGATTTTGAGTCTCTTGAGTGTTGACTCAATCTCCATAGGACTTACAACACATAGTGTATCCAATATCCATAAAAATATTTGAACCATAAATCAGATTTGAAAATGTAATTAAAACATTGTAACTTACAAATTTGAAAATTAAACAAAGGAAGGAAGGAGTACACATATTTCTCTTGTCGAAGAAGGTACTTAGTGAATTTTTGGACAAATGGATTGGAATTGAGACACTAGAGGATTAGGGGTGATCAATCCCCAATTTTTAATGGAGATGATAGAGCCATAATAAAATTGTGTCACTTGACTGACACCAAAAAGAAGGGTGTCATAGGGCCTTTTAGTTTCCCAAAGAACCTTCTAGAAAGGGAGGAATCTCATAGGATGTATAGCCATTGAAAAATCCTCCCAAAAGAGTGAGAAGAGAGTGTTTACAGAGATTTATGGTCAACATGGATCACATCATTAAAAATGTATCTAGGCCCACATGTGTCAAATAACACAAATTCAAAAGGGAATGAAGTATACTCATTCCCCCACCATGCGATGTCCCATGTGTATCAAGTATGTTATGTTGAATATAGATAAGGAGGAGGCCTACACCCTCATACCATGTAGTGTAAAAGTTCTTAAGATATGCAAAGTTGAAAGGAAATGAAGCAATCATGCCCCCACATTTTGTACCAAAATGTAGTAAACATTGCTCTTAAATGTGCCAATTATCTCTAAAATTGTATCGCAAACCTATAAAAATATGAATCTTGGAATATTTTTGAATTTGCTACTACAATTCTACACATGATAAAATATCCCATTTTGGACAATAACATTTAATGATTTTGTCTCGTATTGGAAGGTTATATACCTATGTGAATTGTGATTCTAATATGTATTTGTTCATGTTTCATGTATATCTCTATATTTTTCCATTCTATTATGAGTTATGTATTTTATCGTGTGCTTGAATTGCACAAATATATGTGTGATAACCCGACCAAATTCCCTCTCTTTTGAGATTAGTGATACATGTAAATATATCGTTTGGCTCAAAATAAATGATTTTTTTCCATGCCCAATGTAGCAAATAGTCAACATTGGAAAATATTGAGGGCTTATTCTAAGTGGACACCATAGAGATCTTGTTGCTGTAAAAGAGTGCATGGTAGAAACTATGGTATGAAGAGATAACAAACATGGCATACTAACTAACAAGCATTAAAACATAGAGCCAAACAGTACACAAACATAGAAGCATATGAGTATAGCTAAAAATGCCACATATAAGTTATTTATAGCAAAGGTAATGAGCCATAAACAAGAGACACAAGAGTGTAAACAAGCATAAGAAAAGGAAAAAGTGGTTGTAAACAAAGAACACTATTTTTGTAACATGTATAGAAAAGGCCATATGTCCTATATAATATTCCAAGGAACATAAATCAATAAAATTATAGTTGTGCACAAGGAACATGTGTTAGTCACATTAGTCCAAAAATAGCATATATTACAATATAAAAATAGCATAACGAGAATGTGAAATAACATTATGTAATGAAACAATAGCACTTGATAGTGTAAGATATGGCCCTAGATGTTGCATGGTCATTGGGTAAATAGAGAGATTCAACATCTAAGCATTGAATGGTCATGTTTTTGTCTTGTACCATGCTTAAATACCTTGTAAAATGCATGTGTGTAAAAATTATATAGAATATGTTATTTATCAAACCTTATGAAAAACAACATGTGCAAAGTAAAGAGCTAGAAATCAACTCATATACAAGTCCTGATTTTGTATTTTAACAATATTTGAATGTTTTTTAATTTTATAATATTTACATTTGTGTGAAAATCAATAGAAAATCAAGGCATACCCTATGATACTATTGATAGGTTGAATAGAGAAATTTGTAGATGTAGGAGGCTTAGACCTCAAATTCGCATTGTGCACCACTAGGGTAGGATGTATCACGTCAAGTTGGGGTGGTAGGACATGCTTAGGAGCTTTGTGTTTTTAGAAGGAGATCTACGTGAAGGCCTATGAGAGGTAGATCTTCTATGTGTATCATGAGTAGGATAACTAGTTATGGACACAAAAGTTGGTTTTTTGTTAAAAATGGGAACATGTAAAGGTATCTCATATGGGATACCCTTAACCGTAAAAAATTGATTATAATAGATATAATTAAAAAGTATCATATTAGGGATATCCTTAAGTTATCAAATCCAATGGCATCCTAGAATCATGACACATAAACCAAAAGAAAGCAGAACCTTGAAAGATATAGCTATAATAGCATATCCAATAATAAGAGGGAGAATAATGTTCACAAAATAAGTATTAGTATCGAGTTCATCTTAAGCATTGTGATGCGATATTTTATTGTGTTATTGGAGTTTCCTCCCAAATATGATTTGATAAAATTAAGGTACTAACTACTCCAAAACAAATCTTTGACTCACTTGGCTTCTAAACTCTTAAGCACTTGATACGTCCACACTTCCTCTAAAGTCTTTCTTCTTATAAATGAGGCACACTTGAGTGGAAATTTCAAGTAGGGTAGGTAACAATACTCCACCACCTCGCGATGCACAAACTCCTTCAATGAACCTTAGTGAGTCACAAGCAGTCCCTCAAGGATCATTTTAGTGGCGAATATTCGTAATATGGTGAAAATTTCATTTTAGGAAATTTTGAAAAGGAAAATTTTTCAAAGAAGGTCACTGTCCTGTTTGCCTAAAATTTAGAGTATATTTTTTTATGGGTCAGCTTCGCCTACATTTAAAAACATCTCCTATAAAAACCTAGGTGATTCGCTGGTTAGTATACTACCACCAGTACCTTACTAAGTTACTACTAGTTGAGCTACTGGCATATCAAATATTGTGAACTTGCGTACTCTAAGCACCAGTCCACAGTGTAGATATGTTTATTGTTTAGTAGTTTGAAGTCGGGTGACATGTGCTATTTTCTGACACGCGACTAGTAATATTTTTTGACGCATGAAAAATGTTTTCTGTGGACAGGCATGTAGACACCTAAAATATGCTTACACTTAGCATTTCATCCAATTCAACCAATTGACAACACTTCATTAATTCCCTATTCTTCACTCCATTATTAGATGCCCATTCACGAAACTCTTTCGGTTGTATTCTTCCTATATTCAACTTATTTGGCTAATATCTCTCTTATTAGCTAAACATTCCTCCTTTTGACCATTCAGAACCTCCCTAGTTCTCTCTATACCACTTCTATTGGCTTCCTAGGCTATCTATCAGTCACAATTGGTTATCTAGACCCCTCCCAACTCTTAATGAGTCTCTAATCACTTGCTAATCAAGTTTAACTAGCCTAAACCCTAGTTAACTAGCCTAAACCAAGCTTAACTAAGCCTAAAGCATGTTTATCCTAATCTAATCTAAAATTGATTTTTGAGCTTTAGTCCCACATGCACCCAAATTCCAAACTCTCCCAAGTGGAAAACTATAAATAGAAGGGTCACCCCTCCCTCTCAACCTTACACCTTGTTTACATAACAAAATCTCTCTCATATTTGGAGATCTTGGCATTAGAAATCATTTTTGATAGCTTTAAGCTATAGAACATTTGGATCTTGGCCATACTCCATTGTTAAGATCTCCTCCATCTTGCATCAATCGACTCCAAATATAGTTAGTAAGGGAAGATCTAAAGCTTAGCCATGTAGCCAACTTGGAGAGATCTCTTCATTATTTTGGGAGCAAACAACACATGATTTGATTTCTTAGAATCTAACGAGGTTCACTTTCATTAAGCTTTCATGGAGTAGAGAGTAGTATAAATGCTAGGGTTTGAATGTTTGTTTCAAATTTATATATGCATACATAGTTTTTTGTTTAGCTCTTATCTCATGGTGCATGGTTGAGTTTAGTCAAGCTTTTACTTTCTTTAACCTTTTTCATAGCTTTGCAAACCTTTCCATCACATACATTTGGCACACCGGTGGGACATGAAGTCCATCCTCCATTAATGGATTCTTTTTATGTAGGCGAATCATCTTTGTTCATATATATTTTGTGGGTTTGAACTAGAAATAGGCTTCTTTGACTAACAAAAAAACTTGTTTGCTTTTGAAAATTTTCAAATTTTGTGATTTTTGTAGGTTTTACAAGGGGTACGTGTATGTGTCTTGAAGGGGAGTGTCTCCATAAAATAGGGCACGTACCATTTTAAATAGGTGCGTACGTGTCTTTCTAGTGAAAAAACACCTACGTGCACATGTAGGTGTCATTCAAGGCGCATACACATGTTTCGGTGTGAAAACAAGCTGCGTGCACACATATCCATTGAAATAGGCATGTATCTATCATTTTGGGTGTGTCTCCATCATTGTTTCTATTCTTTTAGACTAAGGCACGTCTCTTCGAACCGGGCGCATATCCATTGAAACAGGCGTGCACATGTCATTCTGGGCGCGTATGTGTTGAACTGTGTTCACTACCAATATTCCAGAGGCCGTAACTTTTTCTCCCGAACTTGAAACAAATCCATTTTTGTTGCATTGGAAAGGTATTGAAGCGAACTATGCAATGAAAACATAAAATTAGGATTTTGACTTACATAAAATTTATGGTTTACATTATTAGATAACTATTCATTTTCTAACGTATCTTAAAGTTTGAAAAATTATTTTCTTGGCTATTCTAACACTTTGAAAGGTTTTGTGGCACTAATCAATTATTTGTAGGGTTATTTTGGTCTTTTTTTTACTAACTTAGTTAAGTTTTTCATTTCTTAGTTGATAGAGGTTTTTGAAGTGCGTATGCTCTTCCCTCACACCTTCTAGGTGATCTTGGGAACCAAAACACTTCCAAAATCCTCTTCTTACTTTCAAAAATACTTACTTTATGATTCCTAATGGATGGACATTTAAAAATTGGTTAAAATGAACTCAAACTTTTGCAAAAATGTATTTTCCATAAACTTGTTTTAGTTGATTTTTCACGTTACGTATGCTCTTCCTTCGTACCTTTTGGTGATCTTAGGAATCAAAAGCAACACACAAACTCTCTTTTGATATCATGATCTTGTATGGAAAACTAACTCTTCACTTATAGGGCCTAAATGCTTGTCAAAGAAAGGTGGAGTCAAAAAGATCATGAACCCACTAACACATGTTTTCATGCAAATTGCCAAATGGTGTGTTACTTAAAACCAAATTAAGCTAAGCAAGATAAAAAACACACCACTCCACATCCAACTGTATTACAGGTTTCAGAAAAGGGTATGTCCCTATCCACTCAACTGGAACATAACCCCTTTGGCATAACGCCTTAAGCTACAACAATGGGGGTGGTTCCAGGAACCCTAAAGTAATCCACCGCTGAGTAACCTCGTGGATGAAACAAGAAGCACTTTGCTTACCCACTTGACTAGTTTTTCATTGTGAGTTAGAATCACAAGTTGTCTGTATCGTGACCCTAGTAAGAGTACATGATGGACGCATTTATTTCCCACTGTACTTGAAGGGGCAAAGTCAAGTTGCTCAAATAATTAGTCAAAGTGTAACTTTTCTTAGTAAATCGTGCCCACTCTTAGACAAACTTGAGGCACCTAGTTGAGAGATCTTGTTAGGGAGGCCATTTTGTCTTGGAGACCACTTTACTAGTCCCTTGTTGCATCGAGCCATCATGAAGTGAGGACTCATTTGGAGTCTGAACCTTTCTTCTTGAACAAGGAAAAGAGCCCATGTAAGTTTGAGCTAAGTGTCTTTCATCACGAGAACTAAACGATGTCTCACTTAGCTTAGTTTCTTTCTTGCCTTCAAACAAGGTGAAACTCTACCCAAGTGGTGCTTAGTTTATTTCCATCCTTTTTTATCCATACCCTTGCATTCTCGCTTCCCATTTGGAGTGAGAAGGAAGCATACCTCGCGATTCTTATCAAAGATGGTATTCACCACTTTTTTGTCCATTTACGCCCATCCATGTTTACGGCTGGGTTGTTAAACATCTAAAATGCACAACTACGTTTTTCATATCTTTGATAGTCCTTCAATATTGATTTCAAGATCATGTTCATAGTTAGGATTGGCTCACCATTTGATCTCCCTTTGACGTGTTACCTTGTTTACATTGTCTTGACACAATTAAGATACTTATGTCACGTTTCTCATAAACATGATCTAGTGTATCGCATTGTGGCATTACATTGCCCACATTTTAGCACATTCTTGGTATAATTTGAATTAGTTTGATTTCAAACATTGTCCCAAATCTTGAAAAGTGTCACTTACTTTGTTTGTGTCATTTCGATGCCAGTTGGCACTAATATCTCACTTCATCGTAAAGCTTGATTAACATGTCTAATTGGTGTGGTTACGTAGCTTACATTTGTAATCCTCTCCCTTTGACATTTAGGCCTTGTTGGCTGCTAAAATCATCATGGTATCCTTTGATTGGGAGTCACCTCTACCCTTTGTTAATATTTACACCTTGTTCATTTTGAGCTTGACGTAAATATTGACATTGTGTTGATCATCTTTGCATCGAACTATCATTTTGCACACACATTTTTAGGGAGTATTTCCTTATTGATTGGCTTTGTGTTTCACACTTGCATGATTGTTCCTTGTGATTATTCATCCGGAAAACTTATTTTCTAGGAAAATCCTTTTGATCTCATCGATATTGCATCATCACGATGTCTATTTTCCTTAGACCTTCTTCAGAAAATCACGCACGCATATCCATACTTACGAAATGTCTAGTTGGATGTCATTATGCTTCCCTGAATCAACATGTCACTTCCTTCCCTTTGAAGGAGTTCCATCCCACTATCTAGATCTAGGAATTTGTACCTAAATGACACCAAAAATGACTGATTATCACATGGTTCCTCATGTTTACGACAATATAGAATCTAGGTTTAGGTATTCAAATCAAAAGATTCCCATTACAACTAAACCTCATTTGGTTCTTCGCGCTAGAGAGATTGTTCAGGTACCATGTTCCCCACCTTCATCCCATAGTCGGTGGTATGGTTTGGATGCTTTTGATCCAAATTATTAATCAGTTCCCCCGCTCTTCTTCCGATCCATCTCCAAACTACCATTCGGATTCCTACTCTTCTTCTAAAGATTTAGATCCCAACTATTGTTCGGATACCCCTAGATCAAATCTTGAATCACAATCCTCCCTTCCTTCGGAGGACCTTTATTCCAACTCACCTCAATTATGTCTTCCTCATTTGAAGACTTGTGTAACTCCAAGTTCCGTCAATCAAACATCTAATTGAGTTCTTGAGTCATGGTCCTCCCTTTCTTCGCAGGACCTCCTTCATCGTAGTCCCGATGACATCTTCCTTCGCCGAAGAGTTCCATGACTTTGATTCCCTCTAATCAATCATCCAATTCGAATCCTACATTGTAACTTAACGAATGACTACATGATCCTATTTCTCTCCACATTAAGTCGTCTTATAGAAAAATGATATAAGACCATATATAAATCGTCCACTCATGAGACGTTTGCCTCTAATCCGAATTCCTCTCTTGAGTCATCTTCTTTTTCAATCAATCTTCCCCGCTTATCAGATCCATTTCTTCTAGTCAGCCTCATATGGTCGAAGAAAAAAACCTCTACTGATTGATTTCTCTCAGAATGAAGGAACAATTAGAGTACATGAAGATATCCTTCTAGAGGATTGCAAACAAGGGTTCTTTCTTGAACTTGATATGCTCAAGTATTGGAGTGAAGAAGTTGATCCCTTTTGTCAAAGCATAAAGGAAGAGCCTAAGGTCATGGAACTTGATTCTTCTTCTGTTATACCATCTTCACCTTCTTCGAACATGATGAGTTTCGGGGTCTAGTATTAATCCATGGCTTATTTGCTCGTTACCAACTCATTCCTTATCTATCATCATTCCTTAATCAAAATCTCTCCTTGGGCCACCACTAAGTAGCCCATCATATTGTTCTATAATGAAGCCACCCCTGGGTAGTCCTTCATTTTCTACTTGTGGGTCACCTCTTGGTAGCCCATTACCTTCTATTCTTGGGCCATGTCCTAGTAGCCCTTCATCCTCTTCTATCTATGGGACACTTCCTAGTCTATACTTAGGCCACACCCTAGCAGACCCTTCGCCATCATCTTCTATTCTTGGACCATATCCTTGTAGCCCAATTTCTTCCATCTTAGGGCCATATTCTAGTAGTCCTTCATCATCTTCTATTAGTGGCTCACCTCCTAGTAGCCCATCCTCTTTAATTCTTGGACCGTATCCTTTTCATCCATCACACCTTTCTTCTATCAATGGTTGTGGCAAGCCCGCGATCATTTCTCACATCATCTCTACACATCCATGTTCACTTTCTTCTCCTTCTTAAGATCAAACAAGTCATGCATCAGCTTATAATAAACCCAAATATTTTCTTAATCAAGCTCGAGTCAAAACTTCCAAGAGCTCAAAATCCCCAACAACTTGAACAATCTCAAAATTATAAATCAAGCACGATTCAAGAACGCACACCAACGTAACCATCAAGTATGGCACAAAGTGCATAAACCTATGGATAGGGAACTCAAGCTCCCACATACGAAATCCATGTTTCAATATAAATCACATTCATTTGTTGATTACGAACTCACCACGATCATCGAGATCGGGATAATATGACTCTTGATAAACAAACACGCCTAGTCTCCCTTATCAAGGAAGTCGCAGACATCGTTGTTAGATCTTACCACGCAGAGTGAATTTGTTAGTCCCAACCTCCTAAAACTATCAAAAATATAAAAATCAAAATAATTCAAAATACAAAAACATGAGAAAACATACAAAAATCAAAGGTACAAAGATCAAACATTGTAATTAGGTATTGTGTACACATGGATGTTGTTTCTTCCTTTCCTTGTTATTATTCTTCGCATGTCTTCCTGCCATTTTCATCCCTTCAATGATATTTTGGTTAACCTATTCACACACATTTTGTGACATTTATCTCTATGGTATTTGTTTGACCTTAGTCTTTTATCACCTTGGTAAATTAAATAATGAATAGCCTCTTAGACATCCTATCACATTCAACATATAATAAACTTATTGTGAAATTTTTTTGGACATACTTGTTGAAACTAGCCAATGTCACCATCACAATCACCTCTACCTCCTTCCATCAAGTCATCGGTGGTTCTTAACACCTTGTCAAACAAGAGAGCTAAAATAAGTTTTCAAAAAGAAAAAGAATCAAAATCAATCAAAAATCAAAAGCACAAAGCTACAAAGTAAAAGAAAATTGATATATTACTCTTTCTTGAGGTATTTCCAATAATCTCTACTAGTTTTATGGACACTGACTAAGTAGAAGAGAAATGTTGTGATTAGAATCAAATGCATCTCCATTGGGCTTATGGATGGACGCAAGCTAGAAGCGGAGCAATGTATGGCTATCCTTCCACTCTCCATTCACAAATAGCCTATCACCTATTAAAATAAAACATTCCTACACATTGGCTAGGTTTTCCTCATTTGTTTCCTATTAAATCTTCCCTTCAAGAGGTAATTAAATTCCATGTGCACACATTGGATCTCTATGAGTGAACATGATTAGTATGTTACCAAGTGTCTTTTTTGGACCTTGCTCAAACTCTTATTTTATTCCTTATCTTGTCTAACAATTTGTGCCTTTGGCTAATCACTTCTTCATCACGAGGCTTCTAAGCTACATTCACATCATTCTTCTACTTAGTTCAAAACATCCATATGTATAAGATTGCCTTTTTGGCATTGTTTTGGACACCTTTGTCCCTTTTCACAAAAACAATATTCTCCTTCCTTTCTATCATGTTCTTTTAGGAAAACTTACATTGGGGGCATCCATGCTTCTTCCCACAACTTCATTGGTTTACGTGCATCATCATGTTGAACCTATCCATAATGGCCTTGGGTCCGAGAGAGAGAGGGTGAAAGAGAGCCTACACTAAGTGGTGATACACCAGAAAAGGAAGTGGTTGATCATGAATCCAAACTACCTGAAGTGGAGAGAGGTGAGCGAGAGGAGGGTGGACAAGATGCACCATGACAACGAGATAAATGTCATGGACACCACTTCAAGACCCATTAAGCACAACTCAAAACCTATAATAAACATCAAAGTATGCATAGTATACCCTACAATGATGAGAGGTAAGAAGAGACAATAAAATAAGAAAAGGATGGACAAGATGCATCATGAAACAAATTTTATTGCTCCAAAAGTTCACATAGTACATCATTAGTGGGAAAGAGGAAAGAAAATGCCATTATAGAGCCATGAGAGAGGCTTAGACTCCACATTCTACCCTAAGGAAGAAAGAGAGAGGGGGAGAGAGAAACAATGACCAACCATTTGAATATGCCCCTCTTTACAATATATAGAAGAATGAGAGAGAAGAGAGAGGGAAAATTGAACTCTACTCCAACCACCCCTGCGATGCATTGAATCCTTCTCTGAAATCTCAACCACCAACCATCAATGCCCCCTGAAAATCCACCTACAATCTTTCAATTCTCTGCTCCCCTATGTCCATCTATGTTTGTATTTGCATGAAAGAAGGAAGAACGATAGATCAAATCAAATCTGATCTGGTTGTTGAAGAAATCGGATCATATATTAATGGCATGAAAGATTTTTCTATTTTTTACCCACCTAACCTTCTCAAAATTAGGGTTTCAGGCCTCCATGGCATAGAGGAGGTCGAGACCTTTCCAAAAATTCTTCTCTTTCTCAAATCTTGAGTTTCTAGTCAAAAGATATGGTTGTCTCGAAGATCAGGTCATGGGTGCGTGCACAATATTAAAAGAGTCTATCCATACCAGGGTCCATGTGGTAGCCTCATGCATCTTGAAGATTTCAGCTCCTTCCTTTCACTCTTGAAATGTGCTGATTGACACGTGGTGGCTTCATGGGCTCCTGGTTTCCTTTGTATTTTGGCTAAGTCCCTTTTGTTGGTGGAGACATGTGTGACCCACCGAGACACGTGGAGGCTTCACACACTCATTTGGAAACTACCCCGAATTTTACTTTTGAAGTTGCGTGGCCGACATTTGAGACACGTGGAGGCCTTCCTTGGGCTTTTTTTTTTTAATGACCACTTTTTTTGAGCTCGACCACGTGGAAGCTTAGCACTTGCTCATTTGAGTCTCCGCTTTGGGTCACGCCTTTGAATTTTGTGCTGATGTGACACATGTGGCTCCTTCATGGCTTGGCTCTCTATACTTAGTATTTTTGGCCTAAGATCTTTTTTGACTTTTATTGGACCCAAGACTGGACATGGAGGCTTCAGCACATTTGGGAACCCACTCTTTGGAATTTTACCTTGGTGTGCATCGATGAGACACGTGGAGGCTTCCACCGACACCCTTATACTTAGTCATTTTAATGACCTTGGCTTTGGACCCTGAAGCTTTTTGGACTCGGGACACGTGGAAGCCTTGCGCTCTTATTTTAGGAAACTTTCCGCTTTGGATTTTTTCACTTTTTAAGTTACATCGAAGTTGCTTGACACGTGGCACTTTTTTGCTAGCTCTTACCCCATTTTGACTTTTAAATGGCGACTTTGTCCCTTTTTGGACCTGGGACATGTGGAAGCTTGGTGCTTGTTTGGGGTCTCCTGTTTTGGATCCTATCTTTGGAGTTGCATGCCGATGAGACATGTGGCACCCTCTCCGTGGGTCTATGAATTTTCAATGGCCGATGAGACCCCGCGGGCTTGTGGGCCCGCACTTGAAAATTGCTGCCATTTTGTGAAAGGTGAAAAAGTTTCAAAGTCCCCCATAGACCGTCGGCCCACATTCACACTTGGGAAAAATTTCCTCCACGGCCCCGCAAACCCGCTTTTGGAAAAAGTCATCCTCGGGCCCGCCTGGCCCGCATTTTCCACTTGGAAAAAAAAAATCCTAAATCCATTTTCGGACCTGCAGCCTGCAATTACACTTGGCCCACAATTATACTTGTGCCCTTTTGAAAAGTGGAAAAAGGTCAAAATATCTCCCGCCGCCCCGCTCGGTCCACAATTTTCCATGGAAAAAAATCTTCCCTAGGCCCGCCGGCCCGCTTTTGGCAAAAAATCCTTCCTTCCCAGGCCCCTGCCCATAACTTGAAAAATACGAAGAGTTAGAAGGACTTCTTTTATATCTGAAAGGGGAAGAAATTTCCTATCTGATGGAAATGCTTTTAGGGGGCCTTAAGTGCTTAAAATATGTAAAAATTCAGATTGAAGCACAAAAAGGGGAAAAATGGTGTCAGTTGACCCAAAATAAGTGTGAGCTTATTTTGGTCAACAATTTGGTGACTCATGGGGATCACACCCTGCTAGGTGAAATGATTAGTTGCCTTGAAGCATCCATTGGGCATGGAGTCAAGAATGATAGCCTGATAAACACAAATCTGATCTAAAGTTTGAAAATTGATCCTGAGCCACTTGGAAAACTGTTGGAACTAGAGCTGACCTCACCAAATGCTACTTCCAATGTCTTGTGCATGAGCAAAAAAACACCACAACACTATGTACAAAACTAGAAATCATACATGCTCCAAGTGGAACATGTAGAGTGTGCACAAGCACTTCTTTTTAAAAAAACCTAAACCTACTCCTACACTAACCAGAGAGAAAAGGGACTCAAACAAATCCTACAACTGGCAGGGAGAAGTAGCTTCCCTTTCTCAAAAGGGGCAGCCATGCAAATGATTTGACACTGAATATGGCTACTTGTATGAGTGAAAAACTGACTATAAGCCGATCCTCCACCCAAATCATCAAGGTATCAACAGAAACAAGAAAATACCTCTTTTAGTTTGCTCTTCATTTGGATTGAAGAGGCATTGTTGATGGTGATCCTTGGTACTTTGGAGCTCATCCTCATGCCCTAAAGTGGGCATGACTAGTTTTGGCTTCTCCCTTGGCTCCAATGAAGCCAAGTACCTGATTGGGCATGGTCGATCCTTTGGATGTGCCCATTGTTTCTAAATTTCAACTCCAAGAATGGAGTCTTCTTGTTGACCTTCTGGGTGGATGGTGTGAGAGAGATGATGACATCCTCTTCCTTTTCCCTTCCTCCTCCTTTGAAGAACATGGAAGATTCATATCTTCCAACCTTGGTTCCAGAGAGGGTTGTATGAAGTGTCAGGTTGTTGTACTTGAATGCTCTCCTTCATGGCAGTAGCTCATGTGCTTGGAAGGTGGATGATGGAGGAGAAAATGATGTTATCTCCTCAAGGCTCCTCTCCATCAAAGCAATCTTCCAAGTCTGATAGATAATCTACCTCCTTGTTGTCCTGTTGCATGTGCTTGACCTCCTCCATGGTGTCCTCTTGATCTAAACTTGCTCACCATGGTTCCCTTCATCCTCAAACATGAAGTTTGAAAGATCAAACTCTTCTTCAACATTAGAGCTTGAAGGGGATGAAGTGGGAGGAAGAACTGAAGGTTCTTTGTGGCCTACTCCACACTTGGAGCCTCTAAAACTATATGGTCCTCCTCCATCATGGGTTCATCAATCAAATCAGGCCCTTCAAATGAAAGAAAAAAATCTTCAATAATGCTTTCTTCACTAAGTGGCCTCAACTCTGATTTGATCTCTCCCAGCTGCTCCTCTTCAATGGGACTTGGAGCTGGTTGTTCTTCCTCCTTAATTGGTTGTGTAGCTTGGGTTAGATCAACATCCTCTTAGAAAAGTGCCATTATGGACATTGCATTCAGAAAGAAAATAGATTGTTGATCTTCTCCTTCTTGTTCTTGTTCTTCTTCTGCTACAAACTCAGCCTCTCCACCACCACTGGCTCTTCAACCTTGACCTCCTCTATTGGCTTAACCATCAAGGGGATCTTTGTAAACCCAAATCTGGCAGCCCAACTCTTTATATTTTCTATCATTTCTTCTTTGTTGGGTTCCTCTTCTTGTTGTTCTCCTTGACTAGATTCTTGAGTCTCTTCCCAACATGGACTTGGGAAAGCAAGAGGAGTGGTAGGTTGGGTTCAACTAGTTTTACTATTGTTTTTGGTGGAGAGGGAAGTGGAACTTCTTTTTTTTTGAGGGGATGACTACTTGGAAGGGAAAAGGGTAGAAGAATTAAGATGAGATGGAAGACTAGGAGATGGAGAAGGGAAATCAACACTTGGGGCAGCAAGTGAGGGGCTTGACTCTTGACCATGCTGAAATGATAAAGTTTGAGAAAGAGAAAATGAAGGACAAGGAGCTGGTGATTGACTTACCCATTGACAAGGTTGTCTCACACTTTTCTCATATGCCTCAATATCCTCAATCCATTATGCAAGTTGAGGCAACATTTCAACCATGAAGTCAACCTTCTCTGAGGGTTGTAATGTCTTGGCATAGGGCGGCCCATGGACAAGGTGCCCTATAGCCAATTCTGAATGCCTTTCATCTTGTGTTGTAGCCCTAGAATGCACCATGTATGCCTCCATCCCTTGAATCTTCTCCAAGCAAATCAACATTTTCCATGTAGTTGTTACCATCATATGCATCCCCTTGTTCTTGATAAGCTCCATGGCCAAATTGGTTTTGACACTTGCTCATATGGGTAAGCATAATGGTTCTGGATCTGATCATAATGCTGATCTGGAGGAGTTGGAAATACATTGGAGGTGGACTGCATTGTTGCTACTGTAAGTGTGAGTTCTAAGATGGAAATGAAGTCATGATTACACAACTTCATGGAATGGAAGAAAATGAAAGAGATGGAAGAAAAATGGATGAAAATGGATGGGAGAAGGTCTGCAACTTTAGAGATGGGTTGTTGACCTAGATGGAGTCACCAGATGTGCTTTGCATGTGCCTCAAAAGGCTGAATCTTAATAGAACACACCAACTTGCTAAGATGAAGTGGTAAGGTGCTTCAGACCTGTCCCACTGGGTGTGCCAAAACTATTAGTGTGGTCACATGGTGGCTTAAGATTTGTTGTTGATAATGAGACACCTGGAAAGATGAGAAAATCTAACCTCAGTGTCCCACTAGGCATGCCAAAACTATTAGTGCAAAATCACAGCACCCCGAATGGCCTCGAGTTTGAAAGTGGGGCATTCGGTGTGATTGCACAACATTGGACCATCTCTCAAGTTGTGGGACTTGCGGACTTGAGATGGACCTCCAGAGAAGGTTGGTTCCTGCTTCCTAATCTACCTGCCACAAGCTACTCCAGTGCAGGAAAACCTAATCTAATCTAATCCTAATCTAACCATTCCAAGGGGGAGAGAGAGAGAGAGAGAGGTGAAAGAGAGCCTACACTAAGTGGTGATACACTAAAAAGGAAGTGGCTGATCACGAATCCAAACTTTCTGAAGTGGAGAGAGGTGAGCAGAGGAGGGGTGGACAAGATGCACCATAGACCAAAGATAAATGTCACATGGACACCACTTCAAGACCCATTAAGCACAACTCCAGAACCTGCAATAAACATTAGAGTATGCATGATATACCCTATAATGATGAGAGGTAAGAAGAAGACAATAAAATAAGCAAAGGATGGATAGATGCATCATGAAACATATTTTATTGCTCCAAAAGTTCACATAGTACATCATTAGTGGGAAAGAGGAAAGAAAATGCCATTACAGAGCCATGAGAGAGAGGCTTAGACTCCACATTCTACCCTAAGGAAGAAAGAGAGAGGGGCAAGAGAGAAACAATGACCAACCATTTGAATATGCCCCTCCTTTACAATATATAGAAGAATGAGAGAGAAAGAGAGAGGGAAAATCAAACTCTTGTTCCAACCACCCCTGCGATGCATTGAATCCTTCTCTAAAATCTCAACCACCAACCATCAATGCCCCTTGTAAATCCACCTACAATCTATGTTGATTTTGGTTCCCCATGTCTATGTTTGGCGTGTTGAAGAAGGAAGAACGGTGGATCAAATCAAATCTAATCTAGTTGTTGAAGTGATCGGATCCTACATTAATAACATGAAATGTTTTCACTATTTTTACCCACCTAACCTTAAAAAATTATGGTTTCAGGCCTCCATGGTGTGGATGAGGAGGTCGAGACCTTTCCAAAAAGTCTTCTCTTGCTCAAATCCGAGTTTCCAATCGAAAGATATGGTTTTCTGAAGATCAAGGTCAAGCATGCAATATTTAAAAGAGTTTATCCATACCGGGTCCACGTGGTAGCCTCGCGCATCTTGAAGATTCAGCTCCTTCCTTTCGCTCTTGAAATCATTTCGGACTGACACATGGAAGCTTCCATGAAATCCTCGGTTTTCTTTATATTTTCCTAAGTCCCTTTTGCTTAGCGAGAGCCAATGTGCCCGACCCAGAGACATGTGGGCTTCACACACATTTGGAAAACCCCCAATTTTACTTTTGAAGTTACGTCATGTTGACATGTGGAGGCCTCCCACTAGACCGCCTTTTTAGATTTTTCAATGACCACTTACCTTTTCGGGCTCTAGACACGTGGAAGCTTGGCATTGAGTCTCCTCTTTGGGGTCTACTTCATTTGGGCCACCTTTGAAATTTGTTGATGACATGTGGTGGCGTCCTCCGCTGGCTCTTCTATCTTTGTGATGATTCTAAGTCCCTTTGACTTCCATTTGACTTCTGTTGGACCCAAGACATGTGGAGATTCTAGCACACATTTGGGAACCCACTCTTTGGACCTAGCCTTGGTGTTGCACCGATGAGACACGTGGAGGCTTCCCCACACCTTTATACTTAGTCATTTTAAACGGCCGCTTGTCCCTTTTTTGGACATGGGACATGTGGAAGCCTCACGCTCATTTGAAACCCACTCCAGATTTTGCTTTTTAAAGTTACGTCTTGAGAGACACATGGCACTTTCCCTGGCTACTCGCCCCATTTTGACTTTTTAACTATTGACTTTGTCTTTTTTCGGACTTGGGACATGAAAACGCTTGGCACTTGTTTAGGGTCTCATTTTGGATCTTATCTTTGGAGTTGTGCCGATGAGACATGTGGCACCCTCCACGGGTCTATGACTTTTCAATGGCCGATGAGACCCCATGGGCTCATGGGCCCGCACTTAAAAATTGCGCCATTTTGTGAAAGGTGAAATTTTTTTAAAGTCCCCATGAGCAAACCCGTCCCACATTCACACTTGGGAAAAATTTCCTGTAGCCCCATAGACCCGCTTTTGGCAAAAAGTCATCCTCGGGCCCACCGGCCCACATTTTCCACTTGGAAAAAATAAATCCTTCCCAGACCCACGTGAGCCCACAATTATACTTGTGCCCCTTTGTGAAAAGTGGAAAAAGGTCAAAATATCTCCGCCGCCCATCGGTCCGCAATTTTCCATGGCAAAAAATCTTCCCTAGGCCCTAGGCTTTTGGCAAAAATCCATAAAGACATGGAAAGGGGAAGAAATTTCCTATCTAATGGAAATGCTTTTAAAAGTGCTTAAAATATGTAAAGAGTTAGAAGGACTTCTTTATATCTCTGGAAAGGGGAAGAAATTTCCTATCTGATGGAAATGCTTTTAGGGGCCTTAAGTGCTTAAAATATGTAAAGATTTAGATTGAAAAATCACAAAAACATTCAAAAATTATGTTCAAATTGACCCAAAATAAGTGTGAGCTTGGTTCTTTCTTATTCTCGTCATAAACGACTCGCAGATCATCTTGATCTACCTCCATCAACCAAAAGCTAGGCTACTTACTTCATCTCAGACTGGGCACAACGAGTTGCGGTACTGTGTCATAGTGCACAATTGTTTTATCATTGGACCAAGTGTCCTCTATTATTCCCTCGCTTGTATTCTTGCTTGGGGCACCATCATTAACCCTTGTCGTTAATTTGAATAGGTTGGAACTAAGGGTTGATAAAAAAATATTACATTATGTTTCTCTGTTAGTTTAGCTTGTTTACTTTCTCATATTGCATTACATTATGTATGTTGCATGGAGTTAGGCATCTTTTACTTTCTCGTATTGCATTGCATTTTGTATGTTGCATGGAGTTGGTGTTTTCAACAATGGACATTTGTTTGTATATGGCTTTTCATGTCATACTACACTTTTGTTCATTCTTTTTAATAAGGACCGATGATGAAGATCATTAGCAATATGATGAAAAATAAAGTTGTTTAAAATGCATTGGATGGATGTTGGCTCAATCCCCCTTCCTCATTCTCCTTTTCTTCTATATCCCTTTTCTTCTTCTTCACACTATTCTTTCTTCGTTATCTTTATGTCATCTTTTCGATCGTCGATCAAGTTCTTCCATCACCCCATCGACAATCAAGGGGGCATCCTTCATTCTACTCATTTTTCTTCTATCCCTTCAAAATTTTCTACTTGTTTATGCTTGTCTACTTTCTTTGAAGTGACGTCACTTATGCCACCTCAAAGAGGGGAAAATGTAGACACCTAAAATATGCTTACACTTAGCATTTCCTCCAATTCAACCAATTGATGACACTTCATTAATTCCCTATTCTTCGCTCCATTATCGGATGCCCATTCATGACACTCTTTCGGTCGTATTCTTCCCATATTCAACTTATTTGGCTAATATCTCTCTTATTAGCTAAACATTCCTCCTTTCGACCATTCAAAACCTCCCTAGTTCTCTCTAGACCACTTATATTGGCTTTCTAGGCTATTTATCAGTCATAATTGGTTATCCAAACCCCTCCCAACTCTCAATGAGTCTATAATCACTTGCTAATCAATTTTAACTAGCTTAAACCCTAGTTAACTAGCCTAAACCAAGCTTAACTAAGCCTAAAGCATGTTTATCCTAACATAATCTAAAATTGATTTTTGAGCTTTAGCCCCACATGCACCCAAATTCCAAACTCTCCCAAGTGGTAAACTATAAATAGAAGGGTCACCCATCCCTCTCAACCTTACACTCTGTTTACATAACAAAATATCTCTCATATTTGGAGATCTTGGCATTAGAAATCATTTGTGATAGCTTTAAGCTATAGAACATTTGGATCTTGGCCATACTCCATTGTTAAGATCTCCTCCATCTTGCATCCATCGACTCCAAATATAGTTAGTAAGGGAAGATCTAAAGCTTGGCCATGTAGCCAACTTGGAGAGATCTCTTCACTATTTTTGGGAGCAAACAACACACAATTTGATTGCTTAGAATCTAACTAGGTTCACTTTCATGGAGTAGAGAGTAGTATATATGCTAGGGTTTGAATGTTTGTTTCAAATTTATATATGCATACATAGTTTCTTGTTTAGCTCTTATCTCATGGTGCATGGTTGAGTTTAGTCAAGCTTTGAGGTTCTTTAACCTCTTTCCATAGCTTTGCAAACCTTTCCATCGCATACAAGGTGACAAGGAGATATTGGTGACGTGCGATAAGGGTTTGGTTGTTGATGCTCGACACTCCTCTTGTTGACGCACGACTATATTGTTGTTAACGCACGACAAAGTTTTCTCTTTACGCTACGACAACAATATTTGTTGACATACGACTTATTGTATTTGTTGACGTGCGATAAAGGTTTTTGTGGATGGGTGACAAGGAGACCCAATTGACACCAAAAAATCTATTATTGATGCATGACAAAAAAATTGACGCGCGACAAAGTCCTTCTCTGACGAGTGACAAGGATATTTCCGACGTATGACTCGTGAGCTTCGACGTGCAACAGAGTTTCAACTTAGCCATTCATAACAATGGAAGGTGCAAGCACTCGAACGAGAAGACCCAAAAAGTAATCGAGAAATATCATAAGTCCTTGTTCAAGTATTTTGGAAACTTTGTTCTTTATAGATACAACAAACACGGCACCCATACAGTTTGCCATTTGGAATGAATCGAGTACAGACTTCGTAGAAGGTAATATTGAGGTGGACATACATTCTACACAAGTATCGCCTAAATGACACCTATGATGATACCATGCCGATCTTGAAGATATATACATTGGTATGCCCGAGCTTGAATATATTCATGTTGAGGTGCAAGCAGAGCGCATCAAGATATCACGCATACAAATAATTAGAAAAATGGAACAAAAATCAAATGCAAATTCGGGTTCATGAAAGAGGAAAGAAAGTGATTGTGGTAATGCTCAAAATTCTACTCATAAAAGTAAAACATTGAAAACAAACAAAAATATGTGGACACTTGGGAGGACATACAAGTTTGATTGGGTACAAATTTTTGTTTATCGAACATGTACAACCAGCTAATTTAGAAGAGATCCCATCTGAATGTACATGTACAATATGTACGTGGAAATTGGGAAAACAACAAAAATGCAATCAAGTGGACACTATAAAAACACTTTGTAGAAAACAATATTTGACTCTAACGGGGAGGATGGTCAAAAAATAAAAACACACAGTGGAAAATTGAAAAATAATACATGCATTTTAAATATGTAGCAGAGCAAAAAAATGTAAACATCTTGTGGAAAAGGGAGGAACGATCACATCACAAATTGGTAAGATGAATTAATCAAATCTACATGCAAAACTCATATAGTTCTCTACTTTATTTCACATACTTAATAAAGGAAGACCGATTTTGGATTTCCTTAATTTCAAATTTTTGTATCAATATAATGGAATGCACAACGTTCCTCGGTCTCATTGGTGCAGAAAGTAGTGCATGAGAAATGGAAAAATACCTTTCAATTATAGAGAAGGAAGATTTGAAAAAGAATGTTTATCTCTCTTTCAATTGATGAAGTGATAGTAGGCGACAACACTACATGGGTATGTATCCACGTTAATACTTTAGAAAATCATGAGAACACCTCATCTGCTAGGTGTTATGAAAATGGTCAAAACTCGTAATACCGAAAACCTACATAAAATAGTTGTTTCTCATTTGAAAGATATTGTTAGAATGACTAATTATGAAATTTCTATGAATTTGGTATGTATTGGATCACAAAATGTATTTAGCGTATAAAATGGTAAGCAACTACGAAAATGTTGCTAAAGTATAAGACCTTATAAGAGAACTTCATTCTTATATGGCAAGCATCCCAAAGCGATTTCTTGAGTTCCGAGAAATTTGCAAATGGAATTACCGATGGCAAAAACTATTGAAGGATGTTGAGACAAGATGGATTTATTTATATGAACCTGCATGCAGAGTTCGTAAGGAGTATCCTTCGTTGGTTGGTTTCATGCACAAATATCGTCATGAAGTTGACAGGGCGAGGGACTTGTCATTTCATTTAACTGATTTGGAGACATTGCTTACATTGGTTGGTATTCTTCCAATGTTGTAGGAGATCAATACATTGATGAAGCATGCACATGCGAGATTATTCTATATTGTAGATTTTATATGGATGAGAAAAATGGTATGTCAAAATTTTGATATCTTGTACACTTCCCAAGATAGTTTTGATACACCTTTTTTGATAATTGGAAATATTTATTAGATATTAAGAATCCCAGTAACTATTCGAGATTTAATATCCATGGTCACCTCTGCATCAATGTTAATGGGAGGGACATACCACTACACATTTTGTAAAAACGTCAAGCTATTACAAGATTGGAAAGAGAAGAAGTTCATGTGACACGTAGTCTCTTTGATTCATTATAGTTGAAACAAGAATAAAACTTAGAAAAGTTTCAAAATCCTTATCATCGAAATTAGATAACGTTTCTCCAAAGATAAAATTCTTGAAGCAATGGGTGTGATGAATCCTATTTTTGGGATACCGAAGGTGCTCGTGTAGACTTTGTAAGAAAGCATTTCCATAAATCCATGGGTACAATAATGGAACATTTCACAAAGACTTCAGAGGTCAAGGGTATGGAAATCAAAGGTATATTGAATGTTGATTTATTAAAGTCTCAATCAACAAATTTTACAACAATGAGGAACTACTATAAAAAGTTAGATGAACCTTCTGAGAGTGGTGCTATTACAAGGCTCTGGTGAGGAATCTATCAAAGTATTGTCTTACAAGAAGACATCAGTGAATATTTCAGATTATATGAGTTATGTCAAACAATGATTTTGGGGTCTGTGGAGGACGAAAGGGTTTTCAAAGTGCTTTATCATTTATAAAATCAAAACTAAGAAACAGGTTGGATAAAAATCTAGAAAGTTGCATGAAGTGTTATGTTTCTCGTTGCTCCTTAGAAACCTTTCCTTTTGATAGAGAATTATGCATTGGAATTCCCTTTCCAATAGAAGAGGTATAAATTATACACTACAAGTACAATTGTTCCCGATGATGAGATTGGAATTAGTGTGTTGTCACACTCTAGAAGAGAACATCGAATTTGAAGAAGCTATTGATAATGAATTGTTTCACTTTAAATAGGTATCTCCTTGACCTTACTTTTATTGTTTGTAATCTTACATTTTAACAAAGTGTTAATTTATTCAATTTTATATTAACATATTTGAATATAATAGTTTGTAGTTAGACGTGACAATGAACACAATTGTAACTCTACAGATGTAAATATTGACTAAGGAGGCTTTTTAACATATTTTGTTTCAGTTCTTGTTATCATTAAATATGTTTACAAGTATATATTTTTACATTTATATAATTACTATTTTAGATTTTTCGAATACCAATTTCCATTTTAAAATTCATTTGTTACATGCATTTGTTGAATACTAATTTGCAAGGCCTTCATAGTTCAGATCTGCATATTCTTCCACTGTTATACTCTTCTAGACTTCCACTGTCCAAACATGCACAGGTTCTCATTTACATTTTTTTAATCTTTCTGTTTTAAAAATTTGTTACATGCATTTGTCGAATACTAATTTGCAATGCCTTCAGAGTTCAGATCTGCATATTCTTCCATTGTTATACTCTTCCAGACTTCCAGACTTGCATTGTCCAGACATGTACAAGTTATCATTTGCATTTTCTTTAATCTTTATGTTTCTTCCTTAATCCACTCAATCATTATTTCATCTTTTTTTCTTGAAAACGTGGGTTGACATCCATTTGAGGAAGCTCTCACTTCTCGGGATTGACAATGTTAGGCAACTCACCCATCTATATACTAATCCATTTTTCGTGTTGATTTTTCTTGAATCAAAGGTCGTCTAACATGCTACGAAGGATGATTTCTCATTTTCCTTCCATATTCTCTATCACAACCATCTAAAAGACAAGAGGTAGCCTAAACCCTATCATATGACATTGCTTGATTTTTTACAATTATGTTTAATTTATTTTTGTATTTGCAAAATACTCGATGAAGTATTTGAACTTTGTGGGATGAATATCAAATTACATGTAAAAATCACACATTCCAAATTTTCTTAAAACAATTATCCATTATCATCATCCATGATCGTGCTTGAAGATAAATCTACATCCACACACAATTCATCATCATCCATATCTATTTTAATGTCATCATATCATTGATTCATTACAAGTAGAGAGAAGAATATTTTGAGAAGGTTTAAATGTGAAGAAACCTAATACAAGAGTTCAAATTTTACAAGTAGAGAGAAGAAGATTTTACTGTATTAAGATGTTTGTCCTAACAAATTCCATTTTTCTTAAAACAATTATCCATTATAATCATTCATCGTCATCTATATCCATTCTAATGTCATCATATCATTACAAGTAGAGAGAAGAATATTTTGAGAAAGTTTAAATGTTTCTGTTATAACACATTCCAATTTTTCTTAAAACAATTATCCATTATCATCATTCATGATCGTGCTTGAAGCTAAATTTACGTCCACACACAATTCATCATCATCCATATATATTTTAATGTCATCATCCACATCTAATGTCATCATATCATTTATTCATTACAAATAAAGAGAAGAATATTTTGAGGAGGTTTAAATGTGAAGAAACCCGATCTGAGTTTGAATTTTACAAGTAGAAAGAAGAAGATTTTACGGTATTAAGATGTATGTCCTAACACATTCCAATTTTTCTTAAAACAATTATCCATTATAATCATTCATCATGATTTATATCCATTCTAATGTCATCATATCATTGCAAGTAGAGAAGAAGATTTTGAGAAGGTTTAAATGTTTATGTTATAACACATTTCAAATTTTCTTGAAACAAGTATCCATTATCATCATCCATGATCGTGTTTGAAGCTAAATCTACGTCCACACACAATTCATCATCATCCATATCTATTTTAATGTCATTATCCACATTTAATTTCATCATATCATTGATTCATTACAAGTAGAGAGAAGAATATTTTGATAAGGTTTAAATGTGAAGAAACTCGATACCGAGTTTGAATTTTACAAGTAGAGAGAAGAAGATTTTACTTGTATTAAGATGTATGTCCTAACATATTCTATTTTTTCTTAAAACAAATATTCATTATAATCATTCATCTTCGTCTATATCCATTCTAATGTCATCATATCATTACAAGTAGAGAGAAGAAGATTTTGAGAAGGTTTAAATGTTTCTATTATAACACATTCCAAATTTTCTTAAGAGAATTATCTATTATCATCATCCATGATCGTGCTTGAAGCTAAATCTACGTCCACACAATTTATCATCATCCATATCTATTTTAATATCATCATCCACATCTAATGTCATCATATCATTGATTCATTACAAGTAGAGAATAAGATTTTGAGAAAGTTTAAATGCGAAGAAACGATACAGAGTTCAAATTTTACAAGTAGAGAGAAGAAGATTTTTTATTGTATTAAGATGTTTGTCCTAACACATTCTAATTTTTCTTTAAAAAATTATCCATTCTAATGTCATCATATCATTACAAGTAGAGAGAAGAAGATTTTGAGAAGGTTTAAATGTTTTTGTTATAACACATTCCAAATTTTCTCTAAAATATTATCCATTATCATCATCCATGATCGTGTTTGAAACTAAATCTACGTCCACACACAATTTATCATCATCCATATTTATTTTAATGTTGTCATCCACATCTAATGTCATCGTATCATTGATTCATTACAAGTAGAGAGAAGAATATTTTTAGAAGGTTTAAATGTGAATAAACCTAATACAGAGTTCAAATTTTACAAGTAGAGAGAAGAAGATTTTATTGCATTAAGATGTTTGTCCTAACACATTCCATTTTTCTTTAAAAAATTATCTATTATAATCATGCATCATCATCTATATCCATTCTAATGTCATTATATCATTACAAGTAGAGAGAAGAAGATTTTGAGAAGGTTTAAATGTCTTTGTTGTACCACATTCCAAATTTTCTTAAAACAATTATCCATTATCAGCATCGGATTACATTATCTACGTCCACATATAATTCATCATCATCCATATCTATTCTAATGTCATCATCCACATCCAATGCAATCATCATTTCAAGTAGAGAGAAGAATATTTAACTCTATTAAGATGTCTCTCACAAACCACATTCCAAATTTTCTTAAAATAAATAATTAACCATTATCATAATGCCATCACATTCATATCAAACATAAACACCATATACAATCTAGAAATTCTATAGATAATATATAACAAGATATAAAAAAATCCATAATTTTAAGTATTTCAAATTTTGAAATGTCATGACATTCAAGTTTCATACTTCGATATATAAAGTATTTAAAATTTTGAAACGCCATCACATTCAAGTTTCATACTTAAATATATAAAGTATTTCAAATTTTCAAACGCCATCACATTCAAGTTTCATACTTCAATATATAAAGTATTTCAAATTTTCAAATTTAAAGTTTCAATTTTTCAACCCTCAATCATGAAATTTTTCCCCAAACAAACTGACATCTTCTGTAGCCCTTTCCCCAATGGTTTTCCCTCATGTACTCTTTGCTTGAATAATCCCATAACTAATCAGATCTTCTACAAAGACTTTGTTTAGATTCTTTAAGATTGTTTGTTCTTCCTTTGTCGCATCTCCATGGGATACCAAACTAGCATCTGTAGCTTCCTTTGTTTTGAACAAAATGTCAGGGTCGAAGCCATTCTCTTTAATTATCCACTTTAGTGTATTATTTTGTTTGTTAACTAAAATAATATTTTCTTTCATCTTCATTGTTGCGGATACACTATTCTTCGCGGTTTCCAAGTGAACTTGGAACACCTTTGCTTGACTCTTCAAATTTTCATATTTCAACCGTAAAAAACAATGAGCTCAATTAAACATATTACTAAAATAAGAAAATTTCAAATTAACAAAAAATATTGTTTCAAAGTGATAATACTTACGACTGCTCTATCTCTTTCGGTATTTGCAATTGCCGCCAGATCCTTGTCCTTAGACCATTTGTTAAAATATGTTTGGTCTTCAACACTAATATTTTCCAATTTGTTTAATGTTTTATCTAAAATATTGTCTTTATAATTGTTGTTATACGTGATAGTCCCACCTCTTGCTTGGGTAAGTAAGGCATCCATCTTCGCAGGTTGATTATGGACTACGCAACGTATAAACCGTCCCTTTGCCAATAATTTTCATAAGCGGCTTATTATCTCATTGATTAGTACTTTTGCCCTTCTCTCCCATTCTGTGAGCTGGTGATATGAGGTACAATAAACTCTTGGACATGGGCTTGACAATCATAACCAATAGAGTTCTCTAAAGGAAATAATAAAAATTGTTCACCTTCGTATCGAAGAAGATGATGTTGATGGAGAGGGATGGGGGCTTTGAGTTGATCAACGTTTGTTACTCTTTTTGCCTTTGGGTGGCCACGATCCTATTTCATGATAAAATAAATCAATATTCAAATATTGAAATCAAAAGTGAAATGTAAAAAAGTTGAATAAATTATGTTGAAATAGAAATATACTGTTGGCCTTGAATTATCTCACGTGTATTGAAAAATCTTGTTGGGTCATTATTATCAATGTCTTGCCCAACGCAATCGATACATCGGTTGCATTTGCAAGCCAACCACCAAGAGAGAGGGTTGGAATTTGAAATGAAAAGACAATGTTTAGTGTCCCACTAGGGACCGGACAAAATTGCATGTGTTTACCAATGTTCTTTTTTCCTGAATCTTTGGTTGGTATTTTGAATCGTAATGGTGGAGGATGTGGTGGTGCCGTTGTTTGTACAGATGGTGAATGACTACAATGTATTGAAAAGTCCAAGAAAAATCAACAAAATCATTACTAAATCATATGAAAAACTATTAAACTATGCAAAAACTATGAAATTATATGAAAAACTATTCAAAACTTGTACTAAAGCAATAAAATCATACCTTGTTATTGAGGGGTAACCTGTCGTTGTACTTGAGGTGGCCATGTTGGAGTAGTAATTGGTTGTGTTTGAGTTGTGTGTGGCTGGGATTGCTAAGCAGGGTCTTGAGAATTGACAATTGCACGCGATTGAACTGAGTGAGTTGGTGAAGACGGTTGAGAAGCACGTGTATAGTCTAAAGTCCCTGCAAGTGCAGCAACAGTCGATTGCATGTCAATTCAATATGGTAAATGGTAAATTGTAAATAGAAAATGGTAATTTGTAAATAGTAAATGTTAAGGTATTATGTCTTTGTCATTTAACTAATGCAAACACTTGGGGGTTCTGCGATGAGTGAGCTTCCATTTCAGATTGCGAATCTGTCGACACCTCAGCGTGTTATTGGCCTCTTCCACTTTATGTTGCTTTTTTTCGTGGAAGGGCCTCCAAAAATATTCTCTACATATGGTCAAGATTTAATCAGATTCAAAAGTACATAATGTTAGTACTACATAAAGATTCAATCACAAGTACATAATCAAGACAATAACCATACTAAAGTCTAATGTCGAAATATAAATTATATACTTGTTCTTGAAATGGAATTGACAAATTCTTCATTGTCTTGTCCATGCAAGTAGGAATTGGTTTGTCTTTTAAATTAAAAAGAGCCTCGTAATAAAGGCCAAGGAGATAGTTTGTGGATTGAATAGCTGGTTTTTCAGAAAGTGATGCATTTGTAATGTCAGCTTTTATTTTATTGAATAAAAAGGTGCACCAATCAAATTTTAGTTTTTTTATTGTTGCAAGAATGTATGCAATAGCCCATTTTGGTATATCCATTTGCCGACCCTGCAAAACAATTCTGGCTTGAAAGAAAGAAATCATGGCAGCAAGAAAGTGGTGTGCAATTCCTTGCATATCCACACCTCGTCTTGATTTATTGACGTGAGCTACAAAAAGTCATTAGAATTAATATCAATTTGAATTGTATCAAAACAAAAACTTTCAAATGAAAATTGAAAACAGATTACACATACAATCAACATGGAAATCGAAAGTAGATTCGAGGTACTTCTTATCATTTTCGACGAGGGTTGCTTTCATTGTTACTATGGGGGAATTTTTAAACGGAAGGCCTATCAACCGATGGATATCAGCTGGATCGACATTGAATTAGAATATATGACCATCATCCATAATAACAAAAATTACCATCTTTTGTATTGTACGAGGAGAGAAGGTAGTTTAGAATGTCATGATCAATCTCAAACTGGGGCATCTTAACGAGCCCATCAAAATCACATGCATCTAGCAAATCCTTGTATTCTGTATTCATTTACAAAATTGTCTGAATGTGGGGGCACAACAAGTTCTTGTATTGTATCTTGCCCTTGGGTAGGGCTTGTGGGTTGACCAATGCCTCGTTAACTTGATTTTCCGTTGGATCTTGGTCTTGAGCTTGGGTTGCACTTGTTGGATCTTGGTCTTGAATAAGTGCGTCAACGAACTTTGCTAATGTGCGATAACAACCCTTGCTATGCATGCGTCAACAAATTTCTTGGGTTGTGTCAATAACTCTTACATGCATGCCTCAACAACTCTTAGTTGTTGTCATGCGATAATAGTCGTATAACAAGAATCGTCAAAGGACAACTATGCGTCAATAGTGAACAATACCTATTTTTTTGCATCTTCATAAAAAAAAATTCTCAGGGCACTCACTCTTGCTCAAATAATATTAGGGGAAAATTTCGTTCTCAAAAATTGGAAAATTCGTCTTTACACGAAAGTGGCTCTAGGTATATTCGTGGGGATTTTCCACCTCCATTTTACCAAAGGCTTCTTAAAATGAACCATGCACTCCCTTCAATTGTATTTTGTTTGATGCTACAATTTCATGCCCAAGTTGTGCATGGCTCCCATTTCTTTGGAGCAAGTACCTTCCATGTCATCATTAGTCATGTGACATTCCCATTTGATTATGTCCTTACGACATCCTTGTGTAGACACAAAATATATGCACTTGGGTACATTTCTAGGTCCTAAAAATGCTAGCATTTACATGATTCCTAAGCAAGAAAACTAGTAATTGACAACTCTCTTTGACCTTTTTTTGTCTTCTACACTTTTATTGGTGCACTCTTGTTGGCATTTGATTGTTTTATTTTTCTATGGCCTCAGACACTAGCGCTCAATTTGGACAATAACGTCGTGGGCTTTTGTCCTCATGGGGCCTCTGTCTCTCTTTATCTTTTTCTTATCCCTTTGGGCCCCTTTCGCTTCTTAATTACTTTTTACTACCATGGGTCGGTCTTGCTATTATCAGCTACAAAATTCAAACAAGGGAATCATATAAATACATAGTTATGCTTTCAAAATGAAGGGCCAAGCACTAGCATTACCTATTATCACCTAAGCTTGCATTCAAAGGCACAAGAACATTTCAAAGTACTCATCTAACACATCCATTCAAGGGACAAGGGTTGCATACACAACATAGGAAGGTGAAGTTTATTCTATCCATCGACACATTTTATACATTTACTACATTCTAGATCTAGCCCGCTATCAATTGTTTAACTTGTACAAGGGCATCATTGCACACACAAGCACGAAGAACTACGTGGATTACGAGACGTAGTGCGGCGCTTGGTTGTAAGTTCACTCTTCGGGTGACCGTCGGGGTCAATCTAACTCCCCATTCTACATTTTCCTTTTTAAGTTTGATGTGGTTTGTGGATATGTATTGGTAAACTTCTTTCTTGCGGAGTTACGAGCACAATCGACGATCAAGGAGCGGAACCAATGCGCGACAATCAACGACCAACAACGAACCTCCTCCCGCACATAAAAGACTAGATCTAGACTATTCACAAACGCTAACGGCCAAACACAAAGTGACTAGCGCCTGGTCGCTCCTACCCACCTTTGGGCGCTTCGCGCCTGCACAATTTTGAGTCTCGAACCTCCGGTGAGCACCGATGACACTCTTCTCGGCGTCTTTCAGTCATTTACCTACCCAAATCACTTCCAGATTGCTCAAGAATCAGCTAGTCTCTCTCTCTCTCTCTCTCTCTCTCTCTCTCTCTCTCTCTCTCTCTCTCTTAGGGTTTCAATATTATTGCATGCTTGTAGCTTGTCCAATTTTGTATTTTATTATTTGTATATCATTTGCTACAGTAGCTACTCTATAATAAGATTTATTTCTAAAAATATTAAATCACCTTGTTTTATCTCCCCCTTATCCTAGGTCCCATGACAACTACTAGTATTGCTTTACCATCACTATATTTGGCCAACCTTAGCTCTTGATCATGTTGACTCTCCATCCAATCCTAGCTCCTGTGGATCTCCTTTCTCATAGGTCTTAGTGTAATACCTTCCTTTCATGCGCGGGACACTATTTACCTATCCATGGGTAACCACCCAATACCCCAATCAACCAACATCTTGATCACGGCGAGAATTTGAGGGATAAAATGCCCTTGCAACTTGTGCACTAATTAGTACTCTACTTGAATATATTAATATTGAAAATATTGATAGTAGCTACGTAATCTTCCTTCCACCAAACATCTATCATGTGTGTCCTGATCTAGTCAAGCTTCTCAATCCACACTTCCATCCACGCAAACCTTTCGAAATTTCCTTTTACAATCCACTATATGGGTTGCTATCCATGTAGAGGGATGCTTCAAAAATTCTACAACCAACACTTCATACAAGGAAAACTGTGTGTCTCCTTCCCTATCCACTTTCTCCTCTTTTTGATGCATTCCTAGCAAACTTGAGCACTTGATCATTAAAACACTCTTCCACGCATTCCGTCATAAATTGAAATTCCACAATAACAAGATTTCTCCATCCATCAGTTGAACAAGGTCTTGGCAACAACACCAAAACGTTGTGCTATTAGCACTACAAACAAATCCCACACCTGTCAAATGCCAAACCAATAATAGAACACTTTTCTCCTAGCCTATCACCTAATCATAACATTTTTTTAGTCATTTATATTCTATGCATTAAAAAATGAATATTATGCATTTTTTTACATCTAATTATATTTTTTGTACAGACATTTCCGTGCCATTTCCTTTTCAAAGGGTTCTTGGAAAATCAACATTTCGATATTTAAGACCTGTTGCTGTAACTTATGCCATCACATGCAGAACCAGCCGACTGGTGATCCTATGCCATAGCTGTGACGCATTAAATATTTGAATTGGCCATCACTTGGCACTCTATAGCCTAAAAACTGTGCAAAATGACTATGTATTCCATTAGTTTTGAAGAATCTTTGCTGCATGTTGATCCAACCCCATGTAGGGCAAATGGAAGAAGGAAAAAAAGGAGACCAGAAATTAAATATCATGAACATGCCTATTCCCTAAATTAAAGAAGAAATATTTTGACTAAGAGCCTAAATACTCAGTTAAATGCAAGTATCATATCAAATATAACTAGCACTTGCACAGGTGTTGCAAATTAGCTCGTAGAGAATTCAAATACTTATAAATTTATTTTTGGTATAGGAGAAAATAATGTTGTCAGAAAAAGTCTGCTCAGAAAACATTACCAGATTTTAACACTTTCCAGCAAAGACAACTTCAAAGATGAACGCCACCGGCAAAAAAGGAATTATGATATATATGACTTTAATAAATATATTATTTATTGAAGTAATGCTCATGAATTCAGCAACTTGAGAATACTACAAATATGCAGATTGACTGTTTCAATTAAACATTGCAGGTGCATTTCAAACTTTATCAGCAAGGCATCATCTGCACGCTTTTTAATAACACTCCTTCCCTATTGTACTATTAGTTAATTTGATTATGGGTGCCTTTCTAATCTAATACAAAACCAATGTCTGATGAAATGTTGCTTCAAAATATAACAAAGAATTGTTCTGGACAGTATAATTACTACACAGTTGATCCCAAAAAATCTTCACAATGTTAATCACTGCAATTTGTCAATCAAAAGTAAAACGAAAAACGAGTTTGGAAATGAATGAGAAAATTCTCCTTAGGAGAATTCAAAGGACTGTAACAGTGACTGTCCATACAAAAACTGAATAGCTCTTTTTACGAAGCAAGATGTTCAGTAGCAGGGTTGTTATCCATGATATTCTAAGTAGAGCACCAAGGATAAAGGACATTTGACTAAGGTAAATAGGGCTCCAAATATATTTGATGCCCTCCAACTCTGAAAGTGCCAATTATTAGCTAAGCAACACAATGTTACATGGACTTTCTGGTGTTCCTCCAAGCTCAGGGCACTCCTTACCATTTCCTAGGCCACCACAGGTTATGGCTACCCATGCTTATTAAATCAAACAGTTCATCTGAGGCAACAAATTGCACAATTAGTCCCAATTCATATTTTTAGTGATAAATACAAATAGACTGCTGAAAGAACAGATTATTACAACAGATCGGCTGAAAATTGAAATGGTCTTGGCCTAAAAAAATTATTGAAATGAGTCTTAACTGAATTTAGAAAAACGAGTTTAATAAAAATCACCAAGAATGGGAAGAACCAGTCATTGACATACCCGTTTCAAAATATCTGCAAAATTCCTCATGAGATCAAACCTCAATCAGCACAAAAACAAGACTATTTGCCTACACATCTACTATTTTTTTGAGATTTAATCTTAAAACTCTAACCTGCCAAAACGTTGCAAACCCTACCATCGAAATATATTTAGAAGTGTTATAAAATGCACCTTAAGAGGCACTTTTCAATCATTTTAAATGACTGATATTTTTAAGAATTTAGTTGCATTCAAATACTGAGTGGTTATCAATGTGCCCCAAGTGAATAATTAACAGAAGATTTTCCAAGAATAAGCAAGATATTCAGCAAGTTGAACAGTACAAAACCAGTATTCATGGCCTGAATTTGGATGCCTGAACTAAGACAGCTGTTGGAGCTCCTGCTCCAATATGCCTTTATATTTGGCCAGGCAATGAAAATTATGTACAAGGACAGTGTGTTCAAAATGAACATGATAATAGCCCCTGAAATGCCTAGCCAAACAGTTGGACTGCCATGAGAAGATAAAAGGACAATAGCAGATTATAATGTTATTACAAATGGTGGCTTATCGTTCCTAGGCCCTGCAACAGAACGATAGACATAAAGTTTCTCCACAAGGTAGCCATTTTCATGTTCATTCTCTCTAATCATTTCAACATTGAGGGAGGGTACTTCCCTTGCAAGCTCCGTGCAGCCCTGCTCAGTGATAGCGCAATCAGACATCCATAAAAACCGCATAGATTCATAGCGATGTAAACCAGATAAAAGGGCAGTATCTCCAAATGGGCTGTCTCTAATCTCAAGTTTTCGAAGATTTGTGCATCCATCAAGAACAAACTTCATACTTAAGTCACTCTGACCTGCAAATGCCACTGATAAGATCTCTAATGATTTTCCATATGTTCGAAGTATTCAAATGCTTTATCAGTAAGTAGACCGGATAATGACAACCTTGTCAAGTTTTTGCAGTTTCTTACAATTGCCCCAAATCCTTCATCCATGGACTCCCGGTCACATAATCAGGTTTGCACCGACCCATGATACAAAGACGAAAGACAGCTAACTTTCGACAATGATTTGACATGGACACCACTGCAGCATTGGTCATTTGTTGACAAAAGTAAAGAATAGACTCAAGATTTGCACAACCCTCTGAGATGGCAACAAGACCCTTGTCAGATACACAACTTATACCATTCTCTTGTGCATCCATAGGAAACACACGGAGATCCCTCAAGTCCTGACACGTTTCAGCAGCTGCAACTAGTCCCCTGTCTTCAACTGTATCCATAACCTGATGACAAATATATGTCAGTTTTGAGTTAATGCTTACAATTTCTAACATTGCATTAAAAATAACCATCAGCTATCAAGTAAATGAAATATAAATTGAAAGTTTCAGAACAAGTTAACAAGCAGCCTAACTTCTAATTAGGATGTCTTGAAAGAAGCAAAAGTGACAAAACAGATAAAGACGTTCCTAGTTATTAATTCATGCCAGTCACATCTGCTCTATCTAGCACCTTCAGTATCGTTCTAGAAAAATGGTCCAAGCTATGAAAGGAATGCAGTCACCACAGGACATGGGATATGGGTACGAGGATGGGGATGTCATTTTAATCACAATAAAGGAGTATTATATAAAGTGTGATTATATTGCATTTAAAATTTTAAATACAGTTGTAAGGAAAGGTGGCTATGGGTAGGGGTACAGACTACCTGCCCCTAAATCCATGTTTCCCGGGGCTATGAAGGAAACCCTGCTAGTTTTGAAATGCTACAGAATTCAAGTTTAAAATTTGCTGCCCTTTGAACTTGAGATTTATTGGTAACTCATCTGATTTAACTTGTTTGCGAATTTCCATTTTCGTTTGCCTTATTACACATGAAATTGGGAACTTCCTCCCTTGACATTTTTTTCTAAATATTCATGGAGAGTGAAATGGGGAAGATAACAGACCCAAAGACGCTGCAATTTATGGCAATGGCGTATGACCTCCTCAAACTCTCTGCTGCCAATTATAGCAAAGCTGAAATTCAAGAAAGTTAAATTGCAGCAGACTGGATAGATGGCAGGCAGGTACTCGGGGACAATTTCACGAAATCCTGACAAACACTGAAGCAACTTGCAATTGCCAAATAGAGCACATAATTTTGCTCCTTCTTCTTGTACAAACTCAGAGCCAAAGGAACCTGTTCCAAGATGTGCAAGTTGTGGTGCCCTTGAAAGAAGTCGTTGCAGCTGTGCTATAGAGACAAATCGATTCAGTCCTAGCTTTTTGAGGAAAGGACTCCGTGCAACCAGTCTTTCCAGTTCATCAAAGTTTATTGGGCAATCCAAACAATCAAAATTAAGTGATACCAAAGAAGTTGTTGACTCAGGAAAGTAGCCAATCCAGTCAATACCAGTGTTAATTACTTCAGCGTCAATCAGAGTGAGTTCTGTCAAATATCTGCAGAAACAGATAACCTTGTTAGAGCTTATGTATTTGCAAGATACCATCATCTATAGCTCATCATGTCCTGACCTTTCAAATAAATAATAAATATACACTATAGATAATCCAAAACGAACAGGGTCGACATAATAAATTAATTTCTTGTAACCCCAGGAACAGAAACGTTTTATACAAGCAGTGGATGGCAGGAAAGCCAAATGTCAAAAGCTTGACCTTAACACCATGACTCGTGTTTTTGATGTCACATATCCTTGCCTCTGTCACCGCCAAAGCAGTGTTAAATGATTCCAACCTAGGTGGATATGCAAATGAGAAAATCTGAGTAATGTTCCCAAACAACTTCTTATAAGAAAAATCTTCCAAGCAAACACGAATAAATTGGAAATTTGACTTTGTTGCTCTTCACATCTGTAGCTGTGTGTCAGCTGAGAGAATAGCAGCTGAGAAAGTGTAGCTAGCTACCTACTGGCAAATACTCACCATTTGAACACATTGGATCATTGTGACTGAGAAATACTTATAGTTATAATATTTCGGCATGTTTGTTTGCTGAACATTGCAGATTATTTACAGTCAGACAACGTAAACAAAAGTCATAAGTATCGCCAACCAAGATTATTTATCTAAATTCAATCTTTGGATACTAGAAACAATTGATCATCGAAATGCAACCTGAATTACAAGGAGGAAAGGAATGCCTTTTTTGATTCTAGCCATCCTTCGAGGTATGCAATTTAGAACTTGCTCCTTTACTTGACAGATGAACTGTGATATCCCAAGACTGTGACTACTAATGTGTCTGTTGCAAAAGCATCACTAACATTCAGAAAAGTGCTTGATTCTGCAAGATGCAGAGTCATGGCACCCTTTCCTAGTTTTGAATGCTTCTGTTGCCCCTATTCATCCGACTGTTCAAAGAAATCTAAGGCAAGGGCTTGTTGAGAGATATTTTCAAAGTAGCACAAAATTTGAGAAGCAATTGGTCAGAGTCAAGCCAATTCGGAGAGTAATCGAATATGGTGCTACAATGTGCTAACAGAAGTTGCTGCCATGTGAAACATTGCAATCATGATGCCACTACTGTTTCACAAGGAATTACCTATGTGAGAGACAAAAACGCAATAGATGCACCGAAACAGGATCATACACAGCTCCGTTTATGTATATGTATGTAAGCATTTATTCTCAGATCAACATATAGCGGAGGCGAATATGGCCGTATTCTGGAACGTGTATTACAGTTCAATCCCTTTTTATAGTTATCCCAGTAGGTGGCTTAAACTTTGGTATGCCAAATCATACATTCCTCTCAAACGTGCAGCTTTTCAAGGAGTTGGGTTTGGGACTTCAATCATAATTTCAGCCTTATTTTTGGTGTTGGGTTTGGGTTTTCACTCACTCATTTCAGTCCTAGTTTAAGGTGTTGGGTATGGGATTCCACTCATCAGTTCAGTCTTCGTTTTACTATCAAGATCTGTCAAGATCCGTACAACTGATTTCGGGTGCTTCTCTTCACCAGGAGCATAATTTTTCCAGTAATAAGAAAAGGACAAAAAAGCAAGAAATTATACCTGCACTTGCTTGCAATCACGGCGAGGCCAGTGGTAGTGAAGCCATCGCAGCAAACTAGGATTAGCTCTTTGAAATGAGGAAAGGAGTCTCCAACGGCAAGCAGATCTTTGTCTGTCACTGTCATGCGCTTCAAGGAGAGCTTCTCGAGCCTACGATAAACAGGCGCCATTGCAGAGATCCAAGGATACAGATTTGCCCCCAATTAGGAGGAACCAGACTGAAATCTGCAAACCTTGGCTTTCCTTTGAGGATCACTGACTTTATCGTGGAGAACCTCCTTACCGTTTTCTCCGGGAAACAGCATAACAGTTCCCTATGAACACCTCATTCCTAGTACACGACTCCATTTTGTGCCATGCCTTACACACCATTGAAACTGCATTCCTGTCCCTGTGAGATTTCACAAAGGCTAAAACATGTTCCAATGCCTCATAGGGGAAGGAAGGATGGGTTTCTGTTCTCATTCTCTGACACCCAACTGAGCTGCTGTTGCTGCTATCATCATCATCCTCTTCCAAAACTTCGCACTGCTGCTCATCCCCCATTTGGGCCTTTGCTTCCACACCCGAGGGTTCTCACTGTTTCATATCATCATCATTCATTCTACATAGTAGAGATGCCTGGGGACCCATGGGATCCACTCCAAATAACCCATCTCTTCCAAAGAGAGAAAGGATGGGTACCCTGTTCAAGGAATATCTCAGGGCTTACAATAAAGTGAAATGAGTAGTACCCATAGAAAGAACATCCCGAGGCTTACAGTAGACTGAAATGGGTACCCATTGAAAGAACATCTCAAGGCTTACAGTAGACTGAAATGGGTACCCAGTTGAAAGAAATATCTCAAGGCTTACAGTTAACTGAAAAGGATAAAGTGTGGGGATAGCTGAAAAACCTGTAGATTTGGATGAGACAGAATGCCTGGATAAATTTGGTGGGTTTTTAGGAGACAGGGAACATGAAAAACATGGTGGGCAGTTCGGCAGACAGAGGGGGAACCCCTTCAACCCACCCTCATGATTTGCAGTTCTATAAAAAATGGAAGGAGAAGGAGAAGAAGAAGACCTTAACACTTATGTGGGCATCATGCCATTCATAACCATGGTACTTACTTGCCAAAAATGGTCATGTCCATTATCAAGATGAAAGAATATATATCGATTAGATGGGACAATGAGGACCTCATATTTCTCCTGTTCAGAGTCTGCTGCTGCAACATTATAAATAGATATAAGAAGTTTCAACCCACATGAAAAGCAATGACATGGTTTGGGGAAGTGGGAATCTGGTATCCAGAGAAGTGCAAGGAAGAGGATATGGGTAAAATCAACATCCAACCATAGGGAAGAGGGACCCCAAAAAAATCTATTTTCAAAGGGCATTTTCTGTTCCAAGGCAGCGTCATGATTGGTCAAACATAAACATCACACATTAAAGAAAGACCTGACTCTGACTATCCATGGACGTGTAACCTCATCTCCCTAGCGAAAATGCCACTGTGCAACCACATGTATGCAAATATCACATGGAATTACAGTGACATTGTTTTAGAAAATAGAAATTAATGCTAGCAGTAATGACTGTTCTTGAATCAAGTGGCCCTGGTTCATTTTGACTATTTGTTTGTTTTTTCTTCAGTTGTTGGTTCTGCTTTTGTAATTGTCTTGTCTTAGAATTTTCTATTTCGGAATTCTTATGGTGGTTATAATATTCATTTTTTCAATTTAAAGTTGAGCTGTGGAATTTAGGGTTGATTAGTTTTAAGGTGATTGGTTATTTGTGATTATTGTAGTATTATATGGGTGTAGGTAAATATGTATGCATATGAAAAAAGTTTTGGAAGGAGATTGTGGACATTGAGGTGTTGAGTTTTATGTCGTTGCCTACAACTAGTAAAAAGGGTTTGAATGATAGTCATGAGAATTACATGATTACAAGGTCTTCACGAAAAAGTTGTTAACCCGAGATTTCTTGTACAGAAAACAAGACTTTTCGGCCTCTAATGAACAATCCTACCTTTCTCGGATTTCGTCGTGGTTTCTGTACAGAAAATGTGCCTTCACGACTATTTCCGATATCCACCCAACCCCCAGATCTGGTCTCCTGCATAGATCCTGTGCCGATCCTAGCGCCCCTTTGAATACTCTCTATTCAATTCACTACACGGCATCCCATCACTGTCTAGATGGCCAGATTGGTCCAGATAGCTATTGGATCGGTCCAGATAGCCGGGCGGGCCAGATATGGACAAACTGTGGTTGGCGGGGCCGCACTGCGCCCTGAGCTGTGAAGATGGGGGCCCGAGGGCCGTCGCCATATATTTCTATAGGGTGGCGGCTATGGCTATATAATAGAATATAGATATAGATAGATAGATAGATAGATAGATAGATAGATAGATCTCTATTCTATATAGATATAGAATAGAGATCTAGTTGGGTTGGCGGGCTCCCACGGTTTTCGCTTTTATGCTCCGATGGTCGAGCCCTATCCCTAGAGTAGGCCGTCGCCATATCTAGATGGGCCCTATCTCTCTATGGGATGGGCACCGTTCATAGAGAGATCAGAGAGGGGGCCGCCATCTCATCTATATATAGAGGGTGCCGACTAGAGAGAGTCGCCCTCTCCCTATCGGTGATTGCATGCAGTGAGCGACAGCGAACTAACTCTCCACTCCTTACCTTATCCTTACCTTATATGAAGGGGAAAGAGGCGGATCACATTGCAACTTCTCTCATGAGTAGGAGTGGAAAAAGCCTAAGGTACCTACGAAATTGTTGTCTTTGTTTAAGTATTTGAGGTCCATCATTAATCGTAAGTTTGGATCTCTTCAAGCGACATGAAATCAATAAATTGGAGCCCTCTAAATTTTATCCTAAAAAAGTCAAAAAAATTAATTAATGATATGTTTTCATTAGAATATAATCAAATATTGACATCCCTTCTGCGTGCTTTGCACCTCATGTGCAATTTTTAGTTGTAATATTGTATGGATGTGAGTCACTTGACAATACAATTTCATATTTGAAATAGATGTAAATAAAAAAAGATTTAAAAGTGTGTCATTATAAATAACTTTAAAATTAAATAAAGACTAGTATAGACTTAAACACGATGGAAGGCCCCTCGAAGAAGAATATTTGGGGAGAAGATATGTGTTTTATGTACAAAAGAAATTATATAAACATAAAAACTTTTCATCTTAGAATTCTCAATTTATATTGAATGGTCATTGGCCCATTGGTGAAGTTGCTTGGCTCACAAAGAGCCCACCAGGGTTCAATTCTTGTTGAGTGCAAAGGAGGAGATACCGTAATAAGGGATGAGGCCAGATCGTACCTTGGGCCATTTTGGCGGAATGGAACCCCTCAGTCCTTGGCATCTAAGCCTAAGAATTTTGTGAATGGAACCCATTCTGAGCATGATCTTCAACTTCATCTTATATAACTTAGTATTTATTATTAACACTTACAACAATTTCTAGTCTAATTTATCATAAAATACTTTATATTAGACTTTAAAATATTCAAAAGACACAAATCCATCACATTAGACACACATACACCAGTATAAAATGTAAATGAAATTCCTATTGAATTTTCTCAAAATTATTTTTAAAAATTAAATATATTTATATGTAATGTAGTTAAACTTTCCTTTTACATAATGGTGTAAAGATAGATGTAGACCCTTCCTTTCCACTTTGCCCTAATCTATATATTAATCTCTATATATAGCACAATATTCTTTGGTTTAATGTCAAACTTAGAAGTTATATGTTTTAAAATATTAAAGTGGACAATGGTGGGACAAATAATTGGGAGGCTTACCCACATATAGTATACAAACCATTCCGTGTCAACCGTGGATTGATTGATACAATACATTTTGTATGGGCTATATTTTACTAAATATTTTGTCAATGTACCAAATAAAATTTGATATGATATTTTATTGTGGCCTTTCCTTTATTAATTGATATGCTCCTTTTTTCCGTGGTTAGTTACATCTACTTAAAGGTTGTGGTAACTTTTATTTTTTTAATTAAGTAGCATCCAACTATATAATAATTCCAACTAGGTTGGATGTTGGACGGGGTGCCCACACCTTTTAGTTCTATATTTGTCGTACCAATACCTTGTTAATTGTATGTTTTTCAAGAAGTTAGTTATAATAGTAGGATTGACCTTTCTTGTTTGAGAGTTTGGGTTTAATTGGTAAAGTGGGTGGTCTCTTTCTTTACTGTCTAGGTTGGTTCAATATCATGAACGTCTAAAAAGTTGAACGATAGTGGTTAATGTGTTAAGTTCCATTGTTGACTTGAAATATAAATAATTATATTTAAAAAGGATTGACCCTTCTTGTCTTATATTTATTCCATTTTTAAAATATTATTGTTTGAGCTTTCTTCAATCACAAATGATTGAAATTTATTTGTGGGTTCTTTTAAAATGTTATGGACGGTCGACTTTAACATATAATTATTAAATTTTAGGCTAGGTTTGGTAGGGACAATCGACTTAAACATGTAATTGATAAGTTGTACTCAAGAGTTGTTTGTGTACATGCTCGAAGTCAAACCGGGGACCACTAAAACAATGAGACACCTTTTCGGTCCCTCTAACATTACTAAACACTAATATTTTAGAGTTTATAAGAACATTGAAGTTAAAAATGTATTACGTTAGATTTAGAGAAGTTTTATCTTATAACATATGGTATGTAGATATTGAAAGGGGTTTTAGGTGACAATTACATTATATTAACCATGTATAAGTGTAATAAGGGCTTCAACAAATATAAATCAAAGTATCATACTTGATTAAGCAAATAAAGGGTAGTCTAAAACATAGGAAATAGAAAACCAAAAATAAATGTTAGAAAATGCCATATTCAATTAAGGTTTCATAAGATAATACTCGATTTCATGTGAATCAAGACATCCTTGAGTGATAAATGTTAAATACAAATCTAGACAAACAATTAATTTGATTGACATGACACATATCCCAAAAAGTTGTCTTGATTAGAATCATGATGGTCATGAAATTGTATGACCAAACTTGTGATGACTAAGAATACGGTCTTTTTGTATGAAATATGAAATTGGTTTTTCAAATGTCATATCCTATACTTAGTCTTTGAAAACCTCACTCACTTTCTCTGGTTCGTTGTAAATAATTGGGAATTAACTCTTCTTGATCAAAACCTTAACTTGACTTCAATTCCTTGCAAAAGCCATTAATAGGGAATGTTAATGGGGAATGTGTTATCCATCCATTATTATTGGGCCCCTTATGTCTTGACAAAATCAAGATCAACACTCACTCAACAATCAATGTGGTATGTGCAAGTAATTCAACTCTTATCTTTCAATGAATGTAACCATAGCTAGTATAGACAAAAATAAATCTTAAGTACATGAATTCAATGTTCAAAGCATGAGAATACTTCGAGAAATAGAATAGATTCAACTCTTATACCTTTAAAATCACTCTTATGTGAAATTAATTATCCTATAGTTCGTTCTCCATTGATTGTCCTAAATGTACTAATGTACCTTTGTTTAGAGATGTATTGAAGTAGAATTAAGAGCCTATGGCGCACAAGTTGATACACAATAATGGGAAGGATGATAAAAGAAACCACAAAACCCTATGGAATTCAAAATCAAGGGAGATAACGGTCCACGAGGTGGTGACCATTTCCATATCGCACAAAGATTGTCCACCCAAGACCAAGACTCGAAAATAGGGTGAGAGAAAATATGCTCGAGAGAAATAAACAGAGGCAAATAAATCAATAAAGTGTAGAACATGGGGACAAACTAGGTCAAGAAGGAGAAAATAATTGTAAGGAGCACAAGGGAAACAAGTCAAAATTTGAATGGCACAAGGAATGTGTTCCAACAAGAGTCTAACCTAGACCAATAATCAATAAAGACATAAAGATACACTAGCACCATAAAGAACTAACTAGTCATTTTCTATGCAATGCCCCACTTAAATGTGTTTGTACATACACATAAAAATAAAGATAAACAAGAACTTATCAAGAATGTTTTATCAAGCAAAGATCACCATCTGGCTGAGAGTTCTCAACGTTAGTAAACTTGAACAAAAATGAGATGAAATTCAAAAGTAAAGAAAGATCATTTTATCTCTTGAGTGGAGGGTTTTAGAGATCCTATGTTTGGTATTTATGTTCATGTGGGTAGAAACATGTGCTCTAACAAACATATAGAAACATGTGTAAGGGATTTAATTTCTATATATGTAAATCCGTATCCAAAGAACTGATGAAGTATAGAAAATACATGATAAAACTAGTACACCTCCTTGTCTTTAAAAATGGTACGAATATCTTTGGTGTATGTGTTGAATTTAAATCTATGTTGGAGTGTCTTGTGATGAGACAATGTATTCGAATCTAATATGTTTGTACATTTGGATGATACTAGAAGAGGTATGAAATGCATCGTCTTGAATTTAATTTTATTTATGAAAGCAAATAAATGTCCTAGAGTGTAGATACGGAGATAAATATAAGAGGGATATATACCCCTTTTGAGGTGTGGGACAAGCATGTGAATCGCATATCTCAAAAGAAATGGATTATGTGCATAATGTGTATAATAAAAAAATTAAGTCCTAGTGTAAATATATAAAGATATCATCATATAAATCATACATGTAATATATAAAAATTCATATGTGGGCCCTTAGTATAATCAATATAAGAACCATTTTAGATTAAACACAACAAGATAATTCCACAAGGTGGGGAAAATATAAAAGTGTAGTCTCATAAAATAAGGGAATGAGATAATACCTCCAAGGTGGTGTCGGTGTATATTAGGATGTACACTTATGTGTAGTCTAAGATGCCCTTGTATTCTACAATTCATGGGTAAAGCATATATGTATGCACATAATTATCTACACTTATTTACAATGACTTATTTATAAGTCACTTATAAATACTAGTATCTTAATTGGTTATCCTCAAAATAGGGATTTTTATTTTGAGTGTTTTCCCCTATATATATATATATATATATGTATGTATGTATGTATGTATGTATGTATGTATGTATGTATGTATAAACTAGAGGGTATGGGTGAAGGTATATTTACAAACTTATTTTGTATTGTATTCTTCATGTGAGGAGGACCTATAATCCTCTTACACATATGAGATTCATTAATACGTTGGGAAGCATTCTACCTTAGTCGTATATGTGTCTATATTGTTTTGATGTTTCATATTTGCACATGAAATCATGATTAATAGTCATGAGGTTGTTTTAAAAGCTATCCTAGACCCATTACAAAATTCTAATACATGTAGACAACTAAATTTGATAGGCATTCAAGATTAGTAATTTGGATCATATCCATCAATCATGACTTACACTCACAAACAAAGCTTACACACATCATCTTAGTCTCAAGTAAGGCTTCAAAACACTTCCTATTCCCCTATTTTATTTCCCATACACTTACAATACTTGTAGCCACTCAAATTTGGAAATTAACTCTTTGACACTCGTTGGTTTTGACAATGCACTCTTGTTAGGATAAACATCTTTCTATTTCCGCTTAGTACATCCTAATTTTTCTTGTATGTCTTGTTTATCCTTACACAATTATATGTTGACACATTCTAAGAGTACAATGCATAAAATGCATATATTGAGTCAACCTAACAGGATGCAAACCTCATTTAACATGTTTTCATCCCTAGTCAATGTCGTATGGTTTGGTTAAGAATTTATATCTGGTCCTGACCCATTTGTATAGTTTTACATCGGCAGATATCCTCTATTGCTTACAATTCCAAATTCTTTAATGGGTCCTTTACACTGTCTCAGAGGGCCTTTCTTTGATAATTTACCTTCATAACCCTATATAAGCAAGCTAACACTACCTCATTTTCTAACTTGGAAATCCTATGGCATTACATTGATACACTCACTTTCAACACTTGAAAAAGGCAACCAATGCTCCCTAAATCTCATGAGGCATGTCATACCCCGCTAGTTCACCTTGGATGAATGCATAATTTTGTCTAGATGTAGGTGATATTGTGGTTGGTTATCATATTGGGCTTGATGAATGTATGGTAATAATAGTTATGTCTATTGTTATAATTTTGTTGATTTCATTATCTATAAGGTTGATAATAATGGCTTGATTTTGTTATGTTGGATTGCTTCACTAATCATCATTACACTTTTCTATCGATCTTACTTCTGCAATGAAGTGTAGTCATTTAATTTTATGATCCTTGTGATTTTAATTGTTGCGAAGATCATGGTTGGCAAATAATGGTATTGGTTGTAATAGGGTCATAGACCCGAGTTCTAAATCAAATATTGTTTTAAGCCATTAAGGCCATTCGAACCATTGTTTTCTAGTTCGAAAAATGAAAAATTAAATCTCAAAATATTGGTGTATATATATACACACGCACTATAAATATGTATATACATATATATATATAATATATATATATACATATA